>WBMW01005315.1:714946-849133 GCA_013396635.1 Penelope pileata
TGGTTTTATGTTTTTTTTTTTCTAGTGAAGTGGGTAGGGGGGAGTGCCATAACAGAGCTTTTTGATCTGGGGATACAACAAGCAAGCAAACAGAGGGACTTCTGCAATTCTTGCAAATCATACATCCAGTCATTATAATGCAGTGCACAAAAAAGCCAGAACAACTGAGGGCTAGAAGGTTTTGCAAAATACTACGGGACAGCAATCATTGTAGCTGTACAAAACTTGCTCTCAACATAACATAACATAAAGGCACCATTGATATCTTTCCCCATTTTGGAAATACTGTAAAAAATTGCTACATATGGCACATAACACATTTGTACATACGTATATTTAATTTATAAAAGTTTTTTTTTCCTCTCCTGTTTTCTATCAGCGGAATTGCTAAAATAAAATAAATTGTTTAATTTAAAGGTGGAATACTTCATTATATAAAATAAAGTTTTACATGTGAATCTATGTGTTTTGTTTATGTCTTATACAGCAATAGGGTCTTGGTTAGCTATTACACTGGACAACCTTGCTTGCAACTCTTCTGGTGTGGAGAAGCGATTTGCTGGGTTAGTCCTGCTCTCAGCCAGCCGGTATGCAGCGGCCGGCTCCAGACTGGTTGCCATGGGGTTTTGTATGCTAAGAAATGGTGTATCCTCACCTATTCTTTCATCTTCTGTTTCGCTCTCAGAGCTAGTGCTCTGAGAGGTTGTGTCGGAGTCCACTTCTACCCTGCTGGAAATATGGCCATTGGGCTTTGTTCTTTTTACCCTCCGGCTGTTGGTGACTTTCTTTGGAGGCTCCTGTGCTGGTTCATACTCCTGCGTGGTCTCGTACTCCTCATCCTCCACTATCCGCAGAGGACTGGGCGGCAGACTGTTGCTCTCATGGGCGGGATTGTGGTGGAAGGAGTTGAATTGCTGAAGGTGGTTGTCGTACTTCTCACGCAGCCGCGGCGGGGTCACCAGCAGCAGTGGTCTCTCCTCCTCCACGAAGGGACTCACTGCCACTGAAGGGATGGACACGGTCAAGCTGGAAACTGGCGGCGACATTTCAGATGGAGGTGACTTGGGAGACGTCGGAGTGTGGAAATCAACAGGTGACATGCGAGCTGGTGTGGTCATAGCTGAGACATACCTGACAAAAAGACAGGAGAAGGTTGCGGACACAAGCGGTGACACATGAACATGGCTGCTAGAGAGGGCTACGAGGAATAAGGCAGAGAACCACCCAAGATCCTCACCATCCTCATGTGTATCCTCAGTGTTCAGACATTCCTGTTGCTATTAGTCCTACATCATATGAGCCTATAAAACCTCTGACTTCTGGAATTCTGGGAAAAAGCGTTTCAGAGCAGGAGGAGCAGAGCAAAGCCCTCAGATCTATTCATCTCAGAAGAGCTATGGAGATGCTGTAAATCATTTGACAGAATAATTTCCTGGAATAAATCCAGGAATGGGATTCAGAGACTGGCCAGAAACAAAATGCATTTGCAAGTATTTTCTCAAATGTCTGCTGCACTTCTAGCAGGATTTGGCCAGGCCTGGGGCATATGCAAACAAATAGGAGGAAAGAAAGGAAGGGGACTGAGGGACAGTCCTCTCGGTGCTTCACCTTATTCTGGCAACTAAACCGTCTCAGTCTAAGGAGGCAAGGAAATTCAGGACAAAATCTAGAGCCATATTTTGTTAATTTTAATGACTAGGGATAGCCAGAGGAGGATTTGAGGCACTGTCCCAGCAGCTTTGTGCTGCTCCATGCACTGGGAGCTAGCCTCCCTGTCAGGCAGCCCCATGTGCAAAGAAATATGACTGCTTAGTGCAGTGCCTGAGGCCCAGGAATCCAGGACGAGAACTAGGACATTTAATTACAAAGGTGGACTCCTGATGCTATAAAGCACAGGGCTGCATGCATTTCAAAAGCAAGTGGATATTCCTCACTCCAGCAAGCTGCAAGAAGCACTGCATCTATCTGAACACTTGTTAAATCACCTTCACACTGCAGCTACTGTCGTACAACACTGTCTGTCTTGAAACAACATAAAACATCTAAAATGCCTTTGTTTTTTTTAAATGATAAATGACAGCTTTTTATTCAGTGCAGTGTATCCTTACAAATTTTCCCTTAGGTTTCGCAGGAGTAAAATTATTACTATTTTTTCATACTATTACTATTGTCATTATTGCATATCAGCATGTTTTTTCTTGCCTATTCTGACTGGGCCCAAGCTTCAGACAGAAGGCTCTGGCTGTAGCATCATAAAAGTCTAAACATGAAACATTATCTGTCCTCTCCTCAGAACAAATGCTGACAGAGAAGATGGTCTGGCTTAGCGTTAATGGTTGCTTTGCAAAATTTGCACCTGTTCCTTTATAAGTTTTCATAGGATGGAGTACAGTCAAAGGTGATTTCTGAAAGTGAAGCTCAGCTGCTGCTACACTGCTTGTCCCAAAGGAAGAGGACTTCATATCAGCAGAGCTCTGTGTGATGCTATGAGGTCATACTGATCCATGAGGATCAGCGTGAAACCTCTTAATAGAAGGTGCAGAGCCTGACTTGACATTTTACCTGGTTTGGATTTGCTTATGATCTTATCCTAAGTTCACCTGCTTGAATTTCAGCTCTGTCCAAACTTAAAGTCTTTCTGAGCTCCTTCTCTTACACAGGCCCATTGAGACAAATTATATGGCTATGGTTGATGAAGGTATTTAGTTTTTTATTCGTGATTTATTTACCCAAGTCTGAAAGTACCAAAATAAATCTGAATCAAACTTTCTTATCCAACCTATGACTCAGATCCACATATTCTTGTTTAAAACAAAAAGTTATTGGATAAAAGAGAAACCAGCACAGATCTTGAACAGATGTGATGAAGTAGGGTAAATTTGTTTCGACAGAGGTACATGATTTACATCAGCTGAGGAGCAGGAGAAAAAAAAACAAATCTGGAGTTATACATGAGAATTAATCAAGCTGGATGCAAGTGAGAGCAGACGGAAATTAATAGGTCTGTGCTCTGAATGAATGAAATCACTCTTTAATTTTCCTTGCATTAGTGAGCTTTTCATCACTTTCATTTTTTTTTAAATAGGTGTTGTCTGAAAAACTAAAGCCTTTCTACCTCTCCAGCTGGTACAGCTTTGGATGTATATTCTGTTGACACACTGGCATTTAGCTGAACTGGTACCGTTAATGCACTAAGTTACTTAAAAGTGTACTGTGTGTGAACACTTCCATCAATGTAAAATCAGTCATGCTGGCGTGTCATGCATTCACACATTTCTGGCATATTCCCACTCAGCACAATGGGATAGTACTAACAAGCTGCTGTCCTCAATCTGAGGTGCGGGCGCTGAACACAGGCAACTCTAGCCCATCCTGAAAGGAAGGTTAAAAGGTGATGGATTTATCCAGCTTTTTGGCCAACCATACTGGCTCAGTGAAAGGGGATTAGAGTGTATACATACCCAGCCAATTAACTACTTATGTGCTAACTTCACCATACAGCCCAGCCTGTCATGCAGCACGAGTTGCTCTCCTGTCAGATGGCTAAGGGCTTTGTAAAATATGTATGCCTGAGACCTCTACTCATGCAAACGGGTGCCATGGCATGGTATACAACAGAGGGACAGGGCCACGTGAAAGATTATCTCTTAACATCTGTTCCATTTCATTTCAAAATTGTGAGAGAGCTGGAGGGCCTGCAGGATGGAGGAGCACAGACATGACTTGCTAATTCAACATTTGATTGCTTCGGGAAGCCATTTGTCAGCTTGTATGCTCCTTTATGTTTCAGAATCATTTTTAGTTGCAAACAACTCTCATTTTCTCCCGTATATACACACACATACACACAATCCATTTCTCAGAAACAATCTGCCATGTATTTCCTGCTTGCTAAAAATAGACAAGGCCTAATTGTAAGCCTGGGGAACTATTTTCTCCCTGCCAAATTCAGTATCATTTCAGGAGCAGGCTAGGCCACCAGCGCATGGTGAATTGTGACATATATGTTGCTGGTTTTCACCTGTAGCATAATCTTCACGAAATACAATCACTGACTAAACACCTTTATTCTCACTGAAAACGCCTCCTTCTTCTCCCCCTAAAACCTATGCAGTGTGTGCTGGGGTGTGGCTCCAAGTGTACCAGGCCATCTGCAAGGGAACACTGTCTGAACGGCCAGTGCTTCCAGATGTGTATGTCCAAATAGACAAAGCTTTGTTACACGCTGCTGGTGGGCATGTGGCAACACACCCCACTCAGTTCCCAGGCAGGGGACAGTGCAGTGTTTAATACTGTAAGTTCTCATCCTGCAAAGTACACATTGAGCTTCAGTCTGCATGAGTGGTCCCACTGATTTCAATGGGGCCACTCACACAATTAAAAGTTAATCTTGGGTAAGTGCTCTGCTGGCCTGTGGCCATGGCTGTTTATGTCATGTGAGCCACCTATCCTGAAAACTAAATTGCACTGTAAATTACACATAACCTTTATCTAAGAAGAGAAACAGTCCTTTGTGGTCCTGTAAACCATGTTCAGAGGACCGTTAGCTGTGGTCCACTGTCCCGCTGCTAAGCAATTGTTCTTTGTGTAGCAGAATGTGTACCACTGAAATGGCTTTTGCTGTTCATACACATTCATTTTTCTGGAAACCACAATAAGTCTCCCACACAACTCGGTCTCCTTGTGGATTGTCTGGCTGCATTTTTGACATCATGGACAACCTATGATATCAAAACCCCTTGTGATTTCACAGCGCTCAGAGCGTTGGTCCAGTAACTGTTTTCTTTCTCTCTGGCTTCTGATGACTGCGAGAAAAGCTCTCTTCAAATGCCTTGTTTCTTCTCAGTCTTTCTTTTTCCCAGCCTCAAGCTGAGAAGGCTTTTTCAGTGAAAGTTTTCTTACAACTGATTCACTTCAAGGCAGACCTTAGATATTGATGAATCAGTCTTCCAGAGAAAAAATTACTTCTTTGGAAAAATCTTGGCTGGCTGTGCCTCTAGCTACTCTTGATTTAATAATGATCTGAGTTCCTCTGGCTTGCAAGTTGTGTTCTTTGCTTTTATTTAATAAAATGTCAAGACGAATTTCAAAAGAGATAATGGGTTTAGGGCCTGGAATCCCCTAGAAAGTAGATGGTGGCTAAATTTCTATACTCTTAGAAGTACTTCTTTCCCTCCTATGGTTCAATACACTGCTTTTTCCCTGCCTCCTGTGTCCGATAAAATCCCTCAGTAACCAATAATTAGTCAGAGATCCCTTTTTACTTTACAGCAAAAATTTCTGAGAAATGACTTCAGTGGAACTTATCCAAATGTGAACTGCAGCTATCAGGAATAAATGCAACAGAAGCAGGAAGGGAAGAATTGCTTTTTGAAGACTTTGAACTACTACTGATCTCTCCATCTTTATGAAAGAGGGGAAGTATGCCCTACATGAACAGCACTGTTGGGTTTCCTCCTGTGGTCCCAAGCTTGGAAACCGCCTGGGAGCACCAGGCCTTCCAGCTGGAAGCGGTGAGGTGTTGTGTGGTACCTTTCACTGTGAGGAGAGTCTCGGTAGGAGTCAGGGGTCTCTCTCGCATGCCGGAGGAAGCTGTTGCCTTCCCGTGGCCCACCAATGCCATTGAGGCGGCCCCGTGGCCCTGTTGGACTGGTGTGCCTGCTGTTCTCCACCGAGGAGCTGACAAGCACTGAGTGGCTTTCGGAGAGGATGCTTTCGGTGTGGCCATTACTCCAGCTGGAGGAAAGGAAGAAAAGGGAGCAGAGTGTGAGAGTGTCATTTGACTGCAAATACAGATGAGAAGCTTAATCAGGGGAAAGCAAGGATTCTGTTGCAGCTCTGGATGTGCAGTGCAACCTTCGGGCTGCTAACTGGGGCTCCAGATTTTTGTGAATTACAGGAATCCATAGAATCCACATACACTGATGTGACGTTCATGTGTGGGTAAAGGAAAGGAGAAGGAGGACATTCCAGTCTCCAGGAACAGAGATTGGTCTTTAAAACAAAAGACCTGTCACAGATTTAGCGAGCTGCATATGCTGAAATTCACTCTAACAATATGGGAATGCTATTCAGTCAATAAAACACTTTGTAAATTCCTGGAAAGATAATGATCTAGGTGATACGACATCAAATATTGTTAGTCATAAAATTAAAACAGTACAACAGGAGCATAGATTTTTCTTTTCTATTTTTCTTTTTTAAACATCTTTTCTGTTTTGCTATAGCAACAGGATGGATAGTACAGGTGCTGTTTTACTTTCCAATCCAGTACCTGTGGCTAGGTGTCTGGGTGACTGTCGTGGAGTGATGTGTTGTTGAGGTGTAGTGGCTTGTGGAAAACGAGGTCTCTGTTTCTCGCTCAATGACGCGCTCACTGGAGATAACATTTTTTGAAACGTACTGCTAAAAAAAACAACATACAAACCTCAGGTTTATAAAATGGAATTTATAGCATATCTGCAAGATATAGTTAATATATATATTTTTCCCCAAAAGGACACAGTTTTGCATACACCGAAGTATGAACTTTGCCACTCAAATTCAGGCAGATACTGCACTGACACACTTGAGCACTTTCATGTACACTTCTGTGTCTCTATCCCATCTAAACTGCAAAATAGCAGGAGACAAATGAGGAAATTAGCAAAAGGCTGCATCCCAATCAGGCTATAAGCAACATACATATGTAAGAAGGAAATGAGAAATCCTCAAGGACAGAAACCTGGAAAGGCAACTCACACACTGGTACCAGATAAATAAAAAATCTTATTGTCTGATGGACAAGACAGCAGTTGTTAGCAGTGGCAATTGTTCATTGCACAGTAAATATCTGGGCAAGAAAGAGCTATTTTCAGTGCCAATGGCTGCACACCAGAGATGATCTGCAGAATGGTCCAAAGCCTTGAAAGACGGGGCTGGAGGTGAGCAGTGCCAATCTCCTGAACAGCTTTTGCTTGGAGCCCTACTGATCTTATGAGAGAGGTTGCTACTGGTAGGAATCTCCATTTTCCTCAATGGGAACTCTGTGTTTCCCTTCTCTTAAAAATTTGAGCAGGGATTTATTTCTTTTGAGGGAAAATACTATAAGCTGAGCTCTCTGAAAATGTGTCTTGGCCTTAACAAAGGTCAGAGAGAGCAGTGCCATTGCCTTAGCAGAGCCAGTGGCTTGGATAAAGGGTTGGATGGTGAATGGCTTTCAGCTCCATGTTGTGCTCTGACAAAAGGCCAGGGAGTATTGGCCCAGGCACATATCCCCAGCCAGTGTACTGTCCAGGTGAGGTCTTCACCCAGACTTTTACCCCTGAGGCTTCTTTCTTTCTTTACTCATCACCAGCTTCCTCTTAAGCTGCTGCAGCAGTTGATGGTGCCTTACTCTTTTCACTCTTGTTATGTGAAAAGCCTTGCATTGCTGTTATGTTTGAGAGGAGAAACTGGTGTGGGCATCACAGCTAGCATTGGTTACTGGGCATGCACAGTGCTGAGGAGCCTGAAGCCTGAGTTCATAATGCTCCACTCCTGATGGATGGTGCCTGGTCCCACTCATCAACCATCAGACCAGAGGTAGGAGGAAGAGCAAGAAAGTGTACTTGAAGAAACAGATCCCTATGGACACACTCAGCCCTACTGTAGCACTATTACTGCTGAGGCATTGCTGTTGCTTCTGGTGCCCAGACTCACAGGCACAGCTGCAGAAGCACTGTGGCATGTACCAATAAAATAGCCACCTGTAGAAACGTATCTCATTTATCACAAAGTCCCTAATTATTTCTGGATAGAGAAAGCCAAGGGAGATCAGCCACCAGCCTGTGGCAGGGAGAAGTCTCACAGCATTAGGGCAAGTTCTGCCATGGCACTAGCAAACTAGGCTGAAATGTGGACAGTAAAACCTACATTCACCAGCTGGACATTGTCTGGTGGTGGGTTGGGGTGGTGTGGCCCATTCGCCATGTTCATCACGTTGTTCCTCTCTGAGCGGAGGCTCTGCCGAAGGCGGTCATGCAATTTTTTCCTCTGCTTCCTGTACATGAAAGATGGAAATGGTTTTAATAGACAAAAGGAAAGCAGCTGCACCTTTCAGCATGATGATGATGATGATAACAATAATATAAATTCTCTTTCTTGCCAGAACTTTCCCCACTGCTGCAAGATCTCAGAGTCACTCCTAAGACCACAGGTCTAATTGCAGCTGGAGCTGTGGGGACCTGCAGAGGGGAGAGATGTGTGGGCACCCTTCCAGGAGTCAGCAGGCCACAGGGGGACAGGAAAACGTGTGAGGGAGAAGGAAGCCATTTCCAAGCCACGTTCTGTCTCAGAAGAAGCTCTTTGCTGCACTCCAAAGGGAAAGAGGAGGGATTTTAACCCCATCACCTTGCCATCCTCCCCCCAGCAATGGTCAGGTTTCTGACAGCCCACTGGGCCTCACTTCTTTGCTTACCACAGGGAGCTGCCACACTGCACAGGGTGGCCTCAACCTCAGGGCCTGTACGTGGCTGTCGGCAGTAGTGGCATATGCGCACCCAATGGCATCCTTTCTGCTTCCTCTTCAGCCTTGCCTTTGTTTCACAAAAAGGCTGAGGTGTCTATCAGTGGCAAAATTTAACAGCATTGCTAGGACTGGGGCTAATTTGTGATACTTTAGCTAAGCATTTTTGGTGGGATCCATACCCTTACCCCAATGGTGTGCTCCAAACACAAAAACGTGTTAAAGAAGTTAAGGGTGCAGAGAAAGCTTCAGAAATAATACAAAATGAGTGGACGTGTGAGGCACGCCTGAGCCTGCAGCCACCCTGGTAGCTCTGGAAGGTTTCACTACAGCAACATCAGTTAACTCTGGAATCCAGTGATTACCAGATGAATGCCAGGGCTGTTTAAGCATTCAGGAGAACTATCAATATTTTCTACTAACATCATGGTTGCTGCCCGACTCAAGCACTTTTATTGTGTCCCAGCTTTAGGTACTCCTTCTCCAGTTGCTGATCCTTCCAGTTCTCTTCAAGAGAACTTTTCACGAGATCACTATGAGCTGTCAGTAACAAAACTTGCAGCGTACTAAACCTGGTGCTGTGAAGGCTGTGCAGAACGCACTAAATGGAATACCAAAATAAATAACAGTGGAGTGTGCTATTCAATTTCAGGCTTAATTTGTCAATATTCCCCACTTTTGCCTGATTATACTGGAGAACTTCCACCACTCTGCAAAAGAATCCAGGAAAGCAAAGGGAGAATGCAGGCTCCAATGCACTGCAGAGCGCATATGACCTTGGCTGTGACTAGAACTGAAATATACTCAATTCCCTAAGCTGTATGCAGAAGTGCAGATAGTTTTGGCAGGATAGGATGTTGGAAGACATAACCATTTTCAATCCTGTTTTGAACTCAAGGGGACAATTTCAAGTTTCCCAAAAAGGAAGGGGGAGGGAAAACAATATGTTGAAGCTTGATAGCCAGAGAACCTTAAAGACAAAGAAAACATAACACACTGCATTTTAACTATTCTATGATGTGTGTGTATGGCCTGGATAGTGGAAGACATTTAATTTACGTCACTCCGCATGAATGATATAAGCAGATACGGCTACCTTGGACACAGCAGGACACAGTCCCTGGTCCACGTGGGTTTTCTGTTTTGGGGGATAACTAAGTCATAGCTACCCAGGCATCATGTTAGGACACACAGGTGGTTAAGGTGAATGGAGAATGAATGGAAAGTGCACAGCACCCTTTCATTGGACCTTGGAGCTGTGTTGGTAGCAGTTGAGGATGACCCAAGTCCCCTGAGCTGGTAGACAAAGTGGGTTCTAGAGGGAGTTTTGATTCATTTTCTATGGGGCTGATATCCTGGCACTTACTGCTTGGGAATCTGTCCCTGTGAATCCACATTACTTCCCAACTTCAGTGGTCAGTGTATTTGTATTTTGTGCACTTCCATGCGTGCCATTTGTCCTCTAGTAAAAGGACACTAGCTAAAAAAACATATTAAAACAGGAAACTGAGGAGAAAGAATAATGGGAATGCTAACGTGTTTCACTAATTCTGAGGAGCCTTTTTAATGCAAATGATTTTCAAACGAAGCTTTTCTGAATTAAGACTCAGTGTCAGAAGATGTTGCCTTAGCATTTGGCCAGCAGCATCACTTGCAAGGAGGCCCAAAAATCAAAGCCATTTAATTTTATTTGATGTTTTCCTAACACCATTCCAGGATTTCCACTGAGTTTTCCTCTACCAGGAGGAAATGGCATGTGGGGAACATCTCGCTGATAGCAGTCTGGCATCACTGCTGCATTTGGAGGGCCATGAACTAGCTGCTCACTTTCACTCTTACCGGTTGTGTTTGAAAACACTTTTTTGGCTGGCAGTGATTGCTGACATCTGAGACTAAATGTGACAGAACATTCATGGTGTATTATTGAGGTATTTTGTATAGAAAACTGTAGTTCAGAACCCTAATAAAATGTTTGTTTAAAGTCATGGGAATGTCTCAGCTGATTTCAATGAACTTTGGATCATGAAATATTTTGTTTAGCTGCCCTGGTTTGGCTGTTGCCATTTCTAAAAAGAGTAATTGATCTGATTCTTTATTACTGTTCAGTGGTTCTCAGTTCCCAGCTGACCACTGTCACAAAAGTTGTGGGTAGGAGCTGTGTGTGTGTGTGTGTGGCTGTACTCACTGAGGGGGGCAAAAGATCTCTGCACCCTGGGCTTTTAACACATTCATTATTGGCATTGCTTGAAAGGAAAACTAACAACCCAACTGCCAGTCAGGCCTAGCAGCAGTAAATCTACATGTATATACAAATGATAAGGGTTTTCTGTGTTTTGGTGTAAAGATTTATAAGAGCAGCCAGAAGTTTTGGCAGCACAAATCCTGCTGATGTTTAGTATAATTTATGGTCCCGAATGCTTTGTGCACATTGAAAGCTACCCCCAGTAATTTACAGAGACTCAGAGAATGCATTTAAGTGCCTACTTTTTCATTGGGAGCACTTTCACATTCAGTTCTTTGGCCTTTGCTGTTTTGTAACTCTTAGCACTGTTAATCTTGTTCTTGAGTACAAACAAACTAGGTTGATCCTTAAAATTTACTGCTGGCTAGCAACATGATTCCACCATTGGGGTTTCTTCCCATCCAGCTGGGAAAAACATGAATTGCAAGTTGGTAAGTCACATATGAATGGTGAGAAACCTTTCAAGCCTGTCTTATTTTTGTACAGCTAATCAACATGGAGACCTGCACCTGCCTTGCTTGGACCAGAGTACCCTGACCACAGGGTTGTCTCTTCAGTTCAGCTCTGGAAAAACCCAGTTAACAACCGTATGCTCAGAGATGTAGAAGCTAACTGAGAAGACCGTGATCAACAACCATAGGTATAAAAAAGAAAAGTTTACTTGGTTTTGCAGTAGGCCACCACACACATGATGCCAACTACTAGAAGAGCAATGCAAATGCCAGTTATGGTCAGCACCCGTTTCTGGTACAGTTCCTCAGCTTCTAGAAAGGGACAAAAACAGAGAAGGTCACAACATGAAGGACGGCTAGGCAAGGAGCACAGAGTCAACAGCTGGCATGCTACATATCACTGCACAGATCCACACAGCCACACCAAAACACAGCCACCACACTACAGGCAAACTCATTACTGACTGCAAGGAGAACAGAACTAAACTGTAAGCTATTAACACAATACTGGGGATGAGTGATCATCCATACAATTACAGTCAAAAGTAATCTCTTTTTGTTTAAGTAAACAAGAATAATATCTAAGAAAAAATGTCACAATTGACAAACATTCATTTCAGCATTTGCTGGAAATCAGAATGCAACACACTAAGGTAATAACATAAATTTGCAAATGCTTTGGAAGTTTTGCTCTGCAAAGACAGCTGAAATGAAAGCCAATTTTATAGACCTTTTAGATTAATTTATTTTCTTGCTATAGTTTTTTGGACTGCTTTCATATCCAATGTCCCTCTGACCCCATGCCAACTTGTATCTCAGTTGTCTTTACAAGAGAGATTTTAAAATATCCTTCTACATTTGAGACATGAGCTTGGCTTGTAATCATATTACCATTGGAAATGAATACAGGTTTTGAGCTCTGGTCATAAGGTTCAGACTGTTTCTCCAGTGCCCCTTAAAAAACATAGCAAAATCAACAACTAAAAGTGCCTTATATCAGAGAAATGCTGGGTTTTCACTTTCATCTCTTCATGTCTACCGAAGGAACTATATCTAGAGCAGTAACTTGCTCAGTGATGAGACCTTGGTGCTGATCTCATTCATGAGAGATCTTTTACTATTATAAAGACATTAGTAGCACCAGTAATGTTTGGATTGGAGCTACCCTTGCATTCCATCCTCGATTGCTCTTGGCAGAGAGCATCGGTGTGTGTTGTACAGGGGAAATGTTATGTAAGAAGTGCTGAAATGGAGACACATTCTGTGTTGACACAAGAGGCAGCTTTTATGAATGCAGATTTGCATTCCTGTTTTTAGCACAAAATTGGGTGTCTGGCTTGTTTTCCTTCTCAAATCTTATTTTTGATTGAGCAGACAATCCCAAAACCTTGCCCTGGAGCATCTGGACCAGAAGGTGGCATTAGGTCAGACTGCAGTATTGACTACAGCTGGAATACCAACAGGTGATACAAATAAATGAACAAATAAAAGCTGCACAACTCCACACTGACAGGGGGATAAATGCCAGCATTACTCCGGCCCAGGGGGTCTTACAAGAGCATAAAGGATCTGTGGGACAATTCACCAGACAGTACAGAGAAGTACCTCTTCATGGTGGTCCCTTACACATGCTGTGAGTCTCTGTACAAGCTCAGGATCTCTTAAATGTTGACCTGGAAGGAGTTTAAGGGAATTCAGGGGGGAAATCAGTACGGAATACATCTTCTCTACACAGAAATGAAAAAGGTACCAGTGAAAAAAAGTACCTCTCTTGCCAGCTCAGGACAAACTCCTCCCCACTGAAGAGGAAGCATTCATTCCTCTGGAGTGTTTCCTGGCCTTACTTAGTTCAGCTGAAAAACTGTGGGCATCAAGGTGCACAGAGGTTTGCCCAGGAATGGGATCTGTGCCAACGTTCAGAACCCCACTTAGATTTGTCTCCATGCTAGGTTTTCCTGAACTGTGGGCAATGAAAGAGGAGTGTTTGAATCCACATCTACTTTCTTTTCTGGGAAAGAAGGGAGGTCAGAGGTATTGAGACTCTGAGCAGGATCAGCAAAGGATTTAAATCCTAGAATTTGTGTAGAGTGCTGCATTTTGGGGTAACAAAGGTGGCTGCTGTCTATTCTAACTGCTAACATGGTGGTGGGATTGCTGAAGCTATTGCTTCAGAAATGTGGTTTCAATCATTGCAATTCACTTATCTACAATAGCTGTTAATTAATTTAATAAATGTTGTGGCCAACTGTTGATGCATGGCTAGGTGCCAGCACGGATACTACCCAATATCCAGTGCAGAGATTTGCAAAATATCAGCTGGGCATTAGCTCACCAGAGTTTTGCAGTCTCAAAGCAGCTACTCACTGTCCAAGATTCAGGACAGATGGCAAATCTTTCATGCAACAAATCACCAAGTGAGAAGAAATCTTAATTTCTCTGATATAATGCACCTTCCCATGGAAATAATTCTTTCTACAAGCCAAACCCATGGTAGACCAAAACACCAGCAAACAGGTCATGAGCACTGTCAGACAAAATTAATAGCACTGATTATTAACAAGGGGGTGGGGGGAAGAAGTGAGTTTGGTAAAACTAGGATGCTGCAAAAATGTATTAAAGAAAACAGAAACAAAAACAAACAAACAAAAAACATAAACAAAAAAAACAACTTCAAGAACAGAAAGTCAAAAAAGGGAAGGAGGAAAAGGCTGAAAATCCAAATCAAATGAGGACAAAGAGAAAAAGAGGAAGGGGAAAAACAGGGAAAGACAATGTTAAAGGGTTGAGAAGTCAACTGCAGGCCTGGCACAGCATGCTTGATACTGGAAAAAACAGAGTGAAGAAATGCTTGAGGAGAAAAAGAAAAAAGGCTGAAGCAGAGTCTGAAGGGATTTCTCATACAGCATAACTCCTCACCTAGGCTAGTTAGTGGCACTTGATCCCCTTCCCATTTATGCCCCTTCTGAAAGCGCTTATTAGTTAGCCATGGAAATGGTGTATTATAAGGATGTCACAGGAAACAGTATTGTGCTAAGCAATTTAGGGGCAAATTTGAAATGCTTTGAATCTAATTTTTTTTTTTTTTTTTTTAGTCATGCTGTCAGCTGTTAGCTTGTGAAAGCAGAATGAATAAATACTTATCAACCCATTTTCCTTGGATGGGAAGGGAGAGGAGGAGGATTAAGTAACAGTGGAATCTCGGCTTGGTTGTTTATACTCTGGAAAAAAACAGCACTGACTCAGGAGGGCCACTGCAGGTGGAGGTTGCCGCAAAGGAGCCCAGTGGCTAGCTGGCGATCACCTTGCTAGTGCTGTCAGTGGGTTGAGGCTTGCTGCACATGGGTGGGACTCTCCTGGGCTTGCATGGAAGGAGGATGCCATAAGGGAACTGGGCTGTGGGTAAAGCTGTGAGTGACGCTTCTCGCACTGGCATGTCTGGGGGTTTGTGGGTCCCTGGGGGCACGGAAAAGACACACGCCAGGGCCTGGCTTCATTGGCTGAATCCCCTCCCAAACCCTTCAGAGCTAGGACAATCCAGCATAATGGGACACACGTGGGCATGCCTTCACCAAACTGGGGGGAGAAGTGGATACTCAGGAGAGCTGGCCAGTGCTAGGAGTTCTGACAGGGCTCAGGCTTCCCCAAGGGCACAGAGGTGTCTGGAGCAGTGGCACCTGTAGCCCAGATGCCTGAGCAGCAGGCCTGGAGCAGAGGCTGGGGCTTTGACTGGAAACTAGCAAGCTTCCATTGAAACCTGGCCACACTTCAGGCTGACAGGTGGCAGGAGTTGGGGGACAGGGGTCTTGGCCATGGCTCTGAGGTGGTGAAGAGCCTGAGGATGGCTGTGTTAAAGGGTATGTGTGTGATGGGGATGTGACACATCAGTGTCTCCTGCCAGGAGTCTTCCTCCAAAACCCTTCACTGGGGAACACCAGAGGCACCTCAGTGTGGATGCTGTGGGGCCCTGAACCCCCTGGAGCAGGCCATGGAGCAAGTTAGTGACAGTGAGCACAGGAACATGCGCTGCCTCAGAAATGCTCACCAAACTAGCTCAGAGAAATTAACAGCAGCCCTGATAAAAGCTCGTAGAGGAACGTGAGAATTTAGAAATGCTTTTGGCCTATTAAGTATTAAAAATTCTGTGAACATATCACAGAATCACAGAATCACAGAATTGCAGGGGTTGGAAGGGACCTCAAGAGATCATCGAGTCCAACCCGCCTGCCAGAGCAGGTTCCCTACAGCAGGTTGCACAAGTAGGCGTCCAGGCGGGTCTTGAATATCTCCAGGGAAGGAGACTCCACAACCTATATATATCAGCATATATACACATACGTGTTTCCTTAGATGATGGTAGGAAAATCTAAACAGCACTTGGACTGACGATCCTTGCAGATCTCTTCCAACTCAGATTATTCTATGATGCTATGGTTCTAAGAGTCTAAGATATTAAACCCCTCTATGTGCAGCCCTCCAAACATGCACATTATGCAATTAATCTCTAGCATTTTTAAAAAGAATTTTGTTCCAAGAGGTGGTTTCACTGGTACAGAAAGCAAAATTTTCAAGTTAGGTTTTTTAAAGGATTTCAATGTAATTTCTCATATGTTAATGTAGCCATATGTCTTCTAATACAATTTAGTATTTATGACTGAGAATATTATCTTGTAATATTAATAATAACAATAAACTGAGTCATGAGAGATTGTCTAAATTTAGATTTGCAATGATTTTTCCACAGTTCACAGCTTAAGCTAATGACATTTTATGCAGGCATTTTAATAAGAACATGAACTAAAACTGTAAGAAAACCATCAGTGCCTAGTTCTTCTCATTTGTCAATAACTTTAGGAGACTCCAAGCTAAAACTGACCTGAACTCCAACAGTTAGCCTATTAAAGAGATGCATTACTCACATCCCTGATCCCTAAATGTTGGTCAGGTAAGTACAGTCTCCTCATGAAGTGGACTTGAAGATATAACTATTATCTTTAAGCCACAGCACAATGATACTACCCACTACCAAAGTTCTTGGATTGGTGCAATTGTTGAGTTTGTTACTAGAAATACTGAACATATTTTCTGAATTCAGGATCTAGAGTCTTCCTGTAAACCTCTTTTTAAGTTCGTAAATAACTTTCAGTTCAGTGCTGATTTACAGACCTAGAAATGTATGTATACATGCATATCATTTACACCTATGTATATGAGTCCTATTTACATACCTAGTTGTGGGTTTAGACATAAAACTTTACTTGGAAACCAGAGCTCAAAGCTGTAAATTTGCAGAATTTTAAGTGGCTATAACAGTACATCCTTTTTTTACAGACTAGTTTGTCACTTTGCTTAATGCTTTTAGTATTCCCAAAATCTGGCAACTCCAGAAGAACTTTGCAAAAGCAAATATCAAAACTAGTCAAAATTGCATAGCAGAAAAATGAATATACACTATGCTAAAATTACTTCAGTAATTCCAAGAAGTCCTTAGATCTGAAATATCCCATCACTATTACATTTTAGTGAGCTGATCTCCACTAACATTTTGACATGGGCTGTTGTTATAGCTGTATGATCCCTTCTAAAGCATAAAGAAATTGGTTAAGAATTGAAAAGGGGAGGTGGAGGGGAAAAAAAAAAAAAAAGGTTTTATCTCTCAGGCTCTAAAATCTGCAGGCTAAAAGGAATGATTGGTCCATACCCATAAATTCAATCCCAAGATGCTCTGCCAATGCAGAAAGTTGACAAAAAAGGAAAAAAAAAGGAAAAAGTTTCAGAAAAGAGCAATACACTGTACTCAAAAAACAAATCACATATGAGTATTATGGCTTTTCAGTGTCTGAATATGAAACAGGACAAAGGGGCAAGTGGTTAAATGGGCAGTGCTTGAGAGCACTTGTGAGCTATGTGACCAGAGCTTCTGTAAGGGTTACACACCAAAATATGTACAGGGTATCTGAACAGCCACAGTGCAGTGAACGTAGCAGAAACCATTAACCCTTAAAGATCTTACTGAGATGAAGGGGGCTATTGCTTGAGGGTGCCCTGTAAAACGGCTGGATGTTTTCAGATGGGAAAGTGAGGGCACAAGGTGGCTTATGAGGAGCGGTGTCCCCTGGCAGACAGGCTGTGCGCTACCCTCCCCTCTGGCCCTGCTCGCATCGCTCTTCTGGGGCTCCTTGCTCTTGTCAGCCACTGCCTGGAGGTGGCTGGGACTGCTTGCTGTGCAGTGGGACCCTTCTCAGCATTGCAAATTGACTTCAGCAGGGCTCTCATTTGGACTAGATGATCTTAATGGTCTTTTCCAGTCTTAATGATTCTATGATGCTATGAGGGAGTCCCTTTCCCTTGCCTTCATCAGAATCACCTACTGGCTGGCTGCAGGCACCATGGGGTGCAGGGGCTGATGCCATTTCCATCAGATCACCTGCCAAAATTAGCACCCCCAGGCCCTGGCACTTCCCACCTCCAGGTGCCCTAGGAGATCCTCTCCATGAGTCCAGCTCCATAACCACGGTAGCTCTCACTTTCTTTGTCCTTGCATGCTGTGCAATTTAAAGGCAATGCTAATTTTCTGACCAAATGGATTTTTATGTAGGTTGTACACATCGGGAATGCCAATTCTTTCCTGACAATCAGTAACATTTTAAGGGTTAAATAAGTTGGAATCCACCCAGGTCTCTTCCTAAAGAGCCATTTTTACATGCCTACATGAACACTGCTAATGATACACATTAGTTACATAGAAAGCTTGGTTAAGTCTTTGATAAAATGAATGACATGCCCATGCATATATATTGCTGTATTTATGCTTGCTTATAGGTAAAACTCCTAGCCTGGAGGTAATTTAATTTGAGGGGAGGTAATTCATATCATGCAGTTTCTATTTCAGATAATTCAACGGGAAATTGTTACTTAGAATGGGAATATATTCTGGCTGAAAGCCCTAACAAGAAAACATGCTGAAGAAACATGCATCACTTACTCAAACCTAGATAGCAAATAACTCTTATTTATCTTTGTTATTCCTAGCTACATTGCCTAGACATGATTAAAAGAGAGCAGAATATACCAGCAATTCTCATTTCATAAACAGGTCATTACTTTTGATCTTTTCCTATTTAACCCAATATCACTGCATATTTATTAGATGCAATGTGTTTTTTATTCAGTATTTGTCCAGGTGCTCTTAAATGAAACACAATTAATTATTTTTAACAACTTATTTTTCATTCTAGATGTGCCTTTTGGTGGAGGAGAATTGGAAGGAATAAAGCTTGGGATACAGGTTTTTCCCATAAAGTGGCTTAGAACTACAACTCATTGGAAATATTGGTATCTTGTGCCTACAGAATAAGAATATGATGCCTGGAAATGCTGGAACATACAGGCTGTCTAGAACTGTACGCTGCATTCATGACAGCAGTACCATAGCTGCTAGGCACTCAAGATTTTGGAGTGGCCACCCTATAGAGTTAGGACGATGATAGCCTTGAAGGGAGATCCCACCTGACAGTGGGATCAACCCACATGGGTCAACTTCATGCAGCAGCAAAGAGTTCCAGGAAGACCAATTTCACCTCAGAAGCATCTAGCTGCAGTGTTTCTTAGGTCATTATTTAGTTTTTTTATTAAATGTGTTCTCTGGGTCGTAAAACATTAGAGAAGTCCCTCTCCTTAAGGAATTTGAATTGAAAACAAACTAAACCCCCCCACACATCCACACACTAGAACTAGAACTACAGGTTGGCCAATTCTACCTGTGGGGCTGTGATGCTCTATCGTCTTGTAGCTTAGGATCTACTTTGGATCTTAGGTCTTGGTTCATTTCTGTGGTACTCAGACATCAAAATCAATTGTGAGTGTGCAATGTCCTATGGCTCCTGTGAAAATATAACCCTACAACTAGTTTGAATATCAGAATTTAGAAAATGTCCTTCCTTAATTAGACTATAATTTCCTAGCAACTTTAGAATTTCACAAGTATTAACTGAAGAGTTTGTGGTGAAAAATCATCTTCTTTAACCTTGGGCAAGATAGACAACATTTTTCAAGTCTAATTTAGGAGTCTTGGTCTCAGCACATGAAAATACAATTTTAGGATCCTGAAATTCTCAGGTAAGTACCCTCACAGAGATGTGACCATTTGAGAAATACAGAGAAACCAAGCAATAATGAGCTAGCAGGAGGGCAGGAAACGGGACTCAGGAAGATCTGTAGTTTATGTGGAAAGACTGAAAAAATGAGGTTGTTACAGTGTAAAAGCAGAGTTGTGGTCATCCCTCTAGAACTTCACTGATTTACTGAACTCTTGCCTGATTCCTCCTTTAATTTCTCAGCCAAATACATTCTGAGAGTATGGGGCAGAGCTATTGAAACAGAATTTTTCCACTGTCCCTCCTGAGACTGTCCCTCCTGCTCACTAAAAATAGCAGATCTGAAATGGTCACAGATTAAACCGGTGTACCATGCTAAAATGATTGCTTTCAGGAGTGCAGGGACACATTCAATTAATTCCTGAGACTGTTCATAGCATGCCCAAGTTGTTCTATATTCACAATACATATATAAATATTAACCAGTGAAGTAAACAGGTTACTGAGACCTTTGGATTAGGTCCTTGGCCCATCTGGGATTTTTAGAAGGACAGAGTTTACCTGTGATTACGCTCTAAAGAAGTGTCTTCAGCCTTTTATTAATCCAAGGATTCACTTGGGTTTGTTAGTCCAAGGATCATTCTGTTGCTATAAGAGCTCTCATCAATAGCTACATAAAAAGGAGCCTAAACTTTTAAGGTTAATTCATTATTTCTATTTTTCTACATTTTGCTTCCCTGTCTTCAAGGGAGTGAATGTTTGAACACAGAAATATAACAAGTACATCTACATGGAATAGATGCATTTTTGTAACACTTTTGTGGGCCATCTTCTCATATTTTATGGAGCATTGGTGCATCATTAGAGCTGAAGTTAAAATGTCTGCAGCAAAAAGCCATCTCATGCTTTTTTATCTTCTGACATCTCTGAGGGCAGTATGAACTCCTGGCCAATACCCCTAACCTGCTTGTACACATTGCCTACTGTGTCTCTCTCATATCTGCCCTTCCTTGCTGGAGAAGCTGTCGAGGAAAACACCTGGTAGGAGGTGTGATTGCTGTGCTCAGGGAAAGGTCTACCAGCTGAGCTTCCAGAATGAGCAAAACTAGCACAGTTTTTCATGATTTTCCTTTGGTCTGCAGTGGTGGAAAGCACCAGGGGAGAAACTGTGTAGCTGCAGTGCAGAAGGTGGCCACGGCAGTGAGGACTCTAACAGCAATCACCCCTTGGTCATAACAAGATCTCCTACAGTTTTGCAAAGCTGGAAGCCAAGGGGCAGTCAATGCACACATATTCCTTCCAGTAGCCTCCATCACATAAGCTATGCCCAAATTTCTGCTTTCAAAAAGGAAAGCCATTTCTATTGAGGAAGTTTTCTTAAAAGAGAGGTCCACCTAATTTCCTGTGTTTCAAGCTGTTTTTAGTGCACTATGACAACTCCAGGGCTAAGCAAATCACTGGCAAGATAAACCACTTAGTTTTGCACTCTCTTGGGGTGGAGGATTTTCAAAATGCTGAGCATTGGCCTAGATCTTGCAAAAGGCCTTCTGCAAACCTCATAACTCGAGGACTCTTCAGGACTCAAGGGTAGAATTCTGAAGCTAGATTTTTCTCAACAGTCAGTAGGCATGCTTGGCATGAAAACCCACTGAACCTTTCTTTCCAAATGAAAAGAAGACCCTTCTGAAATCAATTGCGATTAGATGTCACTGTATAGTTCACATGTACACATTTGTTTCCTACTGGCACTTACGTTCTTTAACACTCTGATTTGCTCTGCAGTTTCCAAAAGCTACATCAACAGAGCTAAATTAAATTAATTACCTGCAACACTTAGAGCAAAATATAAGTTTGCTTTTCAGCTCCAAGTACAACACTTGCCTGAAGTGAATTTCCATTATAAGCCTTCCTTACATTACATATTACATTCTTGCACCCCTGTGTTGGGTGTAACAGTAAGAATGCTTCTTCATTGATTTTTCTTTTTAAATATAAATGCATCCTCACTGGACCCTTTCCAAAAGTGTCATTTTAAGATTTGTAGCAACTTCAGAAACCTGATGTTATAATGCAGATGCACAGTAGACTGAAGTGCCAGAGTCCAACAGCCATTACTTGGGGTTCTCTGAGTATGCTGGGGTACGTTTTCATGTGCTCTTCTGCCAGCGCATTTCAAGGAGAGGTGTACTGGACTGGCGTAAGCACAGATAGCATAACACCTGCTGCAAGGAAAGGGCTATGCCTTTTTGTCGTGAAGGCAACTTCAGAAAATGTCAGGCTGGTGTCTGCTGGCCAAAGAAAAATCCCAAATAGAGTTAGGAATCTGAAACACTAATGAGGAGGGGAAATGTCTCTCCCTCTTGCTCTCTCTTTCTCTTTTCTGAGTTGGAAAATGAATTTATAATCCACATATTCTTCCATAGTTTTCAGGGTAAATTAATTGGCAAACAATGGATCTCATATTTTTATAGCACCTCTTTTTAAATGGTTCTTATGAGAAAAACTTAACTGTACTTTTCTTCACAATACACAGAAAAGATCATTTAAATCCAACATTTGGTAAACTTAAACTTGTAATAGCATAAAAATTTTCAAATCCATAGTTACCAGAGATGTTTTAATAATAACTCACACTAATAAAGCATTTAAAGCAGGAGGATAAAATACAGACTTGAATGCTGGAAGGTCTGCTCTCCAGTCAGTGCCCTTGGGCTTTACATGGGTAGCTTCCGTGATGGGCAGTATGAATTATGAATGGACATTTTTCATCCATCAGTATAAGAGAAAACCTATGCATCTCTTCTGGCTCCAAAATGTCCAGCATATGCTAACAGCTTTTTGTCCTATGTACTAATGGCATTAAATTAAGCTAGCCTATAGTCTCTGAAATCTTTCCATGCTGGCATGCAATCTATGCAAAAAATAGTTCCTATAATACTGATCTTAGATCATAGTATATTTTTATGCCAATGACAATTAATTATACACAGTACTCATACATTAAAATGTAAGATCTAGGCAATTTTCTTATATGTTACCTTTGAATTTGTTACAGCCAATGAGACAATAAATGTTCAGTGTACCTTCTGTTTCCTCACTGACAATTAATAATGATTAATTCATTCCTCCATGGGAAAGCTTCTAAGATGTGACTGCAGTGCTGATCCTACCAGTGGTTTGATACAGATTCCTCTGTGTGTGTGCACGTGTGCGTGTGATACACTTCTTTGGCCAATTAATCTGGCTCTGAAATACTTGATCTCTTGCACCTGTTACCCACAAATAAATATGTCAATCCCTATTGTTTATGCCATCTCTTCCCCTATTCTTTTTTCTTTCTATGCTCTCTTTGCCCTGAAGTTTGGACAATGAGAAGAAAGAGCACTTTGATCTTGTTTAGAATGTGCTCATTAGAAATGTGTAAGCATGTCAATTACCTTTAACTTGTTGTTCTGAATACAAAACTAATACATAAGTACTTCAGCTACCCACCCCTTTACTGAGGCAGTACTGCTCTGTATAAAGATTCATAAGCTTTTTTATGGCAGACAGAATGTGGGACTTTCAAAATGTCATTTTTGCACTTTCACTGCTTATTGTCAGTGGGAAGTATGTACCACACCTTTCAGTGTTAATTTCACAGCATTCCTATGTCTTGCATTTCCCCATAACCTCAATGCCAAACAATCCAGGAGAGTACTGCAATTGCTTTTTGTTATCATTTTCATGCAACAAGCAGAGACGATCAATATTAGGCCTTAGGCAACAAATCTAGTTAAGGATTAAAAAAAAAAATTGGAGGAAAGATGCAGCGACAAGAAAGCAGCACCGACTGAGCATGCTTCTACTGCGGCACAGACAGAAAGGTAGTGGACGTACTGTAGAAGCTGGCCATTACGTAGTTTTGGCAGCGATCACCAGTAAATTCATTTGGGCACCTGAGAGGAAAAACAAACAAAAAAAATGGTAGAGAAAAAACAGAGAAAAGAGAAGAGGTGAATATATGCTAAGAAAGAAGCTCCGTCAGTGTGAACTGATATGACTTGGTGAGTTCACTTTCAGAAACCGTATCTCAGTTTAGCGTGTCAAAATGGCTCAAGATGTTGAGAGCAACTCATTTGCTCTGTGGAAATGAAAAAGAAATCCCCCCTGATAAAAACAAAAACAAAAACCAAACAAAAAAAAACAGAAAACAGCCAAAACAAAACCAATCCAGATCAAAGTGTGTTTCGAGATGTGAGAGAGAAATTCACCACTTCAAATTCCAAATTGCTTTTAGGATGCACTTTCCACAAGGCAGCGAGGACACAAGATCTGTATATCACTCATCTCCATGAGTTTGTTCTTTTAGGGTAGCACTTTACAGCAGTCTCCCAAACAAGAAAGCTGCCAGTGTGTGCAATATAATTGCATCTGCAAACGGATGGAAAGATCACAAAAACCACATAAATGAAAAATGTTTTGGAGGTCAATAATGCCATGGTGTACAGATTTTGCTTTAGAAAATCAGGTCATAAATTAGTGCGTAAAGAGGCCGGTTCCAGCTGAACTGTGAAAACACCAAGTACTATTGATTTTGTTGCTGTAGTTGGGGAAGAAAGCAAAGTTCAGATTATTTTAACATACTTTCTTGGTTTTGGATTTTCATGGGCAGAGTTTCAGTACATCTTGCTCCAGTGAATCCAGGTTGGCACCTAAAGGGCAAAAACGTGATAAGCAATAGTACACCAAAAGCACTGCACTAACAGACTGACATCTGCTGTCCTATGGAGATGGTAGTGCATTAAGTGACCTCCTGGTTAGGTGTTAGTCAAAAATGATCAGAAAAGGGACAAGAAAGTGTAGCCTTTCTGGAAGATAACACCTCACAAAATTTACAGTAAAAATCCATCACAGAAAAATATAGGAAATCTTTTGGTTTGCCTGTTTTGAAAAAGAAGGAAGAATCAGGCCTAGCAAAAATGTATATCATCTCATTGCTTATTCCACCTCAAGAAGAGACCAGACTGAGTAATTTAAAATTTGCAGTGCAGTGTATAACAGCAATTTACACTGTTGCAGTCACACAGAATCTATGAAAATAGCATGATTTCCCTACTTCTGTAATGACATGTTGCGTCTTTGAGTAATTTCCTTAAAAGGGGAACAGTCTAAACAGCAATCACAGAAAAGCCAAAAGCAAAAATAAAAAATCCAAAAAGTGAGGACAACCTGAAACCCAAAGGCGGGAAGTATCTTTAACATGGCTGACATAATGGAGAATGAGTCAGTCCAGTCAACAAGTAAGGTGAGAGGGTGGACACGCTCTCAAAATTTGGAGCTCCACAGCTGTCTGCGCTTTCAGTTCATGTGGTCTTCTCAGGAAAACTTCAGTGGAGGTCACCCTGTGGTCACAGTGAAGGAATTTCTCTTCTGTGCTTTGTTTATCTTCCCTTCTGCTTCATGCTGTCAGATTTCCTTCATCTTTATTCTTGATTTTGGGGCAGGACTCAGCAGATTTTCCCCAAAATATTAGCATACCAGTGTAAGCTACCGCACTTTTGATATAAATCTGAATGACTCTCCACCATAATAAATAGATACTTCAGTCTTCTTCCTTTCTTCTTCTTCTATGTACTCTTCCTCAACATATAGCCTTAATTAACCTGCTAGCTAACTTCTTGAATCCATCTCACTTGCATTGTCCATCTTTCTGATGCTCTCCATGAGTTCTGCCATGGTGCAAGAATCTCCCTCTTCTTTTGCTGCTGATCATATGCTAGCTTCCATATCAAACTGCCTTATCATTTACTCTCCAGGGGCTGAAGAGCCCTCTTACTCACAAATGAACTTTGTTTTTCAGAACAATCCTTTGCCTCTTCCGTCCATCAGAATTTTCTGTTCACTGAAATCAGGCTTGATTTTGTAAGCTCTACTCTTCAACAGTTGCTTCCATCCCTAAGGGTCAGGACACTACTCTCACACGAGCAGGACTCCAGAAAAGCACTTTGGCAGGTGAACAGTGTCAGACATAAACACTAGTACCTTGTTCAATTAAACCATGTGGGAATGACCTTGGTATAATAAAAAATTTGGAGATTTGTAGATGATTCTTTGGAGATGATTTGCTGTAATGATACCTTGATTTATTATGGAAGAGAGCTTATGTTCTTCAGAGCAAAGGTCCTATCTTTTTATAAGCAGTCAATGTAGAGAGATTCCAGTCTCCACAGATAAATTCAGTTGAGAAAAATGCAACAAGGATAACTCTAAAATGAAAAGCCAATATTGCTGGGCACAATGGAAGACTGCATTTTGATCTGTGTTACTGAAAGAGAGTAAAAATGTTTTACTTCCTTGATTTCCATTTCATATTGCACATCTCATTAAATACTTGTCCTTGGAAAGCTGGCATTTGCACATGCATTGGCTTTTGTTTCACAGCGACCTCTCCACCTTGTTCTTCAGGCCCAGCCCTACAAAACTCCAATGAGCATGTTGCTAATCAAGATTCTCAGGCTCTACTCCTGGCCACTGGCTGTTGGTGTTCGCTTGTTCAGTCTGTGTCTGCTTTCAGATGTCGGCACAGCTATGGAAGTGATGAAAACAACTCAAGCTCTGGTGCAGAAAATACTGAAATTGCTTCCAGATCAAGCAGGGTCAGATCTGTTGAGACTGTGCTGAAGAAAGTTCAGATGTGTTTGTACCTGCACCAAAACATTGTCAGCTAAGAACTGCAGCATCTGCTGCTGAGAACAGCTCCAGGGTGGGCCAGTGGAGATGAGAACTGAGATTGCTTCTGATTATGCATGAATGCTAAAGGTGTTTTCCTGTTCAAGTATAAAGTGCAGTATGGCTTCCAGTGCTGTTTGGCAAGATGTTTGCTGCGGACTGTGCTCTTACAAACACTTGTGATGGTACTGCTTTCGAAGCATCTTGTACTATTCAAACTTCTCACACATTGATTCTTGTTATACCATTCTTTTTTCGTTCATTACTCATGTGTCATTTTCTATTATTACACTACCAAAAGCTGGAGTCAAACAAATCAAGGCAACAGAGTTGCCTTACATTATAGATGGTTGTATTACTAGAGCCTTATAGTTTCCTTCTGGCCTAAAAAAAAGGCTACTGAGACTAATTTTTTTTTTTGGTATAAAGTGGGTGGTACCACAAATAGACCAAAATAATCACTCTTTTCCTCTATATGAAGTATTTGAAAGGATCACATCAAACACATTTCATCATGTTTTTTGGCAGGAAGGGAAAGGCTGAATGGGTCAGAATTTAACATTACCATTTCATTGGCTGCCTACAAGCAAATGCATTGTAGGAACATGTTTTTGTTTCAAGATGTATTTAGTAATTCATTTCATAGCTTGTATCAGAACTAGTATTTCCTTTCTACCTTTTAAATAAGTAACTTCAGAACTTCCGTTAGCTTCACTGAAACAACTTTTCTCTTTTTGTCATTTTCAAGAACTTTCTGTCAATTTCTGTTCCATCAAAGGCTCTGCATGAGGATGAGTACAGTAACCGGCTACATCATGAACAAATATGCAATTCAGTCTTTTGCTGTTAAGAAATACAGCGGCATTAAAGAGAAACATTATTTTCATCCAGTGAAATTGGAAAATAAACTCACTTCTTTATTAACAGAAAAAGCAGTTGAAAAGATAATCTCTGCTAGTAAGGAATCAATTAGTCAGACCAGCAAGGACTTCATGGTAGGATTCTTCAAAAGAACACTCTAAAGGCGTAACTGATATTATATTCATATACATTTTTCTTCAGATAAGAAGTAAATGCTAGGAACTCTGGTCTTAATTTTACATTTACTGAAGAAGCTATCTCATCTTTTGTCCTCAGTAGATTTGGGACACGTTTCCAGCTGAACAGAAATGACAAAGGAACCTCAGCACCACTGTTAACACTGAGGCTTCCAAGCCTGTACTATTTTCAAACTGTGATTCATGCTCCTATGAAAGATGTGAACATTATATACATTAATTTATTAAGTTGTCTCAAAGCTTACTTTTCCATGTTTCATATTTTGGGATTGTTCTGTTCAGTCTGGGACCATAATTAAAATAAATGTAGGAAATATACATGTAACTGTAGATGTAGCTGTACAATGCATTACTTAGCCTTCACATGTTTCTTGAGTATTTCACCTAGTTACCTCCTAAATGCAGTGAATTTTCTTGAAGTTCATACCAGTATCCACGAGAGCAAGGTCTAATACAGTTTGGATCATAATGCTGTATAGTTTAGAAAATATTTTTTTTGAATATGTAGGCCTAGATTTTAACAGAAGAAGATGGACTTAGGAGATCCTTTTTTATAAATAGAATAGAAGAGTTTACAAAACCAGAGATATCACTTGGAAATTTCCATGGTTGTTGTGAATCTGAGTCATGTTTTTTTGGTTAGGGATGAAACCAATTTAGAATGATATGGCTCATGCTTTAGAAATTTTGTTTTGCTCTCAACAGATGGACCATATGGAAAAATGTGAACTTGCTACTGAGGCAGAAATATGAAGAGCAAGTACCATATTTCAAGCATTCTGTTTCCACAGGCATGTTCTGAGGGAAGATTTATTTTCTCAGAACAATGAAGGCAATGTGTACTGGATGGATACTTATTTTAATTAACACTGGAATACTGGAATTAAAAGTAGACATCTGTATTTTTAATGAAACAAGAAGAGAACCATATTTTGTCTCTTCAGTTTCCCAGTACACCCACTTTCAAGTACTCACACTTTCGTTTCTTATGTTGCTATATTTTATTCTGTTTTGCTACACAACATAAAGTTTCAGTTCTAGCAAATATTAGAGGGCATAGCAAAATGCCTGAAAAGTAGCAGTGGCTCTAACTGTCCTCGGCATAGGAATCATATTCCACTGCTTTACTACAAATGAGATTCACCCTTTCTGATTTTACAGCTCTGATGCTTTTTCCAAATAGGTCCTGGGCCACCCAGAGAGAGAGGCACATCTGCCAAATTCAGGAATTGCGTTTTCTTTCAACTCCAAAACCAGAATTAGGGGGTTATTTCTTATCTACAAGAGGAAGAAAATCCTAACTCCACTGAAATGTCTCTGAGACAATACATGAAAAAATTTAGCCAACCTGTAATACCACAGAACAAACACACACAGATCTCTGAATATACATTAAAAAAACAACAACAACAACAAAACGAAACAAAACAAAAAACCAAAATCTTTTCCAAAGAAGTGAAAATTGGATAGCTCTGAAATTGTCAAGACAATGATAATTATTAGCATATCTGGTAGATGCTGAGGGCTGCTGCCCTGGATTTTTCTGAATAGTGTTGAGATAGGAAGTAGAAACAAGGAGGTAGGCTGTGGTACACCCCTGCTCATCTTCACACTTCATCATCACACGGCTCATCTTGTGCTGCTGGTGTACCGTGATCATGTGCACATCAACACAACTTTTTTTCTCTCTCCCATCCAGCCCACCAGAGCCAGTTTCATATTCACTTTAGCTAAAAATGATTCTAAAATCAATGAAATATTCACCACTTTCAGCAATGGTGCAATCTGTGAAACCCAAACCAAAACAAAGCTCATAAAATGCAGATAACATCAATCGATAAAACAAAATAAAACTTAAAAGTGAAGCAGAACATTGTGTATTATTATTTTTTAAAATTAACAACAGTGCCATACCATCTATGCCTAACAAAAGCATTGTAGGCTTTCTGCTAACTCACTCATCAGAGCTGTCTTTACAGTACAGTCATCCAATTTTTAGCCATAGAAAACTGAAATTCTATGCAGATACAGCAGATAACAGATTCCACTGAGAGCTGTCTCTTATCTGTCTGAAAAACAGTACTATCCTCACAAAAGTGTCCCCTTTCCAGTCAGTCCTGATAGGTCTTAAGGCATTAAATAAATGCTGAGTTCCCTTTGAAGTCAGAGAGAAGCAGTAACTTACTAAGACCAATTTAGCTCCATAAGTAAATACTACATGAGGTGCTACCAGGCAGGAGTTGTACTCCAGCACTGCAGTTCTTACCAGAATCTTTTCATATTAATGGACTATTGCAACAACCTGCTACAGTGCAGGCCAGGTCTTAAGAAAGATGCACAATCACACAGTTAAAATTAAACTCATGCTCTTAAGTCTTCTTGAATCAAAATCCCCACATGAAGTAGTAACCTCCACAAATTGCCATGACATTCATTGCTTTTTACACATTTAACACAACAGAAAAATTTCCAGCTGAGAATCCATTCTCACCAGAAAGCTTTCAGTTACTAGAGCAGACAATTAAAATAACCACTTTTTGTCCTGTAGAAAAGGTACTTATTCAATGCAGTTATCAACACACTTTTTTTTTTTTTTTTGCCTTCGTAGTGTATTTAGTTTACAGCATCTGTTTCATTATTTCTAAGATACAGCTTAAATTGTGTTACTTCATGGCATGTAAACATCAATGAGGCTTGCTGTGCCTTTCATCCCATGGGAAAATTACTTGGTTAGCCTCTGATATGCCTCATATCCACATACTTAAAATGAAGAAACACCTAATGCTACTAGTATAGGAGAAGAAATTGTTCAGGTGCTCCTTTAAAGAAAAGGTATTTACGGAACCTGGTGGCTTCACCAAAATAATCAAACAGGATCTCTTACCTGCACAGGTATCTTGGAGGGTTTGGGAGGTCTTTAACCATGTAGCACTCTCCCCCATTTACACAGAAGGCTTTCTGCTTTATGTCACATTTTGTGAGATGACTTGTCCCAGTAGTAGATGTGGAAGTGGCTGGAAAAGAAAAGAGAGAAAATACAGATCAGAATGGCTCAAGCTTTTTTCCTATCTGGTAAGTGCACTTGTAGGTGAGGAAGGAGGTTAGGCCAGGTTGGATCGGGTATGTCTGGTGAGCTCTATTATCTGCTGCCAACACAAGTATGAACCATTTGTTACCATTTTTGTTGATTGTCACACAAAGAGGAGTTCAAATGTGTACCTCAGAAAGATGTCCCACACTCAGCCTAGGAGGAAGGCGGTATTTCTCTAGATCCAGTCCCTCAAGCAACTTTAAATGTCTGTAGCACTCAGGTCTACTTCAGTAAATTAGGCTGTGTGACTTACATGCAGTTACTCAAATTGCGTTAATCATTGAAGTCATTTTGGGGTGAGAGAGTTCATTACTGATATGGTGGAGAGGTGAGATTATATTTTCAGCTCCTCGCTCCACTCTGTGGATGCAAAACCGCTTCTGTGAGCAGGGTTAAACCTAAGTCAGGCATGTGCCTGCTAGGCTGTGGCTGTGGACCCAAATTACAACCTCTGGTGCAGTAACACCATAGTTTTGATGTGTTTTGCTCGAAACACTGCCAAAACAGGGTAGGAATGCTTCAAGCCTGGATACTGGTAAGTTTCCAGCTCAGGGACCATGCCACTGATGGGCTTTGTGACCTCTGGCAGGTCATTCAGGTTAGATTCACTCCATTGATTTGTATGAAACTACATCACTGAGTTGCAAGGCCATCTCTAGATCCCACAGAAAGCCACTCACTTTATCCTCTCAATAGGTGGGAAAAACACCCCCTCTGATTGTGCCCATCTCTCCACATTGACTGCAGAGCAAGCTCAAGTCCTTGAGAATTTGCCCTCATTTTTAAATGGCTAAAACTAACTGAAGTCACTGTCCGCCATCTGTAAAAAGGTGGAGGTGATTTCTATATGGTCTTTGTTGAGCTGTGTTCAGACCTACAGAAGTAAGAAATGTTCTTATAGTGCTAAACAAATGTCAGTATTTTTACTTCTGAAAGACAGCTTCTGCCGTAAGGTGAAACAACAGTTTCATCTACTGACTGATTCCACTGGAGTTAGCTAGAAAGCTGCAAATACCTACAAAAAAGTTGTCTGATAGTCAAAACATTTTCTAACACAAAAACACCCACGGGGCATGTTTATACTAGGTGATGCATGACTTTCTACCATTTGCCTCACACTGAATCCAAAGAAAACACGCTTTTAGTAGATCAGCTATTAACAAACACCACTTACACATTTTGAGCTCTTTCTGAGAACAAGGATGAAGTGGTCCCTGTCACATTTGATTATCATGTGTTTCACATTTGATTTTCATATGTTTCTCATTATCTTCCAAGTAAAATTGCATTTTTAAAACTCAGCACTTGGGAGAATGGGTCACTGTGGCTGGCACCATTTCTTGAACGGTTTAGCTATCTTGTTTCAATGACATATGAGTTTCTGGTATATTTAAGTTCCTCTCTATTGCTCCATCAAAATCTGATCTGCCTGTCCAGCTAATGCCTCTCAAACATCCTCCCAACTTTGCCACTGATCACCAGCATGCCCATCTCTTTCTTTTTTCGACGATGCCACGCGAGATCCTTTCCTCTAACAAGCAAACAGGACTCCTAAAAGCACTCTTGAGACCTCTTCTGAAACCCAAGCTCCCCTTGCTTCTCACTGCTGCACTAACCCATTGTGTCATGCCTCACCAGATCCTGATCTTGACTGGGGCCTCTAAGTGCTAATGAAATGCAAACATAGAGTATTAATTCCTCGAAATAACACATTCCTTTCTCCTGGCTCCTTGACGCATGATGTATAACCACTCAGACCAGGATAAATTTATGCCTTGTCTACAGACAGGAAAAGGGGTCATGTTTTAAAAGTAGTCTGACACTCTTTCAACTAGCCTGGGTTGAAATAGGACTTTGCACCCAGTGTTGACAAAAGGCTGGCCAACAGATTGCCACCAGCTCTGCGGTGAGGGGTCATCTATGCCTTATGTCCATGGGTTGACCACCCATGGACATCCCCCATCCTTGACACAAATTGTAGGGCAGGAGATTTACCTTGTGGAGGAGCCTTTCTTTCTTCACTGGTTTAAAAGGGACTTGGATTATTAGCTCAGAAGAGATGTCTGACATGACAGGATATGGCATAACACGACCTCAGATATGACAAAACCTGAGTGAGTGAATCCCATCTGTATAGTAGAAAACATCATGAAGCATTTGTGAGTTCTAACAGGTAAACTCACTTTTAAGCTTATCCCTACTCACAGCCTACCCATAACTGTGTCCTTTTACCTTGTTAAAAAGACTTCATCTTGCTAGAGAGACAAACACTCTGAGGATGTCCTTGAACTCAGAAAGCTAATGCATTGATTTTGGAAGAAAAAAAAACCAATACAGTCTGCGGTGTTTCTGCCAAAAACCCAGATTGCTACCCTGCTTGCTAATGGAATGTTTTAAATTGAATTATGAAGGTAGATATAGTAGCAAGTGGGCTTGTAGCTATCTATAATTGTTTTCATCATCTTGCTTACTGCTTTTCTTTAAGCAGAAGTTCAATCAAATGCAGATCACTGTGGAATTTCAAAGTAACAGTTATTTCCCAGCTGATGTAAGTGAGCTTTGGATAGCAGCAATTGCTCTGAACTGATTACTAGAGATGGGAATAATCTGCAGCTCTCAGAAAATCCCATGACACAAGGGCTTTACACTTATTTGTGAGGAGTGCCTCTACCCTTCATTTTTGGCATCACATGTTCAAAACTGTCATATAAATCTTGCACAATAATTTCCTCTGCATTACTGATCCACTAGCACCATAGTCCCAATCTGCCTGAGCTTTGTAACTACATGGAATGAGGGGAGGAAAAAAGTCCCTAGTGAGTTAATTCTAGTACTGGTTTTTCTTTGCAAAGGATGCATAGTTTTTATGGCATAATGCCAATATTCAGTGTATGCACTGTAAGTCTATTTTGCAAATTAAATACAAGAAACACTAACTGTGGTTTTGGGTTTCACTGAAAGCCACATAACGGAAGAAATGTGGTGTTTGGGAGCAGGTGTTCACCAGAGCCCATTTCATACAGCCCATAACTAGTCCTAAAACACTGCATTTCCATAGTTCTCTAGCAGACAGGGCCATGGAGGATGTATATTGGGAATGACCTGCAGGGGTGAGGTAAAGCACAGCTGCAGACCACGTATCTACGTGTTGTTTTTTCTCCACCTAGCTGGAATTCGTACCTCCTTTCTCTTCTGTGATGTTTTCTTCAGCTATACAAGCACAAGCTAGCAAAGCCGGTATGTTCTACAGCCCTACATCAAACCCCTAGCTTACTGAAAGGATAAATTACATGCTATAATGAATTTTAAAATGTCATGCATAAGATAACATTTGGAAACACTACATATTCCACTTTTTCTTTCTAAATGCAGAAATGACATACTTAAAAAGCAATTGCAGGCAGTATGAACAAAGTCCCCACTAACACAAATATTCATGTGTCAGTGAAGAACAGTGAGACCTGCTCCCATCTAAGGGAACTGCCCAAAGCCTTTAAGAAAAAAAGAAATAGCTGTAGCATCTTTCAAAAAATACTCTCTGAAGCATGAATTACTGCTGTACAACTACCTTAGGACTATTTCATATCAGGCAGACACCACATAATTCTGAGCTTACCTGGGGGATCTCTGACCCGTTTTTGTCCTGAAACAGAGAAATGCATTCTCTTTCTCTCTCTTGCTTTCCAAAGATCCCCTCTGAAATACTGTGGCTACAGCAGTGGACTTCCAGGCTTAGATTCTGGAAGGAGTCCTAAGGGATCTCTGAGTACAGACAGAGGGAATAGCTTTGCAACCTAAACAGAATAGTATCCATGCCTCCTTGAATAGAGTTTCTGCAAAGCTGGTGTAAAATCAGAGGACACATTCAAAAGCCTTGCAAGGTGACAAATGAGATGCTTATGACTAACGGTAGATAACAGCAAGTGGCATCTGCAGACAAAGGAAGATTTGCCATTCTCACAGGCAGACCACTTAGGAGATGCAGATGCACCTCAGTGAACTGCAGACAGAGAGCCTTCCAGTCTCATTTTATCAGCGAAAAGAGCATATGACCAGGGAGGAACAAAACATACTCCTGCTTGTCCCTGTTTTCTGGAATTAGCGTAGAGCAAAGCCCACTTGCAGCTCATACCAATGGAAGAGAAAGGGACTGGTAATGGAGTGAGGAAGTGATGGAGGAAGAGTAAGAGAATGCACACAAGAGAGTATGCAAGCTAGCTTTAGTATGACAAAGTGTGTGACCCCAGAAAAAAGCCAGCTTTACTAATCCACATTCCCTCACTTGAAGCTCATTTGTTCCTTTAAGAACACAATCCAATTCCCTCTTGACTTGCTGATAGGCAGTTTAAAGATGTCCAGCCCTGATCTGTAGGGTAGATTGATTTCCCATGTAACCTTGGCTGTAGCACTTAATCCCTCTATGTCTCGGTGAAACCATCTACTTTTCTTCCCAGTGAGTACTGGGCCTCTTCGACTCACTCCAACATCCCTGATGAGCCTGACTTGCAAAGTGTGGAGAGGTACTTGCATCTGCAGAAAAGCTCTGCATTTCTGTAATGCACTGAATGAGGAAAACTGCTGGTTCCAGCATAACTGTGGGTAGCAAAAACTATATAGGTGCCTTCAAAGAGAACAGAAGCCAAAAAGTGAGACCAGTGGAAAACTAGCTTCTATCTGAACAGAGGAGAATTTCCATTTTACCAGGATGTGTTTCATGTTCTTCTGGTTCCAGAGCTACAGCTGCATCCACGTAGCTCTGAACATAGTTAAGGTTTTAAAAACCACCACCACCAAAAGAAACTCAGGAAAAAAATCCCAAACTCTACAGGAGGCATTTCAGGTCCATTTCATAAGACTGCTCAGAATTTTTCACATTGCTTTGATGATGTAATACCCTGGCTGTAAAAAGCTGGCTGTTCAATGTGGTTATTAATTTTTTTAGCCTCAGTCCTCAGAAACATGCACTAAAACAGATTCCCGGGACCTTCACATGAGATCATTTAAGGAGCCTGCTGTTTTGCCAGAAGCTGGAATTGAGTGCTTACAAGTTAGGGGAATTACTCTCTGGCCTTCAGACAAAGCTTTCTTACTCTGGCACTATCTCCATAAAGATCAGGGCCAGCAAGAAGGAAACAGGAAATTGCTGGGTCTGCAAGATAGAAACTTCAGGAAAGATTGGGAGCACATAAACTCTTGCTGAACCACGGCAGTATGTCCCTCTTTCCTCTATGAGTCCTGACACGGATTCAACAGCGGCTTCCCCTCACAAATCCAAGCTTAGCAAAGAAAAAAAAAAAAAAAAAAAAAAAAGGGAAAGAAAAGAAAAGAAAAAGAAAAAAGCAGAAAAACAAAAGGCAGACACTTAGTTCATTGCACCAGATCGCTTCCTCCCTGATAGGCCAACAGACTGACCCAGTTGGCAGGCGTGTGACGGCAAGACCTGCACAGCGTCTGGCTCACCACGGAAGGTCGAGAGGTGACACATGCTAAAGGCAGCCTGACTAGGATAAATTTTTGTTTGCTTCATTTAATTTTGAGATGGGACAAAAGATGGACAGAGACACACACAACTCAAAAGCTGTCTCCAAGGAAATGCAATTACTGCTCTGAACACAAGCACCAGGTAGGACATGAGTTCGTTCCTCCTAGCAACTGCTGTGCACGGTACATTTTTTTTTTTTTTTTTTCCAGAAAAACAGAGGGAATGTGGGTTGTGGAAGAGAGCAAGAGTGCACAGAGAGACCCAATTGAAATTGGGCGTTCAGACAAGGCATGCTTTCCCACTGCCATGAAGGATGTCAACTTTCACCTTCGGGCAATGTGATAAGTGTCTGGAAGGGGTCTGGAAGGGCTTTCAGAAAACATTCCCCACCCAAGGAGGGGAGACATGAGTGGCAAAACAGGAGGAAGTGACAAGCTAGGGGGTGCTGAGAGGAAAATGCGTGTGGCAGGAAGGGGCAGTGTAAAATGGAAAGAGGACACAGAGGAAATGTGCGTAGAAGGAACCAGTGCAGGAAAAACAGGCCTAAAACCAGGAATGCTGAACTGACAGCCAGATAGGGAAGGGTATTTATTATCGGGGAACTCTCACACTACCTTGAAAATGCCAGGAATGGGTGAGAGGGTCTTAAAACTTACAGACCTTAGATTAAAGCAGACAGCAGATGAGGAGCTGAATGCAACTGTCATGGTAAGAAACTTCACCCAGTGTGGTAGCCTTTGCTGTGCCAGAGAACATCCCATCATGAGGAAGAGCCTGGGAGGCCAACTAACTGTAGGAAAATAATCCTGGCTCGTGTTGCCTCAGAGGCTGCTCCCTGCTCTTCTCCATGGTCTCTGTGCAGCAAGGCGAGGTAAGCAACTCAGCGGGCAGGAAATTCAGGACAGCTTCATGAACATCCTCAGGCATGCAGTGCCTGTGCCTCACACTGACACCCTGTGTGTCAGGGGTACCAGGGAAACAAATGCAAATACACTCTTACATTTTGTCTTACAATTTATATTCCACAGGAAATCCTGCTGTTGCTTGCTTGTATCATTCAGGACAGCACTAATGCCTACAAAATTAAACAATCCCATGAAAATATTGTGAGTCTGGAGCAACATTTCTCCTCTCTTATGAGGAGCAAGTGTTCATTTTTGAGGGGCAGGTAAGGTGGTAAACTGAGCTGATGGTGAAATGGTTGGCACCTCTCCTTCCCAAATAAGCAGATTATTTCATATAAGGTGAGGAACAGACATTGAAGATACAGAGATACTGATCTCATACAGAGACTGATAGGAAAGTGAACTGGACTTGAACCAGTAAACCAAGGAACTTGGCTGTTTTCTAAAGTCTCAAATACTATAAAAGGCAGTGTTGCTAGTACCAAGATGTGAAAAGCATCATTTCTGCTTAGACCAAACAACTGTATGCACTGCTTTTAACTCAAGAAGATTTTTAATTAAAAAAAATGAAAAAGAAGAACTTCGACAAAACCAAAAGGAAAGGCATCCAAAGACTATCAAGACTAAGACAGATGACTGTCTTTCAAGGAACTGTCCGGAGAGGAATCCTTACATCACCCTAGGGCCTGTCAGCTGCCCAAATCTAACTTCAGGTTCGGCATGGCGGTAGGCTCCTACAGGTAGTCAGTTCAGCTGAGCTTATAGTGCTGCGCCTGCCTTAGGATACAAAATCTGGGTTTTTCCCTTCTCCAGCCAATGTCTGACACTTTCTGTGAGGGTCAGCTGTGAGGTTCACCAATGCTGTAAAACACATTCAATTACTAAAATAAAAAAATAAGATCTAACTCTCATTAGTTAGTCTTAGCTCAAGTAGTAGTGCTCTCTTCCTGCTCCTGACAGTTAATGTGGCAGAGTATTGTCTTACAGGTCTCATCTATCACCATCAAGTTTGCCCTGATGGGTATGTAGCGATACTGACATATCTATTTTCTTATCACATTGAGTACTGAAATCCTTCAATCCTGTTACAACATGGTGACTCCAAATCTGTTCTTTTACTTCCTTTTTTTCTGAAGGATTTTTCTTATTAATTCCAAGTGGTGCAATTATACCGCTGCAGATAAGTGTACCATCTCTTCGCTTCTTCAAAGCTGTCTATCTGCTCACAGAGATGCAGGGATTGTAAAGACTATTCAGCAGCTTACGGAAAGAATCAAGCAAACTTTCAAGCACAAATGATATTTCACATTAAGTCAACTTGATAATTCTATATTGTCAGAAACCCTTCTTCAGGAAAGAATTTCAGCAAGAACATACTTAAAACAGCATATACACATGCATTCAAGAAAGCGCTCAAGTATCTGCTTAATTTAAAGTCACATTTTCTTCCGTGCTTTTTCTTGATGTCTTTAAAAAGCTTTACTGAAAGAGAATGGATTTCAGCACAGTGCCTTAAGTGTTCAGCCTTGTAGAAAACAAAATTTGTCCACTAAAATGTCCCAGGTTAAACAGGTATGCAAAAAGGTTGCATTTCTGCAACCTTTGCCTGAGTATTTCTGAATCATAGAATCATAGAATGGTTCAGGTTGGAATGTCCAGTTAAGATTCCTGGGCAGGCATTAGTGTGTCTTCTGTTGCATACTTAGCAGTGAAAAACATTTATCAGTTTACTAATTCCAGAATGAAACATGATTTAATTGATTTTGAAGCCCATCTTCAAATTCATTAAGAGCATGCCCCCCTAACTCCTTCCAATACCCAAAGCACATAAGACTATCTATTCCTTCCTCCATGGCCCCCTGATTCACAGTGCTGGCTTCGATAAATGACCACTGGAAACCGATGAAATCCGTTGAATCGCATGAAAGCGATATGATGGCCCTGAGGGGTAACAGCTCAGTCTCTTTAACCAGCGTGAGGTCCATGGGTGAGGACAGCAGAGTAGCAGGGACTGGTTCTTCCTATGTAACAACAGTCATTGGTACACCCTTTGAAATACAGATTAGTATAGAAATGTGCCTTCATTTCTGAGTCAAAGATACGGCAAAGGCAACTTCTTTCAGAATACACAGAAGGTTTCTCATAGGTTCCCAAGTATTTCCTAGACATCTGTGATAGGAAAGCATTACTAGAAAAGTTCTCCAATAGGACAGGCAAGTATGGGAGACAAGTAGAGAACAAGAATGTTTATCAAAGACACCTTCCTTCTTAATGCAGTGAAGCTTGAATGCATTTGTCAGATTACTTTGATATTTGTATTTCAGCAGAAATTTCCAAGGCCTCAGATTTTTTTTAAAGATGCTTTACAATTCAAAACAAGTTCTGAGATACAACCAGCAACAGTTCCCTTTGGAAAGAAGTGTGAGAAGCTGTTAGAAGGAACTGGAGGGTCTCTTACACAGGTTCTGCTAGAGGAGTCAGCCTCCTGGTCTGCTGGAGTTGCTCACTGAGACCAAGGAGAAAACTCTTCTGTGGGTGGTGCACAGGAAAATTTTCACTCTGCTATCCACCAACACAGTCATAGGACCTGCCTTTCTGAAAAACACAGACCTCACATCTTCCTGCTTGGAATTTCTCTCTCCAGAGGTGAGTGGTGGAGAACATTACCAGCTGCTTTGCTTAAAGTGAGATCCATTGGACTCTGTAAGTAGTGTACTTCTATAGAAAACCATCAAAGCACTTGAGATTGCTAACAAAGTGCTTTCTGCAGTAGAGGAAACTTTTCTCATTTCTTTCCCTAGTTCCGTCCTGGACTGTCAGACTAGCCTGAAATAAGTTTGGAGTGTTTTTTCCTGTTCCTTTTCTTTTTCTTTTTTTCTTCTGAACTGTAGGCTGTAGCCCTGGTGTGACTGACTCCAACAGGTTTCAAAGGATGGTGCAACATGTTAGGAGCAGCAGCATTAGTGGGCGCTAGCTCAGCGTGTGCCCCAGCGTAACCCCCCTGTAATTACTGTCGCCTCTGCCCAGGAACTCTCTGAACTGCTGTGATGCAGGCTAGCTCACAAAGGCAGCAATGGCCTGGAAGTGCCTGTGCAGGATCTCCATCGGTCTCTAGCTTTGAGGGCAGCTCAGCTGCCTCCAGCAGCACTGCCTTCCAGTTTTCATGGAATCACAGAATCATAGAGTCCTCAGAGTTGGAAGGGACCTTTAAAGGTTATCTGGTCCAACTCCACTGCAATGCACAGGGACACCTAGAGCTAGATCAGGCTGCTCAGAAGCTGATTGTACCTGACTTTGAATGAGTTCAGGGACTAGGCTTCCACCACATCTTTGGGCAACTTGTTCGAGCGCTTCACTCATGTTCAGTGTGCAGCACTTCACCTTGGGCTCACTGCTCAAGTACCATGGCAAAACCACAGATTACTGAAAAGGCAGTGGGGTGCAGTCCTCAATAACACCTGCTGTCAACTCAGTCTTGTAAAAATGAACAGTAGTGTATTTGTTGCAGTAAGGCTGCCTTCCATCTAGCAATAGCACTGGTTTATCTGGCATTTATTTTATTTATCTGCTAACCTTATTTTATTCATCTACTATTTCTTCACCGAAGTTATATTTTAATGTGTTGATAATCTGACTGTCATTTAATTGGTACCTGTTCTCAAAAAATGTCAGAGATGACTGTGCGATAAACATGTGACTGTGTCAGACAGTTTTGAAATGTTTATGAAGATGGTTTCTTTTTTTTCACTTTAAAAGATGTACATTAAAACAAGCATAATGTTATTTTTCTAGCCACTAAAAAAGTCTGGTAAGAAAAAACACAATCATGTAGAAAAATAAAATGTGTTCATGTTGAGTCTAAATGGCACATTTCCGCCAGCAGTTAATTTCTACAGTCTGGTTATAAATCTGTCAAAAATCAGATTTATAATGAAATGCTATCAGATCGCTGTGCTAATGGAGTCACTGGCGTACTCATGTGTATGTACAGACACAGACCTACAAAAGGGATGGATCTGTAGGAATGAGAGAGGGTTCAGCTCCCTGAGTGGGAGTCTTGCTTTTTGCAAGAGGCAATGTCAGAGAGAAGGAGAAGTTGCAGTCCAGATGAACATCTTACTTTCAACAGAAAGCCAATGTCTTTGTTCACTTAAGAAAGGATGTGTGCCAGCAGTGCACAGATAATCACTTGTACTCGTTATATAAGGAAAACTTGTGAACAAGAAAACACCCACTCCGTTTACACATGGCAGCTCTCTCTTCAATGTAACTAATTTTTGCTATGTCAGTGCCATCCTTGGTCCTCACTCTACAGCTAAGATGGGGCTCTTTGCTGGTACTGTTTCTATCATGTAGACAGAGACCAGATGCTGTTGTATACCAATGTCAAGGAGAACACCAGCCAGAAATGCAGAGAGTTCACATGGCATGTAAAGGGCAAGAAATAAAGTTACACAGAGATGGTGATACCAGAAAACATTAGGGATACCAAAAAACATGGGGAAATTCTGCACCATGACAACCAAGATTTTGTGCAGGGTGCTCCAGAAAAGAGAATTTTCAAAATAAAATGAGGGTGATTGGCTTGCAGAGAGCATCTCCAAGCAGGGAAGGTCAACAGGAAGTCATCACTGGAAGGAGTGATTTATGGAAAGCGGTACCTGGCTGTTGTCCGGGAATCAACATCTATGAGGGCTGCTCCAAAAGTAATGCCTCATATTTTATTACAATGCCCCACAACATCAGAGGCAGATGTTGGTGGTAAGGCAGTAGAGGCTGAACTTTCCCACCAACATTCCATCTCATGTTGTTATCAAATAATGTTATTGTGCTCATTGTACTCCAAGGACTGCCCCCATCATATTGCAAATCTGATAGCAATACATTTCAGCCAAAAGTCCAAAGGACAACCAGGAGACTGGGAGAGATTTGTACACCCTAGCCCAGAGAAGCAAGGTGTGGTTTCCACCTAGCAGAATGTCCTTCACACACCATGAATTTGGGCAGATGTATCAATCTTTTCCATATTTGTTCTGAAACAAGGAACAAAGACAAATTCCTGAAGGTCTCCAGGATGAGACAGCAACTTGGCATAAAACAGTAAGAGGGAAAGCTCTCAAGTGCTCAAGATGAAAATATTAGGCAAAGTTTTGACAGTAGCAGTGGGGAAGCTCTCCTGCCCTCTTGAAGTTATGGAAGATTCAGGCTTAGCATTTATTTTAAAATTTTGTCCTGCAGTGTGAGCTGAAGCAAGAAGATTCATGGTCTAACACATTCAAGAGCCCTGAGTCAAGACTTCAAAATTCCAAGATACTTTTTGGAAGAGAACAGCATGATGTAAAATATTCTGCTTATATATTCTCTCAGTGTTTTTATTGGTTTGTTGCTTTCTAGTCTTTGAGCCTATCTAGTACTGTAACCTAAGAAGTTAGGCTTTCCCTTTTTCCTTTAATGTGAAAGCTAAAATGCAGCTTGAAGAAAGAAACCAAATGCTGTAGGGATTATGCTAGCATTGTGTGCGGATAGCACTGCAACAGCATTTTACTGGAGTCTGAGAAATGGTGCAATCTGCTGCAAAAACTGCCTTTAAGTATGGTTTTCACAGGATCCTCGGCTGCTGTACCCAGAGTGAACTGCAAGGAGCAAATTACCCATGGGAAGTGGTGAGGATTTCATACATGACAGATTTTTTTTCAGTCCTAGGGATATTTAGATTATGTTGAGCCTTTTTGCAGGACAGAAGTCACTGGCTGATTTTCTCTGGGGCTGCGGTGCATCTGGAGGAAAGGAGTCAGGTGCCAGCCTGGCACGCGTAGGCCTCGTGGCTGTGGCCTTGTGGCTGTGGCCTCGTGGCCGTGCCCCCAAAGTGCCGATCCTCTGTGCCACAAGCACTGCTGGCACAAGCACATCCCTGTGTCCTCCCCACAGCCTCCCCTGCCCATTTGCATCACTGCACAATTGGTAAGGTTCACGGCGTGGAGACTCTGGTGAAGGTAAAGCAACAACAGCAATTCTAGCCTAAGTGCATGTGCAGTCTTTCACAGAATGCTTTTCCTCACTAAAAAAATATTTCAAGGTCAATGCAGACAAGACAGCATTTGAGTAACTCAGAGCAAAACAGAATGATTTTCACTTTCTTTGAGGTATTCTGTTACAGCCAAGCAAAGCTGACTTTGTATCTTTTTCAACTTCCTCGTTGAATCAGAAGCCTATCTCAGCTGTCTGCCTTGTTTAACCTTGGTCAGCACGACACAAATCCTGAATGACAAATACTGCTGTGGCAACTGCATTTGGTTTGGAGAGGATACTAATTATCACCCTCTGTTTATTCAACACATCTTGCTTCATTCCACCAAAACCTTGCTTTTTGTCACCTGAAGTGGCAATGTCATGGCAGCAATAACTCAAAGAAAATCCACCAACAAAATATTGAAGGACTTTGACTTAAAACTCGTGACATTGTCTTGTGTTGGTATTATGTCAATGGTGAGCTCAGTTACAGTGTGTGTGCAATCTTTTACTCTTCCAGCACTGCAGCGATTGACCTCTGAGTGCCATTAATTTCCATGGCCTTTATGAAACTCACCGAGTGGGATGAAATTGCATTTTACTGTGCAAGGAGTCTGCTTTGAGAGAAAAGGGCAAACAGGCCAGGAGGATTTATCTCCCACAGTCACTTATGACTTGATTGAAATGAGAAACTGATCCCACTGAGAGACAGAGAGAGAGTGGGTCCTTCTCCTCTCTGACATTTTTGCAGGATTTATCTACTTTTATTTACATGCACAAATGAAGAGCTGTTCTTTGAGCACAGTTTTCTATTAATGCTTCTAAGGCTAAGAGCAGCTATTTGAATTAAACAGTTTGAGACCACCCAAATGAAAATAAATGAATTTGAGCATCTAGACAAAAATCTCACTTTTTAGCTAGGGATGCAGGCAAAGATTATTTAATCAGTTCAGCTTAAAACATTCACATTTGGGGAAAAATATTCTGTATCGGGGTATGATACCTCTGGTTAAGGAATTGACTAACAGCAAAATGACATGGATAATAAGATCAAATTAAGTATAATGTGAAATATATTCACTTAATTTCTGGTAAGAAGACTTTTTTCTTGTTTTGGTCTGTTAGTTTTGAGCAGTCTTTCAGAAATTTGCTGTGGAAAATGATCTTTCCTTCATAACCCATGCTGATCCGAATAAATTTGGCTATCAAAGAGATTAACTGATAATGTTACAAAGAATAAAATGAAAAAATCTTTCATGCATTTTACAAAGCTAGAAACAAGTTCAAAAAGCATGGCTTCATCAAGGGAAGGCCATGTCTGACCAATCTGGTGGCCTTCTATGATGGAGTGATGGCATCGGACAAAAGGAAGGTGACTGATGTCATCTACCTAGACTTGTGCAAGGCCTTTGACATGGTCCCCCATCACATCCTTATCTCAAAATTGGAGAGAGAGAGGTTTGACAAGTGGACTATTCAGTGGATAAGGAATTGGTTGGAAGGCCTCAGCCAGAGGGTTGTGGTCAATGGCACTATGGCCAGGTGGAGGCTGGTAATGAGCAGTGTCCCCCAGAGGTCTATCTTGGGACCAGTGCTCTTTAACATCTTTATCAGTGACATTGATGATGGGATTGAGTGCACCCTCAGCAAGTTTGTTGATGACAGCAAGCTGAGTGGTGTGGTTGACACGCTGGAAGGAAGGGATGCCATCCAGAGGGACCTTGACAAACTCAAAAGGTGGGCTCACGTGAACCTAATGAGGTTCAACATAGCAAAGTGCAAGGTCTTGCACTTGGGTCAAAGTAATCCAAGATATGTATACAGACTGGGAGGAGAACTCCTTGAGAGCAGCCCTGCGGAGAAGGATCTGGGGGTCCTGGTGGATGAAAAACTGAACATGAGCCAGCAGTGCGCTCTTGCAGCTTGGAAGGCCAATGGTATCTTGGGCTCCATAAGAAGAGGGGTGGCCAGCAGGGACAGGGAGGTGATAATCCCTCATGGAGACTTGTTAGGGAAGAGCAAAATTAACCAAGTCTGGAAAGTAATGATAGCTACTTTTCAAGAAATTGTACCAAAAATACTTTTTTTTTTTTTTTTTACTAATTTTGTTCTCAGTAGTTGGGATAGTCCTAAAGTGGTTCCTCTACAAATAAAGGATATCATGCTAAATAAACTGCTGTTTCTGGTTGGACCAGCTCAAGACTTCTTGAATTGGCCTGTTTTTCAGACAGGATGGGCTAGTAACCCATGGAAGCTGCCTTGAATTAGGGACTCTGAAAATGGAAGTACCCAGAAAGATCAGAAGTCTCTTTATAAAATCTGAGTTTAAATGCCACAGTGTGAGCTCTTAGTGCAATTACCCTGGGTCTGTCTTCTTGCAACTGAGATCAGTGTTTGGCCCCAAGTCAATAGCAGACACATTTTATAAATGAGTGAGAACAGGATGCCATTCATTACCTCCCATCTTTCACACATATTCTGGTGGCGTGTGTCACATCAGAGAAATAAATGGAAGAGGTTATTGCTTTCAGATAAAATGGAAAAAAAAACAGGTATCAGGGATTTTGTCTTTGGCTTTACAATAGCCTGCAGTTTGTCATCTAGACTCTGTTTCTAGAGGCTGAAAAAGAATTATAGCTGCCTAAAATGATGATTCTCCTGACTCCTACAGAGCAGAAGTCCGAGCCTGGCTCTCATTGTCGTAGCAGAGGACCTAGAGCACAATATTTATCCCTTTCTGTGATTCAGATATCTTTCACTCTCCATATAACGGCTTACTTCAGGCTCTGCCAAAGCAGCAGCCCTGCTTGTCTGAGTCGTCCTTTCTTGACATCTTCCTTCTCTCTCATCCTCCCCACAACTCTCCTGTTTCACCAGTTTTGATGTCATTACAGTTTCTTCTCCCCACCCTGGTCGTGTGCCTTTACATCAGTGTCCCTGTGAGACATAAGAGCAGCAGGGATGATCTGGGACTCCAGCAGCACCAGACCTGGATGAACACAGCCCTGCATGCTAGTGATGCACACAGCAGCACCCAACTTGCTGGGTTGGAGGAGATGCAAATGCATAAAACTTTCCCTTGAACAACATGCATAGGGCTGTCATCTTGCCTTATCTCTGGGTACGAGTTTGTCTGGAGGGCAGGAGAAGTCTGTAATCCAGTTGAGTAATGGAGGATCAGGGGTTTTTGCACAGGAGCAAGCTTGACACAGTAACCAGAGCCATCAGTAATTGCATCCCCTGCATTTTCTAGTGTGCCTGGCTCCTCTCCTAGACTGCTCTCTGGAGACAGGTCTGTTATATCTTGATGCAGAACATGCCCTTGGTGTTAAATAAAGGGTCACAAAGGAAAGCCTCAACTCAGCTACTTTGTCTGATAAAAAGTCTTCTGAATTGTTTCTGAAGTCAGTAACTCATTTTGCTAGGACTTCATCAGCCTAATTTTATTATATAAAACTCATTGCTTTGCACTTGAACTTGGAGATTCAACTTATTTGTGGATTTCCTTTCCCTAGCCCTTGCCTAGGCTTTTCTGGATTTCTAGCAGAGAGTCAATTGGGAGCAAGTGATGGGAACATTGCGAGAGGAAGCTACCAAGAAGTACAGAGCAAGAGAAGTGAGACAATTATCTGAGCTCATTGCAGCCAATGAAGTAACGAAGTGGAAGTAAGAAATCTACTTTTTCAGTTTGTTAAATAATAAGGGTAATTAACCTTTGGGCTTCAACTTCATACAAAACTCTAGCCCAGACAGTGGGTACTGCCACCATCTCTTGAGTGCTTTGCAAAGCTCTGCCTAGACTCATGCCTCAGTGAGCAGCTTGGGAGGAGCTCAGGTCTCCTGGTCCTGCTGCTTTCAGTGATGAGCTGCAGTCAGCAGGGATGCAGTAGCATCCTCTGACAAACTCCAAGGAACTGCACAAGAAACTTCACACAGTGCAGTAGTGCCAGCCCTCCTCATGAGGATGGAAACCTCTGGACATGCCTCTGCCTTGCATCCTTCTCCTCCAAGCTGCAAAACCCACAAAGCACAGCACTGCATTTCGTGCTTTGCTCCAGCAATGCCCCAGATACCTGTGGAGCCAGACAGATGCCTGAATAGATGATGTGTTTGTTCAGCCTGTGCTTTCACACATCACAGTCCAAGAATATTGTTTCAGTCCCCCATTAAGATACAGATGACACTGTGTATTTACAGGTGACTGTAATAGCTGCAGATACTCATTTCTCTTTGTTGACCCCTGCTGCCTTTCTTTTTTCCTTTGAGGAAGGATACATTGCCCACAGTTGTTTCTGTCACAGCTTAGCAAAATCTCACACTTCTGGCTTGCCCAAACAGTACTACTCTTTGTCCCAGAGACCTTGACCTTCTTGGGAAGGAGGATTCATATCTCTTCAGGCTTCCTCACCACGATCTTTCCAGCTGCAATTCTTTTCTATATTTCAAAATATAGCAGGCTAGCTGTGAAGAAGGTATCTGTGGCCCACTGTTCCTCCTTAAAAGACTTACAAGTTTAGGTGGGACGGCGTCATCTCTGCAGCTACCGGGCTCATGGGAGGGACACATCATTAGCCAGGGTCAGGCATCACTTCTTTTTCAGAAAGATCTATGTAAGCAATAACCTCATGTTGAATTTCTTTTCTATATCATTTTTTTTAGGAGATCATATCTTTTCTTTTGCAATTTTTTTTTCCCAGGACACAGTAAAAGTAATGCCTAGAGCAAACAAGCATGGATTCCAACTATGATTGTCTGCCTTGATCATTTTATAGAGATCTTAGAGAAGAGAGGATTTAAAATACTGAAGGCAAAGGAATTAAGCAAAATTTTGAAGCTGGTTGCATGCTTTCTGGTCTGCTTCAGGAAGCAGAGAGTGTATGGAAAGTTAAATACTTGAAATTATTTGTTCACAGAATTGTATATAGAAGATATTTATGTAACAAACAAAGAGTAAGTAGAAGACGTATCTCTGCCCATTTACAGCATGTCCATAATTCTGTTTTTGTTTTTTTTTTTACTTCCTAAGGAGCATATTCAGCCATTAATCTTACATCCAATATGTAAACCAGATTGCAGTGTTCTAAGTACTTCTGTTCCAAAGGGTCAGCAAACTCTGAAAAGACATACACAGGGAAGACAAATGTGTGTATAGATCCCAAGACCTATAGTTCTTTAGATCCTTCGCGTATGACTGTTATTTTTGTCCCTTGGAGCACTTAAACTAAAGTGCTCGGTCTTCTGCCTACTAAATATAAAGTCTGCAAAGCTTTTATTAAAATAAAAGATCGCACTTCCAGGTGGATATTTAACCATATGAAATCACACATCACATGCAATTCCCAATTCCCTGCTCCTAGGTCTGGATCAATCCCATCATTCTTCAGAATCAGCACACTACCAAAAAAAAAAAAGTTTGGCAAGGTTTCAAACTTGATGTGAATCTTCCAGAATCCAGCATTAACCTTGATTCTGTCTGCACCTAAGCATTTCTTTCATTAAACCATGATCTCATACAGAACATTCTTCACAGGTGCTGAGTATGAGTAGGTTTCACTGAAACCAGAGGGACTGGTGGGTGCTTACTACTTTCGTTTAATTAATCTGCTACAATATTTTTAGACTTTCATTCAAAACAGAGATAACAACATCTCTCCTCGTAGTAGGGGGAGGCAGCAGTTTTCAGGGAAAGATCTGAGATTTATGAGATGTGGAAATCCAGCGGCAAATTTCCAAAGATTTGGAGGCCCCTGACGCCAAGCACTATGGCTTTGGTTTTGTGTAACTGAGCTGATCAATGAATTTGGACAAATAAACATTTTGGTACTCAACTGCAATAACTGAATCTGCCCTAATCCTTGTGGAAATCAGACTGCTTCAAAAGTTGTACTAAGAAGCATCTTAACAGCTCTTCTTTTTCTTTCTCCTTTTCGTCTGATTTCCATGCAGCTTCAGCTCACTGAGTTAACTGTAAAGACGTAAAGAGACAAGGGGTGGCTTACAGCTACAGCACATCCAGACTCTCTGAAATGTTATGAAAAAGGAGACTTTCTTCTAAGTCTAAGTCTTTTTCTAAAGTTCCCATGAGGATGCAGAGGCTTTATGTAGTGATTGCTGTCAGGGTTTCTTCCTCCAACTTGTTAACAGGCCCACAAAAAGCTCTCCTTATGACTGCATGTACCTAATACAGATTAGACCAAATCTGGGCTTAATCTCCTCTACTGCAGAAAACATCAGGTCACAAGCTGTCTTTGAAGGTGCAGAAGTCTGAAGGGAAGGAAGAAATTTTCCTGCCATATGCAACAGATGTGATACTGCTAGAGCCGGATGAGAAAGTGGCTGGGAAGAGACAACCTCATTCCTCATGAGAAGCAGCAGAAGCAGATGAAGCTTCTTCCTCCCTCCACTTGCCTTCCCATTCTCATATGCCTCTGTGGCATTGCCCTAGAAGTGCTCAGTGAGTGTAGAGGAGGCTATGGTGGAAGAGAAACTCATACAGAGCAAACACCAATTCCTCCACACACGAAGAGCATCCACTTCTGGTCCCAGGCCCTCTGGGGAGGGAATCACGCTTATGACATAGCCTTGGAGCCTTCCTCCCCCTCCTCTTACTGACAAAGTCCTCAAAAGAAGACATATATGGGAGTTCTCTTTCCTGGTCATCGGCATGTTTCCATACATTGCTAACACCTTTCTTTCATCAGGGGCAAAAGGGAAAGGACAGCAGTTCCCACATGCACAACGGGTGACCTCCATGCAAGGACACTGCTGAGACCAGCATGCAGGGTGCTGTACACAGAAACTCTTACGCGCCTGCACTTGATGTTGCTTTCTGGGAGAAGGGTCAACAGGCAGAGCAGTGATGGCTGGCACACGCAGTACAGCAGGGATGGACTAATGGCACTCTGGTGTGCTCACCACAACCCCCCTAAGTCAAACTCCAGTTATGCCTCCATCAGCTACAAGAAGTGCTAAAACCAGCTGAGTTCATTGTTAAAGTGCTGGGAGTTAAGGTTGAATAAACACACTCTTCAGCCCTTTCACCTCCAACCAGGAAAATAACTTTTCAGACCTGTTATAAAGGACTTCTAAGAGAACAAACCATCCTATTTCAGGGGTTTCAGTTTGCCTCAGTTGTCCTGTGTAAAACATATGAAAGACAGCAAGCTGGTTAACAACAACTGGGCAGGTGCCCAGTGCCAGAGCCCCAGGCTTCTCCAAGCTACTCACCGTGCCATGAAGAAATTGAGGCAAAAACAACCCAAATCCAAAAGCTTTAGCTCAAATGTCTTTTGGTCCCGAGATGACAGCAAACCCCATTCAGCTGCATGAAACCATCAGATAATGGATAGCTGGACATCACTCTCATGTTGCCAAGCAAGAGCAAGATCTCAGTACGGGCAGGGTCACATCAGCTACCAGGGAACTCAGTCACACCCAGATCATCAATGGGGCAACCAGACGGTCTCTGGTATCAGCCTCGAAACACTGAAGCAAAGCAGTGTCTGTCTGTGGCAGGTCTTGTTCACTGTTTGTTTTATTCTTCCCAGCTTCTGAATAGCAGAAACGTGGGGAAGTTAAAAACCTGGGGCTGAGGCAGGGAGGGAGGAATGGGAGAAGACATAGGCTGTGGTCACCTTCGGGTGTTAGCTGTGCTGTGCACACAGTGTGTCACTCAGTGGCACCAGGGTGGTCTGAATGCTCTCCCAATTCCTCTGGCTGCCAGAGGCAGAAGCTGTCTCAGTCAGCATACGGAAGTGCCTGTGCAATTAGTGGCTTTTTCACAAGAGTACAGATACATTATAAAAGGAAAAATCCCTTAAAGGACCAATGAATTTCAAGTCCATGAGCAAGGCAGGCCATAAATCACAAATATATATCAGAATTGCACTGCAGGTGCAATCTGTCTCACTGTGTTTCACCATTCTTAAGACTCTCTGCTCCAAAAAACTGGATTCTATTTGTTACAAGGTTTTCTGTGTCATATTTAATTTGTCCTTCATAGTCTCTCTGCTTTATTTCTTGAGATCATACATTCTGTGTGTTAATAAGGCACACTGGAAGTTTTCTCCTCTGATCTGACAAATCACTTAAAAACCACAAGCAAGAAGAGCCCAATANTTTTGTTACAGAGTCCAAAATGAATGGGCTCTTTGATACTGGCTACAGACAGTATCAGTCCAGTAGAGTGAAAAAAGAACAGAGAACCTGTGCTATTATATTAAAAAACCTGAAAAACCTGAAATTAGGCTGAAACAAATGGGCAAGAATGCCTCATTTTTCTGTTGTCAACACTTATTAGTATCCAGAGAAACAGTGAGTATTTTTCATTCAAATCCACCTGTAAAGAGTCAGGTTTCAAGTTTTAACATCTTGCTTGTTTCATTTTTTAGAGTGAAAGTCTAGATACATCTGTTCCTGTCCTGGACCCACACTGAGCCTTCTGTTGGGAGCAAACCCACTCATTGTTGTCAGTATGGGGCTGGACTGTAATGTTCTAGAGAGAAGAAGGCCAGCATGATGGGAGGAGAGTGCAGTAATCAAAAGCACAGCAGAGGCTGCGACATTGGCATCACCACCTTCCAGAGACACGGTGTCTCAGTCGCTCCCACCTCAACTGGGGTAGTTCTGGGAACCCAGGACTACTCTCCAGGCATTGAGGGAGGTTCATCGGTAGCGACACAACTCCTTCAACCTGGAACACTGTGTCAGCACTCCCACCGCTCCCCCCACCTGCCCACCTTCTGCTCCATTACTTCAGCTGTGCAGCTGCACTAAGGGTGGTTGGAAACAGAAGGCGGCATGTCAGTGAGGTCTGAGCATCACTTGGCAGCAAAAATGGAGAGTGACACCGGAGGAGGACCAGTGCTATCTCTGTCATTGCTACTCACTTCCACAGCTTTCCCCTACTGCTCAGTGGGCTGCCCTACCAACTTCAGAAGATGCTCTGCTCAGCAGGGGCTGACAAACATGGCACCAGCTGGAGCTAGGAGGTCCTCCTGACCGTATGCTGTGAGACTGAAGGTGAAAGAGGTCTGCGCTATTGTGGTGCATTCCTGTCTGTCTGGAAGTGCCTGGCCAGCTGCCATTGGAAAGCTGCCATTTTTGCCTCGTGATGCTGTCGAGTGGCCTGAAGGACCCCAGCATGCTTGGTTTCTGATAACAAGATAGATTAGTCAGAGACTTCATCCGCTCCTCAGCTAAAACGTTTCCTTCTGCTGACCACTCTCATCTGCATTGTTTCCTGGACTGAGCTAGGGCAATCTCCCTTTTCACATATGAGCTTTGGCCCATATTCCTGTTTTGGTACAGGATTTGAAGCTGGACAGATACTGCTGCTTGTGCCATTACCACACAAATAGTTCCAACAAGAAAAACCAAGGTCTCTAATGGTTTACCCTGAGTAATTCCAGGGCTTTCTTGACAATCCTATGTACAGAAAACTAATCCACTGAAGCATCACTCTGATTTCAGCCTCCTGAAATCAGTTGCTTGTTCCTGTGGCAACAAGCTCCACAGTTTAACTACATGCAGAATAAAACATGACTGCCTTTGATTCGCTTTTTAGTCCATCAAATAGTGTGACTGAGCCTTTGTATTGGTGGAAAAGGGCAGCAGAATCCCCTGTCTACCTTCTGAAGTCCATTTTTAACATCATCCAGTCTTCCCATTATGTCCCCACAAATCTTTTGGCTCCAATCTACTCACTTTGGACAAACCTAGAGTTTTTCCAAGATGCTTGCTGCTCTTTTAACTCTTTGCTGGCTCCGTTTCTACTTCTGTGATTCCATTCATTAAAAGATGCAGCAGGCAGCATGTCATCAAAAGTATATCACCAATTTACATGAAGGCATTGCAACATTTTTCCTATAGCTTTCCCATTCTGATTTATACATTTCCTAACACACACAGGGGTCCTTGAGCACAGTAGAGTATGCAGAAGAGCTCTTCATTTGGATTTAAAATCCAAAAAATTGCTGAACTATAACTGTGCTGAGGTAGAAGTGGAATAAGCTATTTTTATTTCACAAATACCTGGAACACAAGTGTCGACTCACCCTAAAACGGCTTAAAATCCAAAGTGACAGAACAGATGAAAGTTAAGTGATGTGCCTGAGGATAGACAGAGGGTCAGTAGCAGAGGCAGGGAAAATGCTTGGTAGTCCTGAACAAAGGCCAAGACTGTGGAAGAGCAGTGTGGCTCTGGCTTTCTCCCTGGGAAACAGACAGTTGGGCTGGTTACATCTCTGTCCTGTGTCAGCTCAGACAGACTAACACAGTGGAAAGGGAACCGTCACAGAGGGCTGTTGGAACAGGTCTGCCTCCCATACTCTGTTTTTCTGCATCCAGCCTACCTTTTCCACTGTCCCCCAAGAGGCTTTTTTCTTCCTTTTTTCCCATGCATCTATTATTTGCCAGTTCTGTTCAATGTGAATCATGATAAATAGTTCAATTGCAGGAGCTCTCTTCTAACAGATCTGCACAAATACTGTCACCCACGAGACAATGAAACTCTGACTGACCTACTTGTAGCCAAAGTTTAACTTTCAACAAGGAAATAAGCAATGCCTTTGATCCAGAGGTTTCAAGGAGGAAAACAGGAGAAAACAAAGATAAAAGCCAGCTAGTTATCCCTGAAAGACATTATAGGTTCCATAATATATTTTTCAGGGTAGAGGGGAAGGAGTAAAGGGGAAACTCTTAACTCATGTTCCTCATTCCAGAAGTCTCAGGGGTTCTTTGAGCCTTACAGATGGTCTGGGTTACAAATATCTCTCTAGCAAACTTTCTTAGTGAAGTGACAGCTCCCCAGTAATCCGACTCATGTTGCTGAGCCACATATGATGCTAAGTGAAAAAGAGACCCTTGCTTTCTTCCCCCTCACATTCTCAACATTGATTTTGTAATCCATTTCTATCTATACACCTCATTCAGAATAGTAAATTTACAGTACTGATAACATCTTCTCTCTAGCTTTAAGAAGAGATTTCTTTGCCTTTTGAAAGCAGAAGTTGAACAAAATAGAAGAAAATTAGCTTGACTTTGACCTTCATAGGAAATCAAATCTTGCAGCTGTAAGGAATATCCCAAGAAAACAGAGGCTGACTTTTAAAGCATCCATTTTCCACTAGTGGAACCCGTTCATTTTCAGATGCAATCGAACTCCCACTTTGACTCGTCTATGGGGGCTGTTGTTAATAGAAGGCAACACAGAGCACTGTTCACAGCAAAGTTCTCAATGCTGATTCATGTCATACTTGCCAGTTCCTTTGAGCAAGCTCTCTGTTAACAGGCTTAACTGTGATGTGAGGTTGTATCACGGGTGCTAAGCACATCCCAGACACTGGCCTTTGATAGCTGGACGGAAGGTTTCAGATTGCCTAGGTCTGCTGCCACAGTGCTGACTCTAGCACTGGGGAAAAGGCTGTCCCACATGAAAGAAACATGTCACTAAGGGCTGGGCAAGAACAGCATCACTAGGGGAGATGTGAAGGCAGGCAGGATGGATGGACAGGTAGAAGGAAGTTTTTCTGCTCTGCTAGGACTTTTCTTCTGCCCTAGAAATACAGAATGTGATCTCAGTGTTGGGTGAGTTGTTCTGTTCAGCAGGCATGCTTTTTTTGCACAAGTCTGTTCATCAGAGCAAGATGCACCTGAACTATCGAATCTGAACTATTGGTACATCTGAACCAAGGGGACCCTTTGCTTCCTCTCCAGACGGAGGAAATAAAAGTGTCTCAGTACAAGCATGCTGTTCTTTCACAGAAGGCTAGCAGATCTGTGAGATTTTTCTGGAAGATCCCAGGATAAAACCTACTGCTGGCAAAACCCCTGCTGGGTTAGCAGAACTGCAGTACCTCTTGGCCTGCACTGAAGGTCCTACCGAAACGACTTTAAAAATTTAAAAGTAGCATTAAAAATAGAAATGGTCTTTGACTGGCCTCAGTGTTACAGCAGAAGAGGATGATGTACCTTGTCAGACTCACAATGGCGTTTAGACTTGAAGATATGTGTGGTTAGGTCTCACTGAATTCAATAGATTGCATCAGAACACGAGGATAGGTATTAGGTTTCTTGCTTTTGTCTTGGGACAAGCTAACTTCTGGTTTTTTGCTCACATAATATGAAATGAGGATATTTGTTCTGCTCTCCCAAAACTTTTGCTTCGTTTCTATTTTAATTCTGAACATGCATTTAACTAAAGAAAACTAGTTTTGCCAGACTTTGTCTGGCTCGGGGCCTGGTCACCCAGTGTCCCCTCTCTGACAGCAGCCAGCACCAGATAGTTTAGAGAAAGGTGTAGGAAGCTCTGTTAATGCTCAGTTATGGAATAAGCAGGCCCCAGGGAAAACTTCTTCCTAAGCCCTGTTAGCTAGAGCTTGGCTTAAGTCCTGATGCCCAAGGATTTATATTTCTTCCAAAATCTCTTGTTTATTTTTAAGTATTAACCATTATGACTCTGGTTAACATTGCTCTCCATATTATACCTAATCCTGTTTTGAACAGGCCTGCAGTCTTGGCTTCAGCTATACCCTTTGGCAGTGAGTTCCATAAGCTAATTGTGTGCTGTGTGAAAAAGTACTTCCTTCTATTAGTTTTTTTCTATAAGTTTTTACTTTTTGTCTTAATAAAAAATGATTTGTTATTTTATCCCTTCCTCTCCTTTTCCTGTTTTCCCCACCAATAGATATCCAGACCAGAGCTGTTGCCAAAGGGAGGGAGACATTATTGGTGCAAGCTGTGCCAATGCCACAAAGACGGGCAACAGGGGGGAAGGCATCACCTAACCAACCCCAAGTAGTCTGCACATTGATGTGCTGGGCCCTTGAAAGCAGAGATTCTGTAAATAACTTAGTGTGCCTGGAACAAAAACTTGGGCTTTTTCCAACTTTATTGTAACAAATTATAATTTTAGATACTTTAGTTCAGCCCTCTGATTTATTTCTTTGTATCATGTATTAGGTGGTTTGTTACAGACCAGCGGACTTCAGGGCCAGAACTGGCAAAGGCAAGGGAAAAATTTGCTACTAGTTGCCAGCCAGCATTCCTCCTTATTCATTAGAGATACTTTCTCAGAAAGGAGACAGATGGCAGCGCCAGTGACATACTTCCTTGGAGATTTTCCAATAGGGGAAAACATCCTTAAATTAAAAGCTGAGCTTTCTGAGAACCCAAGCAGAAAAATTCCCTGTAACTTAGGACTCACTCTTGCAATTGCTTCAAATCTGTAAGTGTATGGCATCATGTGAATGTGAAAATTACTTTCCAGCATTACTGCCTGCCTCCACGAAGGCTCTCTGTTGAGAGAGAACAACTGCCAGCTTAGTAGTGGCAGCCACCCACTTGGTCTCAGGCTGAATGGGGTCAGCTGGGCTTCTCAAAGATCCACAACCCATAGGCATGAGTTGGCATTTATTCCAGGAATGCTTCCTTCATGGCTGGCTCTGCAGAAATACATAATGCTCGGAGCATTAACTCCATCTTTGACTTCAAAAACACAGTATTGTCTTACATTTAACAACTGCTCTGGTCACCATTCTGATAATTAGAAGTGTACCACAGCTTGTATTTCATAAGGGTTTGTCTCCTCTATCTTCTAGAAAAAACAGATTTCAGTCTTGCAGCCACATTAATCACTAAGCAAAGCAAGCTGTCTAACTAATAAAAATCTGGGTCTTACAACTGATCCAATTTAACAAATCAATTTCAGCACCATTGTGGGCATACCAGGCCACTCAATCATTGTTACCTACTGAACTGGAGGAAGGGAAACTGCTTCATTTTTAACTACTTACATAAAGGCAGAGTAGCAACAGTATGGCAGTTTCATTCATGGGTAGTCAATGGTCTGGGGATTCAAGGAAGTGAGCTGAACAGAAATGGGGTGATTGCTTGTCGATGCATTCAAGCTCATGAATATGACCTTGGGAACTCTGAGAGATGACATAAGACAAAATATGGGTGATGTACTACACCGATCTCAGATTACCACAGTACCCCCAAGAACAAGATGTTCAGCGAATGGCTACAAAAAACTTAGTGAAAGATGGCATGAAAACAGCACATGGCAACTGCAAGCTTGGACACTGTCTTGTGTCAAGGAAATTTGCATTACAGCCCCTTGTCATAATTGGTTTCACAATGAAGTCATTGTGCGAGATGTCTGGAGTCATGGTGTCATGACAACAGGCTGTGAGAGCATAAACAGGTGTATGACCTCATGTGAGACTGGGCAAAAGATCAGCAGATATTTATCCAGTACTGGGTGTTACTAAGCAGTAAAAATTAAAAACAACACAAACACATGCAAATGAAAGGCAGAGAAGAATACAGCTCTCTCACAAGCCTTTACTTATGGTTAAAAACAAACACAAATTACACAGAAGGAAGAATGTCTTCTGCACAACTTTTTCAAATGGTTTGTGAGAAGTATAACAGTGAATTTTACAGAGGTGTCCTTACAAGCCATACAGAACTGTCTCAATTTGGAATCCTGTACAACTGCAATGTTTTCTTACAACCTTAGTTTTATTTTAGTATTAGTATTCAAGAGTGTATTGGTCCTCAGTAACAGCCCCTTGGTTGACATGCAGCAGGCTAGTTTTACCAGGCTAAGAAATGCTATCTCCCTCTGACATTGATGTTGCAAATGGCTCTGTTCCCGTGCAAAACCAGAGCTCCATCATCCCTACACATGTGATGGGCACCGTGTATTCAGAGCTTCTTAAAGAAGCAGAGGTTTGCGCTTTGCCAGCTGTGCCACAGAAGGTATTTAGCTATTTCTTTGAGCAGCGTGCTGCCTCAATCTTCTCAAGGTGTACACACCTTGAGACCTCAAAAGCAAGAGGACAGGTTCATGTGAGTATCCAAATTCCCATACATTTCAGTGGGAGTCATTAATGAGGATTAGGAGTCTGAACATCATTGTAATTGTCTCCCCAAGAGACAAGAAGATAGCCAAGGATATCCTAATTTCCACTGGCATTCAAACACTACACTAACAAAATGACTCCAAATGCTTCTGTTCTGAGAGACAAAGATTCTAGTAAAAGCATTTTCTGCTAAAATTAGGCACAGAATGTGTATCTATTCTCTGCAATGCCATTTTTCTAGGCTGAATGCTTCAATGATGCTAGGAACACAACGATCCGTGGTAAACGTTTTCTAACCTCTCCTATATCTCACCAGCTCCTTGAACCCTACATAAAATGCCATCATAGTGGAGAGAGGACGTCCTCTTCTGATGGCTGTAGTCCTTTCTGAGCAGCATCTTGCACACAAGGAAACATTTTGAGTTTTGGACATGCTGACTCTGGTGAGTCATTGACAAAGGGCAGAGTGCAGAAGGAGCTGCATTTAGCAAATGAAAATACTTCAAGTCTTTTACTCTGCTGAACTGCCTCCTTTTCCTCTTTTTTTTCCCCTCTCTATTGTGCATGATACTACTCTGTCTCCCCTTCCTCTCTTCTAATGGGTCTGAAGGAAAGAAGAGAATGATGCAGAGCTTGTTCTTGATCTAAAGAAGATCTTGCTTTCTGCACAAACATGGACCAGTCCCAAGATGCCTGCCATGCCACTGGTGATATGTGGGCAGTTTTGAAGGTGGGACAGGGTGGGGCACTTCCTCTGATCTCCAACCCCATCGAAGAACTATTGTTCTTATTGGGACTTATTTTTATCCTCAGAGACAGATCTTAGTGGGTCTTATGAGCTGGGCAGACTGCTTCTCACAGAACACAAACTATCTATAAATTTGCAATACCTGGGAGAAAGCTATGCATACCCATGTGGCCCCAAAATAGGGCAACTACTCACAGCTGGGAGCCCAGCTACAGATACCATGTTGCCTTCTCTGCATTACCAGCTGTTAGGCTGTGTAAAAGCGCAGCTTCAAACTCATGAAAATTTTCCTTTATCTCCTGCGTTTCTACTCACACGTGCCTCAGGGATGGGGTAGGAGCATGGGAGGTGGCAATGAGATAGGGCAGCATATAACAGTCAGTCTGCAAGTGACAACAACATGAATAATGGCAGAAAAGTCTGCAGAGGACTTTCAAGGTTACATAATTCCAAACAGATATAAATGAGCAAACTCCTACCTGATGGCCTCAGCTCTCTGCTGAGTCACGCTGCCAGGTGCAAAAGCTTAACAGGAAGGGGCAAACTTCACCCCACTTGCCTATTCCTCTGCAACACCTCCTCTGAATATTGCTTCAGCCTCCTCTGCCGAATCCTCAGCAGCTGAAACCCTCAGCTACTGGCTCCCAAAGGACAACGGAGGGCCAAAGGAAGAGGGCTGGAACTGTGTAGCAGAATACTGCACAAGCAGGTTCTGAACCTCATGTTCATAGCCAGCCTTAACTCATTACAGCTCAGAAGTCTCAAGATTTTAGCTGTCACATGTATATGGTATAAGTAGGATGGGTTTCCATCCTCTGTTGCACTGAGAGATCGAAGATACCCCAAAATTCACACAGGAAAAATGCACCAAGGAAGACTGCTCTTGCGACTTGTTTTATTGCCATCAGAAAGAAGAACATTTGGAAAAATCTGGAAGAACTTGTAATTTACTGAATGCAGGAATGGTGTTGTGGGCATCCTGGGGACATTACCAGGCACTATATTTTACCAAATATCTGATAATGAAGCATAGGAATGATCTGGAGGGAAAAGCTAGTGCCAGCTGATTTGGGCACGAAGAAGTAACACAATGCAGCAGAGCTGTAAGTGCAGCCAAGCTGCTTGGACTGAAAATGAACTGAGGCCTCACTCCAAACTGGGAAGACTTTATGTTCCTAGCAGTTAAGGCAGGCCTATGCAAAGTACCACAGCTGCCCTGCCATGTCTTCATGCTGTCCAACATTTTTTGCACACTGAGCATAGAAAGAGGATGTCTGGCTTTTGGAATAATAGATGAAATGTTGCTGCTCAATTAAAAGAGGTGGTGCTTCGATATAGACTGATGCCTGCTTGTGCTTACACGCTTACAAAGGTAAAAAGGGATGAATCACCCTCATTCCAGCACTGCCTGGACTGCTAACAAATTAAGAAGTCTGAAGCTGGAAGCAGCCACGTTCTCCAGTGACACAGAACAGGATGCCAAAAAGAGAAGGAATGCTAAGATGATTATAAAACTGCAAATAAACCTTTATTAATATGTAGCTAGATAGCTGCAATTTTTCAGTTTCTTGACTTAGAGAAGATCTATTTTCATGTAACTACAAAACCCAAGCCAGAAGCTTGGAGGAGTTTATTTGGTTTATCCATTCCTCTAGGGCTACTATGCTGCACAGACCAGTGCATTGGCTTTCAATTAAGACAACAGAAAAACATAAATCTAGGTTTCTTGCCACAATATTTTCTGCATATTGTCCATCCCCTCTATTCCATCCAGTAGCCACCAGAGACATGCAAAAGCAGTAATACTGAGTTTTTATGTTTGACAACCTTCCTCATTTCTCCCATTTAATTATTCCTGACTTTCTGAAACTATTAGTCCCTGGGAAGAACTAACTATGTGCACATCGCAGATGGACCAATTTAATTTGGCTGCAGGAAAAGATGAGATTAATTCTGGGCTTAACAAGGAAAGCTAGTCACAGCCTTAGCTACAGAGAGACCACCAGCTCTTCTGTGTTTTGGAAGAGCAAAGTCTGCTTTTCATAGCAGCAGTGTCTGCAATGCAAAAACAGGTTTTGAAACAGTTGTGGTGGGGAAAAGAATAGGTTGCATGAGTGTGGTGTTAAAGTGGGTTTTTGACACTGCTGGCATTTCTGAAATGCTAATTCTTAAGGACTTGGACACTTGTTCTGTACCAAGACAGGGTAGCAGTACTTCGATGAGCTTTGCTGTCATGATACATAACACTGAAAAGGAACCTGAGGGGTGTGTGGAGGCGGAAAGGAAAAACACAGAAAATGAAGGCTTGGGAGATGGAGAGAAGAGTTCTGCAGCATATTCATTGGAAGACAACATGTAAAAGCTTTACAATAAATTATTGCACTGTGACTTGATGAGGTGTCTGTGATGGGACAGGATACAAAGAAAATCACCATCTCCATTCTATAAGTCCTAAACTGCACTTAAAGATGACTTAAAGAAAATGCATTTAAAATCAAAATGTGATGTGGGAATCTGAGAACATCACATACAGTCTTCTTCCTGAAATGCTGCAGGGTTACCAAGAGCTATACCTCTCAACCCCCAAGACATATTTTTGAGCTCTCCCTTTTTTATGTAAAGCAAGTACAAAAATAATAGAAAAGTCAAGAGAAAGAATAGCCAGAAATCTAGTTAATCTCTTCAGAATATCCAAAGGGCAAAACAATGCCAATGTCCAGTATCACAAGCAGACTTCAGTTTGTATCAGGAGATGCTAAGACACCTCAGCACACTGGTAGATGGGATGCTCTCTCAACTGTTGACTGCCAATGGGACATATTTCTGTCTCCAGAAGATCCTTTCTTGGCTGGTGAGCATACACAAAGTTCCAGGCTAAAGTATCTTCTGAAATTTGGCATTCCTAAATCTCTACAGCTTTCTGCTCCTAGAGCAGCCAGTTCCCAAAGCTACTCCTTCAGCCAGGGCTTGTCTCTTGCAGTGCCAACCTTTTGCTAACTCCTTGCACCATGACTCCAGAATCAGCACCTTGGGCACCTCTGTAACCTCTCATGCACAATGCCCCTACACTCCCTGCTCCGCTGCTTTGAGGCTGATGGCATCACACCATGGCACACAGAGCTGTGGCTCCATGGCCAGTGCAGGGTTTGCTGCTCTAATAAGGCTCCCATACATTTGAAACTTTACAGATGCTGTTTGACCAAAGGAGTTCAGTTTTTCTAGGGCAGCAAAGGAAGGCTTACAGCCTTGCAGTTACACAGAGGTGGTGAGGAAGGGTAAAAGCCATTTCCCACTGATCAATCTACAATGGGAGCTTCCAGTTATGGCACTGAGGCTCCAGGCAGCTGGGGATGGAGGACACAAGGTACACAGGCAGCCCGTGATGGACACCACAAGCTGGCAAATCCCTGAACAAAAGCTGTGGCAGCTCTGCAAGAGCAGTTACAGGGAGACCAGCAAATGGTGCAGTCTCCTTGTTCCATTGCCTTACATGCTACACCGTTTTTGTCATTCCGAATGCAACTTTCACAACAGGCACAACACAAACAATGAATCAAACATATTCCAGTTAAGATGAGACACGGAGTCAGGCTGCCATTCACAACCCAATGGGTGGCATCCTAGCATGGCAGGTAGAAAGAGTAGCAAAGAAAACTAGACAAATAATGACCCAAACCACACACGCACACACAGAGATGCACGCACACACACTCGTTCCTGGACTGAAAAGACTAAACAAAAGAATCTCCTCCAATGCCGGAAATATTGTATGCTCATTAAAGTACTGGCCAGACTGCTTTCTGATTACTATCCCAGGATTTAAAATGATGTCTGAGTATGAGATGAGGCTTTCAGAACAAAAACTGCCAATTGAATAGAGGAGGGAAGTTCAGATAAAGAGAGTGAAAGGGATTTAGACATATAGGAGAGAGTTTTCTCCTAGCACAGCCAGAATTAGTTTGACAAGTAGCCACTGTTTCAAAGCCAATGTTCTTTCTGTCTGTTGGGGCATTATCTTAGATGACCAAGAAATTATGGAAATGAATGGGAGAAGCGTAGCAGCATAAGCTATTTAACTTTACTCACAACCTCTCATAGCAAATCAGAAGGAAAAATAGAAATGTGGCCTGTGCTACATCCTCTCAATGCAACTGGAAGGATCACAGATCATGCCAGCTCTTATCCCTGACTGTTTTTTTTTTCTCCTTTGCGATTGTTAATTTTTCATTTGCTGTCCATTTGCAGTTTAAAGCTGCAGCAAGTGAATCAGCTAATCTGTATCTTTCAGCTAAACGTAGAACAGATCATTCACAAAAAGGAGAGGAGAAGAGAGGAGAGGGAGAGGAGATCAAGAACAACAACAAAACCCTGCTTCAGGGCAATGTTGTCTTCAGTCCCAATCGCAGAGTCACTCTTCCAGAAGAGGAGCAACACTCGTCAAACTCTACTCAACCTAGCATACAATGCTGACTCATTCCAGGATACAGATCACCTTTATTTCCTCTTAATAGCAAATCAGGCAGCTGTGCCAAAAGTGAAGTCAGCTTCTCCTTTGCTCTCAGGAATCCTGCAACTAGTGGGTTTCTCTTTGAAGCGTGCCCTTCTGCTCTCTTTCCCCACCACTTTTTGGGAGAACAGGGTTACCATGGTGAGCACATCTATCTCTGCGTAGCAGAAACTCACTAAATCAAATCAATCTCCTGCTGACAGCCCTATCCTCCCATTAATGCCCCATCATCTCCTCTTCATGGTGTTTGCAATCCTTGAAGGCAGAGATATTTCATAGACTTTGGTCACTACAGCAACAAGTACTAAGCCAGAAATACAAACTACCCCACAAATACAAATGCCGCTACTGAAAAAACGGCCATGCTATCAGGCTGAATGGAGCAGAGGCACTAATGTGCTGCTGGGGAGCTGGCAGGAACATAGTGGGTCAGAAAATACTGCCCAGAGCAGACCTCCAGGACCACTGCCAGAGGTCAGGCCTCTCACATACCACACACAGAGCACACCCAGATCAGACAAGGTTTCAAAACCAATGGGAAAAAAGCAGGAACAGAGATAGACATGGGAAGTAATGCTTACACTGAGGGGTCTGGGAAGGAGCAGTGTGCACATGGCTATACAAAACACAGGGTACTGCCTGCTACTGTCAGACACCAACATACTGTCTCCCCCAGACATTCCCTAGGCTGTTACCCTCTTGGTAAGTGAACCAACAAAGTAAAAGGTACATTATGAGGAATACATACACTTTATAGTATGGTCCCTGCAGCCACATTACTCTGTACCTGAAGAGTAATGTGTCTGTGAGTGCATGCATTAGGTACACACAAGCTGTCCTTCAGCACAGGCAAATCTGTTCTTCAAACACTTCCCTAGTCTGGCTCTCAGAAATATAAAAAGTACTATTCCACGGAAACTTTCCAAACAGTGCTCTACAACATGAGGCAGGAAATTTCCACTCGAACAGTTAAAGCCTGTCAAAGTTGTAAATGACTAGAGGCATGGGCTTATAATGGAAAATGTCGTGCAACCTTAGCTGCAAGGTATTGGCCATCAGATTCCCTGTAGTATAATTTAAATATTAAATGTTTACAAAAAACTCATGTATTTGTTAGGCAAGACTTCTAGGCCGTTGTTTTCTGTTTCTGCACAGCCCTGTATAGCTTTCTTTATGCTTAACAGCATGTAAGAGAGTGGTAATGATGTCATTCACTGCCGCAGAGGAAATAAAAAGCTCTGAGCTTAGATCTTGGCAGGAAAAAACAGTTTTGCACTTAATCTCTAAACAAGTGTTTAAATAAAGTTTGTTTTGCTTGAATGCTAGTCAGGGTCTGACAGGAGGTTTCACCAGGCATCCAGTCCCTGGACAGATGAAAAAGGGAGAGAGCAAGGGGAGAGAAAGCACCGTGGTGTGCTGGCCCCATCACTGGGTGAGCAAACACCCTGCTCTCTCCCCAGCATCTGTCTTTTCTGAGGCACATTCACGGACGTGAAACTCTGCAAAGTGGCTCCTCAGCGTTTGCCTGATACTCATGTGAAGGTTCCTCAAAGCATCCCAGCTTCCAAACTGTGGCACCCTTGGGCACCCCAGACTGGGTTCTTCCTCTGGCCCTGGGACACACTCACACCTTTTGCAACTTTAGGCAAGCCACTTCTGCTCTTCTTCATCTGCCCTCTAGTTTCTAACAGGCAAAGTGAGTGGCAGAGCAAAAGGACACAGCAGTAGTATGAAGCTTGTCACAGCAAAAGGATGAGCTGAGGCAGTCTGTGTGATGGGCCACGAGGTGCCCGTGATCTGCAGCTAAACATCACCCACAGTGGATGGGCAGCTGCAGCCATGTCACTTCACACCTGAGACACCATAAGCACTAAGTTTACATAAAAATTACTTATGTAAAAGATGCCCCTGGAGGCAATCTGTGAAGCATGACATGCAGAAGTAATTTGTGTACCTCTAGCTCAGCTAAAGACAAATACAAAGCAGCAGAAAACCCTGATTTCAAGGCTGTTTTTTTTTTCTTTTCTTTTTCTTCTTTTTTCTCTGGTAAATGGCATAGCTAACAATGACCCATAATGCTATTAATGTCAAGTTGGAGGATGACGAAATTGAATGAGGAGCACATCCCCCTGTGATCACAATTCAGCTTCATCTTATGTTCTAATACTTCTAGGTTATGTGATGGAACTTCATCCACACATCTGCACACCCACAACGGAGCGCAGAGAAGCAATGGTAGGTAGGAGGACCTGAATCATGCCCTATCTGGCCTCTTCCAGGTCATAACAGGAGCCACCAGCCCCACAGGAGAGGACTAAACCTATCAGTCTGGCCCAACTGAGGGCTTTCTGGAGCAGTTTTCAAACTCGGGTGAGTTGCTGCCTGCAAGAAACTCCATACAGGATGCAAGGGATGATAATTTTTGTATTGTACAAAACAAGTCCAATGGATGCTGTAGCCTCACCTGGGTGGGGCTAACAGACTAACAAATTAGTTTGCTAAAATTTAATTGTCTTCAGGAGTATATACCATGGCGGTATAGAACTAATCACAATGACCATGCTTCTTTGTACCATGCACAACAGAACATTCATTCAGCTTACAGTCCCCTGAGACCACAGGCATCATAGCTACACCTGCTTAGCCCTCTGTTCAGATGCACGTAAATGCAATTTACACCTCCTTGAGCAGAAATGATTAAGGAAAGACGCTGAATGCATTCATCCTTTCTTCTTCCTGTAGAAAGTTTTCGTTTAAAAAAAAAATGACAAGGATAGAATGTGCTTGAGAAAGAGAGACTTAAAAACAATTTGGGAAAGTTAAAATATCTCATCACATTGAGAAACATTTTTAAAACAAGATGGTTTGGTGGAAAACATAACACCATCACTTTAGAAACAGTGTGTTCAATTTGCCTGGTCTGTCGTATGACTGCAGATGTTTTTAGTAATATTAGGTCCCTCCGGATATTCAAGATACTATTTTTTTTTTCTTTTCTTTCTTTCTTTTTTTTTTTTTGGCTGCAAAATGTTTTCTTGGAAGACATCAGGGACACAAAGCACATGTTGTGTTTCAGACCAGGGTGTTATAACTCGAGGATGCTGACTGCAACTTGAATACAATAAACTTGTAGTGAAATAAAGAGTAAGAGATAAACAGACAGCCTGTTATTATAACATATATCTTGTGCTAGGTTACAATAAAGAAAAGAACCTTTGGAGCACCAGGATGACAGTCACTTTCAGGGGAACAAAATTCAAGGAAACACAGCATCAAACAGGTCACTGAGCACAGCATCTTGTTACAGCACATCCACGCTACATCCCAGATGACTATAACTCAACTCACCTCCAACAGTTTCCTCACCATCTGCCCTCTAACCTGTCTCTGCTTCCTGGTGTTACTCTGAAATCCTGAGATTTGGCTGTTTGTGTTGGTGGACGATGACAAAGCCTTGGTGACAAGTTGCCCAGCACAGTGCCAGATCCTGGCCCATAGGCACTATAGCTAGAGCATGAGGAGGCCACTCACTGCTGCTGTGAGATGGATTCAGAAGAAACAGGATAAGTAGGGACTGATGGGGGTGGTAAATCCATGGAAAAGAAACCCCATCTGAACTACTGCAGCACAGGGGCTGCTCTCTGCTTTCCTGCTCCATTCTGTCCCTCTTCTTGGAGACCTGCTCAGACCACAGCTGCTCCAACCCATACGAATTGTCTTCTATTTTCCAGCCCACATTTGTATTCTCTCCCTCTGTCTCACTGATGCTTTTCCTTTTTTCCTGCCTTAGGAGATGATCCGAAGTCCAGCATGTCAGCTCCAACAGGCCCAATCTCAGGACTGTTCTCCTTTCTGTGGGATTGGTGCCTTCCAAACTAGCTTTGTCCTCTCACTCCACCTCCTAAATGGGAGCTCCTAAATGGGAGCTCCTAAATGGGAGCTGGTGCTGTCTGATACTTCATGGGTATCTTAACCCTTGCCTTCCCAGCCCCCAAGTAAGTGCTGACCTAACTCATGCCTGCAGTTTTGACCAAGCGCTCACCAGCAAGCCAACTTTTAATTGTCCATGTTGTACTACAGACTTTGTTCCACAGGGGCTTTCAGATTGGGTCATTAATGCCAAAACAGTAGAAAACATGGATGCCCCATTCCTGAAGGCATATAAGGCCAGGTTGGATGGGGCCTTGGGTAGCCTGATACGGTGGGTGGCAGCCCTGCCCACGGCTGTACTTTGGACAGCTCTGGAATAGTTTTCATCTAACTGTAGCCAAGTAACCTATTTAGAGGAAAGCTTTGATGATTTCCTTTCCTTAGCATCTTAACATACAGCAGACTTCTTTTTTTTTCAACCTATCAATGGCCATGAAACCTTTTTTGATGATCCATTCTAATCATGCCCTGCTATAAACAATGGCTACTTACAATGTTTTCACTGATAACTAGAGATTTCCATGTCAACCCACTGAAGACTTAAGTGCATTTTTTGCAGTAACACAAGTAAGCAGAAGCCTTTTCATAACACATACACATTATTAAACCTTAACTTCTAAATGAGGTAAGGTCTGTACTGGAAGGCAGCATATTTTGTCAGACTACCTGATTGACTTGGATAAGGACAGACAAGCATTTCAGCCCACTGACGTCTCTTCCGGCCTCTCAGCAATTTCATCTTACCCCACACTGTCCATATTCTCTAAAAGCACCTCTTTCTGCTGGTAATTCAGAGGTTTAATTTCATGGAGGTCATCGTAGCTCCCTGCATCTGCAGTAGCTTTGGCTCAACAGGTGTACATACAGAACACAGTATCTCTTGGCGATCCCTCCTCAGCTGATTAACACAGTGCCAGCTGCACCCCAGCCCCAGCACCACCGCTGCTGGGTGGTTACAGGTACATTGCTTGAACACATCATGCGTGTCCCTGAGCTTGCTGAACTTGTGGACTTTACCGTCAGACTCCAGCATCACCCAGACCACTTGCTGTCTGCTTTAATATACCTGTGCTGCAAATGAACCAAGAATGTTTCTGAAGGCCTTAACGCTACATCCTATGTATCTTTGCTCATAAGACGGGTGATTCCGCTGCCAGTGCTCACCAAGCTGGGTGCACTTTGAGGTCTGTGAATTACTGCCCTGTCCCATATGCATCTTGTTTTCCTCCAGCCTACAAACAAGTCAAGCATACTCTTTATTCAAAGGCATTTTTTCAGAGTTGGGATCAGTCCGGTCCTGGCAAAACAGATGCTAATTAATAGCCAGTAGCTTCCAAGATGCATGTAGGTATAAAAGATCTCAGTTCAGTCATGCTGACAGCTCTGGTTCATTTGTTGAGCTCTTTGCATGCAGTCTCTCTTCCTTCCCTGCACTACTGCCAAGAGTCACAGCAGTTGGTAGAAACAGGACACCCTGGGAAATCATGCCCTGTTCCCACTTCCTGGCTTTTTTCTCAGCGCTGGAATGGGAGGAGCTACAACCACAGAGTCTTCAGGAACTGCTCATGTGACATATGTGTGCATGGAGAAGCCGTCTCACAGCTCAGAAATCCAACCTGAGACAGCAAGGCAGATGAGGAGCCTCAAACACCTCAATGTCTTTCCCAGCAGGAAAATAAGTCTGACAAAACAAGCCTTAGAAGCTAGCAAAGCCCCCAAGACCAGATCCTCTCCAGCTTCAGCAATACAATTGTACATTCCTGGCATTTCTCCCTGGCTGACCTGGGCAGTGGGGATCTGCTGGGTCACACCAGCTTCTCTTGCTTGGCTCCTCAATTTTCTGTCCAGTTCCTGCCACACTGTACCTCCACGTTTTGCACAACTTGTGTCGGGTTGGAGCTACAGACAGGCACAGTCCTTAGGAAAATACTTAACTGTCCTTAGTCAGCAGGTTTCAGCTGTGAAGTAACTCAAGCCATATTCTCCTGTGCTTGTAGCCCGAGCTCTTCTCATTTCCTGATGCTTTCCCTAAACACATCCATGCAGGAACAGCTCTCAGCCTCCCTGGGGCCCCAGGAGAAGGCTCCACGCATCTGCCTGCTGGGGTCTGAGCAGCAAGGCAGGGCTCATAAAGGAGGTGTCAGGGAAAGCCTTATGTGAGCAGCAAAGCAAGTAAACGAGCACAAAATGCATCTTGATGTGCAAATCTTCCCTCTGGTCCGGGCTGCCTCACACCCACCCAGCAGTGACTGCTGCCCTTTCCTGGCATGATTTTGCAAAGGACAGCTGTTCTGGAAGCTCCTGGCGCAAGGCCTGCTCAGGAGAGGCAGCTTTGCCTGGCAACTTTACCTGCCCATGCTAAGCACACTCTGCTTTTTCCTGCTGAGGAAGATGATTATGGCTGTTGTCTGCTGACAAGAGGAGAGCTGAGAGGAGATTCTTCTTTTTCCTTAACTTGCACTTAAGAAGGACACATACACCTAAAACCTAAACTGCTTACCCTTGCCTGCATGGAGCTAAGCTGTGCAACTGGCAACTGAAGAGGCACTGCCACTGGGAAAGGACATGGAGAAGTGCAGCCAGGGACACTGCAGGGGATTGGCAGTGTTGGCCGTGCAGAGAGTCACACGAGGCCTGGGAACAGCCTGGCTCTTGGCTTCAATTACTGAGCAGCAGGACTGCACTTCAGAGACCACTTATCACGGCAATAAATCTTGTTCCTCACTGAGCACATGTGGGAGCTGAGACATCTGACAGGGGGCAGGGCTCATGCAGGCAGGGCAGCCAGGCAGCAGTTTGTACAGAGCTGTGCGTAGTCCCACAGCTGAAACAATAGTCTGGGTCCAAAGCTGCTTTTTGTGTTACTTTTCTTGGGGGCTGGGGTGGCAGTGAGAAGAATCAAATCAGAGATTTAATAAAAATAGAGAAACCAAAATTTAAAACAAGTGCATAGTCTGAGTTTCTTTACAGAGCCCCACAGCCTCCTCTCCAGGCTGCTGCCAGGTTGAGCCTCTCCCTCAGGTGAGGGTGAGGAGCAGTTCCTGCCACGCTCCCATTCCGAGTGCTGCATTTGCCGCAGAACGCAGGGGATGTCAGAGCCTTCTCACACCATCTCTGCGCCCGGCTGCTGCACCCAGCCATGAGTCAGCACCAGATGCTCGCAGCCTTGGGAGTCTCAGCTTCAGCAACAGTAAATCCCTGCAGCTCCAGCGGCTGCGAGAGCTCCTCAGAGCAACACCAGCTGGAAACCTGCCCCTCTATGTCTCTAGGGGCTGAGCAAGCCCTAGCAGCTCCTCCTCAGCCAGTCCTGCATAAGGGTCTCATTCTTCCTGGTTCCTGAGCCCACTTCCACTCCTCAAAAAGCACAAAGGGATTTATTTGGTGAAAGTGGGAGCTGGAGCCCTTTATTTACATTGAGCATGCAGGGTTTGCCTTATCCCTAGTCTAAATAGAAGTCTAAATGAGTGCACATGATCATCAGGAGTTTGCGTGTGTACTTGCGTGCGTGCATGCAGGGGAGGGGTAGGACTGCAGCCTGCTTCAGTCCTCCCGGGGAGCAAACAGGCATTTGTAAAACCTGCACACACCTAGCTTGGAGACAGAGTGAATATCCATTATGTATAAACTCGCGGAAGCCTATTTTTAGCTCCTAGGCAATGATAGGGAATCTGTCAGTGCAGTGTTCCAAGCTCAGCCCATGTCTGTCATTTTCCTTCCCCCTCTCTTCCTGTTTTTACCATCCCTCCCCCAAACTTTCCCGTTCTTATGGAAACTGGGAGGCATTTCATGAAGTTAGTAATGAGATTCCATCTCCACTCACAGACAATGAATCATCCAAGGATTTTTCCCCACTTCCATCGTGAGTTTTCACAACAAGGAAATCCAACAATGATTCTGTGATCACGGAACAGCAACACCACTGTCTTATTATCCTGAGGGGGCTGCTAGAAGTGAGATCTGATATTCTTTCTCTCTTTCTTACCCCCTCCCATTTTATTTATTTTTTTAACTAGGGAAGAAGCTTGTTTGCATTGCAAGCCTGTATACTGAGATAGCAGGACCTGAACCACAACCTGAACAGAGCATCCTTTTGTGTTATGTGCCATGTGATATCTAACAGTACAAAACCCTGAAACATTGAGAAACATTGACACTATTTTATTACCATAATGACTTCATGAGTGCATGTGCCCCACGGTATCCAGAGCGGAACTAAGGTTGTAGAACAAGAGGGGTTAACAAGAGTGACACAGCCCACACATGCACTGCCAGAGCCAGGGATGTCAGAAGAGACACACAATCTGCTAAGTGAAGAGGCTCTGCTAAAGGCCTTAGCAGCACCCAATGCTCTAAGTGTTGAAATACAGGCTCAGGCGCAATAAATTTTTATTCTGCTTTGTTTTATGGCATGTCATATCCAAAGACATACCTCAAATGGTCTGAGGCGCCAGAAAGCGATGAAAAGATCAGTAAAGCAATGTGAAAAAAATGGTTAGTGTTTCACATCCAGACAAAATCAGAGAGACTCATGCACATTACAGCCATCTGCATAACACAGCACTCTGTACATGGCTACTGCCCAGAAATGTCCAGCTACACAGAGCTTTATTTTAATAGCCTTACACACAGCCTCTATGACAGAACTATTTATTTTCATTCCAAACTCTTCAAAAGTCAGTAGGTAAGAGAATTCCCTTCTTTCTCTCACTTACAAAGACCCTTATTTCTCCTCATATTGGGATGGAGTCAGCAGGATTACTTAGTGACTCCACTGGACCAGATATTTTGCCACTGACCTACACAGGGTTACTCAAAATTAACACATGATACTCTCAGAAGTGCAGCTCAACCACCATTCCAGAGGACTGGCAGTAAAGAACAGCCAGGGGCAGCAACTTCCTCACCTGCTCTAGCTTTGTCCTCAAAATATACACAGCTGCACTCTCCCTGTGACATACGAAGAAGCAGACCCCAGCTAGCAAAAGTTCTGCTTGCTACAGTGATAGAAAAGTATAAATGTGCAACATCTGGGAGCCTCTCCAGCCATTTATCTCTGAATTTCCATGACTATTTGATCACTAAAGTTGCTTTTCTCAATCTCCTTTACAACCTGCTTTTGCGTCTGGACTAGCACTCTGCAAACCTGCAAACAGGGTAGCAGTTTTCCAAGGCTAATTCACATTATGTGTCACTTAAAACACTTCCAATAATCCTATGTTACTCTTGGCATGCAGGAAACATGCAAGAGCTCCAAGGATGGAACAGCCTTCCAGGGAGCACACACAGCACTGTCTGGCACCTGTAAATGATCAGTCACCTATTGGCTGAAGGGGAAGGACAAAATGAGGGTATTGAAGCAGTTTCTCTGTAGCTTATAGGCAGAAGAAGGTTACGCTACAGGGCAAGCCCCAAGCATTAAAATGTCTGCAACCTACAACCTCCCAAGAAGCCAGCTTCCCCATGCCTGCTGCATGCCAATTCTGACGTGCTAATCCAGAGAGGCTGCACAAAACACAGCCTGGAGATGCTACTGACCATAAGCGAGCTGGCCGCAGTGCTGCGTGCTTTGCAGAGACGATGAGTTTCTCCCATCTGATTTTGGAGATCCAACAATGGGAGTTGTGTGCACCCAGAGGGCACCACCTGCCGTGCCCCCACCGCCCCGCCTGCTTCGGGCAGCTGTCATTGGAAATTTCCATGTGACATTCCTCATGGCTGGGGTAGGTATTTCTGCCGTGGATCAGTTTTCCTCCAAAAAACCAGCCCCCTAAAACCAAAGATAATCCCCAAAACAGTGCTATAGAAGCAGCAGGCCTGTACACCAGGAAGAGGACATCAGGCAGCTAATGGGGTGTTGCAAGGCTATTTCACTCATGACTAAGCTGTTTTTGACTTACTGGGTCTTTTAAATATTCATGGAACATTTCTCCTTTGATGCTGCGCTGTAAATTACTATTTTTCAATGCATGCTGCCCACAGACCCTGCCCAAGGGAGAGAAATGTAAGAAAATCTGGGTTTGTCTGGGTGGCATTAGAGTTTATTTACTTACTTAATGAGAGCTTTTGCTGCTTGCCTTTCCTCTGTCATTTTGAGGAAAGAAGCCTGTGCTGCCTGTAGTGGAGAACAGTAACCCCCTCCTGAAAAAGGCACTCTGCAGCAGAGGCTCAGGGCTCTCTGTCACTGATCTGAGCAGCAGGGATCAGAGAGCCTCCAGCAGAGCAGCGTGAAGCCTCACAACACACAGCTCCCTCGAAGCCCCCGCGCTGGCAGAGGCAGGAGGTGTCAATGTCACTCCCCTTCCAGCAGCACCTCTGCTCCATCACTGCTGTGTTTCCTCAGGGATGCAGAGCCACCTCCCGCACTCCCGCCCCACTGCCCACAGAAATCCCTGGCTGCCTGATAGGACTTGACTCCTTTCAGTGACTGAGGCCTTTCTTAGCTCGTTCACACCATTGCCCTGGGCTCACAATGGAAAGAAACACGCTTCAGAGCAGTCTGGGAGCAGCTCCGGCCAGGCCGCATGTTAGAAGCAGAGCAGGCTGTCTGTTTCTGACATGACCTTCTTTGCTGCATGCTTTTGGTCCAGGATGTTTCCCAAGCATTCACATCACCTCCTGTGACCACACACACACGTCCAAGCTTGTGGGTCCTGTCTCCATCCACTACCAGGAAACATTACACAGAGTTGTCTGCAGAAAACCCCAGGTTTTGAGATGAGGCACAAAAGAACCAAAATATGTATCTATACTGCTTTGCTTGAATGAGGTGACCAGGAGTGAAGCTTAGAAAATGAAGAAGCAAAGCTCACACCACTGTGAACAAGGAAACTGGGATCCCCTCCATTCCACCACAGAGTCAGGCAGATGTGCCTGGGAGGTGTGGGCAGAGGGGAAGGCTGCTAAGCCTCTGCTGCTGCCCCAGCTACAAAAGAAGCTGCTTCCTCCCTTCTGCCACAATTTCCTTTTTCATAGTAAGAGCTGTTAATAATTACTGTGCTTGTTGTGCCATCCTCCCAAATCCTGCTACTCATCCCCATTTCACTTGCCCTGTCTCTGCAGCTGCCCACGTTTCTGACTGCCAGTCTCTGGGCCACCATCTTGAACTTGTACCACCTCCACTCTGGCATGGGAAGGCAGTCATTGTGTTCCCTGTGACATCTTCTGCTCAGCCATGTCCATTACCTGCTCACCTCCTCTGGCTGTGTGCAGAGCTTGCTCTGCCTGAGCTCCGACTTTGGCTTGAGGGCCTGAGTGGCGAGGGATCAGCCTCAGCATCAGGGACAGCAAAACACCAGCAAGACACACCCCTGGGGGAGAGCGAGCCACAGCTGTGCACACACAGCTGACTGTCACTGTCACCTGCTTCTCTGGAGACCCAGCCCAAGGAAAAGTCTTTCTCTCAGGAAGCATGGATGTGCTGCAACCAGAGCATTTCTGCTGAAATGTCTTAATTTGCACAAAGCTTCCAGCAGGAAGACAGCGGCCTTTGGAACACGGGGAGGCTGGTGTGGCACCGGGGGCAGGAGCAATGCTGCCCACATGTAAAATCAGCACAGCTGTTCCCCAGCAGATGTAGGAGAGTCTTTGCAGACACAGCCCAGGACTCATGGAAGGACAGACTAAAGGTAACTGCGTGGAGCTGCTCTGCAAAAGCACTTTGCTCTTGACACTGCTGACTAACTTCATTAAGCCCCAGGCGGATGACTCACAGTAGCAGGCTGTACTGGTGAAGGGAACACAATGGGATGAGGGGAGGAAGATGGTGTTTCCACAGTAATTAGAGAATTTCTCTGTTGTGGGTGGAACCACCTCATGTCTCTCCTTCGTCTGCACTGTGACAGTGGGTGACCAGAGAAGTCCTCAGGGAGAAAAAGATTCATACGTGCCTTCTGTTGAAAATCTTAAAGTAATGGTTTTTCCTGAAGGGCCTAAGCACCTCTGAAGCTGGACACCTTCCTTGCTTTCTTCTAAAAAACAGAAAATCGTTTAATCACCCCAAATGCTCCACCATCTGAGTCTGCTGCCCTCACCCATCTCTTTAGGTGGTGACAACAACATCGGCATGCTCAAGAAAATTCTTTGCCACATGTAAGTACATGACTGAATCAGAAGGGAAGACCTGAAACAGTGGCACCCGTCTGGCAGCAGAACAGACAGAGCAGACTCCAACTGTGCTTCATTTTGCCAGGCTCTGGACAAGCATCCCTGCTGTGAACGCTGCTACCCACAGTAATTGGCATAGGTGTGCACGCCGCTCCGGGGAGCTGTGCGTCTCCACTTGTGTGTCCAGAAATGCATCTCAAGCAGTTGTCACCACACTACAAAAGAGCTCAGCCCTTGCTAAAATCATGCTGGCGAGAGGACTCAAAAGTAATCCTCTATGAAGGCTTGGCTGTGAATTTAGAACTTCCAGCCCTTAGGTATCTGCAGTTATTGCTATTGCCTACAGAACTGCAAAGCTGTGATGGAGACCCTGCTGGTGAGCCCACACTGGGAAAGCTGCTCCACCAACCACAAGGACATGGGGGACACAAGCAGAGGGACAGCGCCTCTCCAATGCTGCCATCCCACTGAGGCCAGTGTGAGCCTGGCACTGTACAAACTGCAGGAGCCAGCCCAAGTCACATTCCATGCTGTGCGCAGAGGAGGGGAAACGCGCTACCTTTTGCAATGAGGCAGCCAACTACAGGAGCTGCAAAGTTTGTGCCTGGCAGAAAGCACGGACCTCTCAGGACTGGCACTTCCCTGGCTGCAGCCCCTGGGGTTTGGCTTATGGGGCAGAAGGAGCTGGGCTGGGTTTGTCACCACCAATCCCATGCTGGCAGCTATTTTGCAGAGGAGCTGCTCCATGCAGACTCACACCGTCAATTCCTTGGAGCAGAGGCCCTCCCGATCACCCCAGCTTTTGTCAAATGCCCAAGTCTGGTCCCAAGCTTGTGGTTTCCTGTGGTTAATGCGCATTCATTCCCTGCTAAGCCTCTCTCCTCTGACATTTTACCACACTGTTTTATTTCCCCTGGTGGGGTGTAGCTTTCTCAGATTTCCCAGCAGCCTTGTTCTTTTAAAAACTATATATCTTTCCATAATGGCACGGCTTTTTTTTTTTTTTTTCTTTTTTTAGCATAATCTATAGCTCTCAGGTAAGAACAGCTCATACTTGTTCTACAAAGCATTCAAACTCATCAGCTAATCTTAGAGAAGTCTGTAACTTACACTTTTGTCTGATCATAAACAAACACTATGAAGGCGAAAGTCAAAACCAATAAGTGCAGCTGATTAGAAAAGATTTTCCTCTGAAATGATAAATTGTCCTAATGATATTGCAACACTGAACGCTAACGAGAATGTCCTCTTTTATTTCTTGTCTCCTCGCTGTGAAATAAGTAGTTATGTCTTGAAAATGATCAGGCTCTGAACAGTTATAAAATATTTGCCTGAATGACAGAATGTCCATGTCCTGAGAACAGCTATTACACAATATGTTTGCAGATAACTTTGCCAAGAAACCGAAAAAGCTGTCTAATTAAGTGTTCATCATTAATTGCCAATGCTTATAAAAAAAAGTCTCCAGCAGCGTGGTCATGGCACTTTAAGCTTTCCTACATCTTTAAGTACTTCATTAAAATAACTACAATAACGAATGAATGCAAAGCAGCCTATAGTGGCTGTTGCTGTGCAGATCAAGTGGCAACTGTAGAAGGAAGCAGCTTTTTCAGGACCTGATTTTTTATTAGTTTTTTACTTTCAGTTGCAGAAATTATGTAGGAGCAGCTGCAGATCTCCACACTCGCAATGTCTTTGTGCAAATACAATTGTTTTCTGAAAGACAAGAACGTACCTTTCCTCTTCTTTTTGGAGAGTGAAGAGGTGGAGCAGGGATGGGACTTTCAGTAATGTCTTTCTGTGTCCAGACTGCTCCTGGTGAAACCTGGGTGAGAATTTCTCCTGGACAATCCTTGCATGCCTAACCAGTTAAATAACAACTCCCGCCATGAGACCAGGAAGGGAGGGAGATGTCGAATTTTGCTGAGTCAGTGTTGGTTATCTATCTCTCTGCCATCTAGGGCCTGATCCCATCACAACGTTTGATTCTAGAGGTTGGTACAAGTGAGAATTACAAAAGCAAACATGCCAAGGGATTTCCATGTAACCAAGCAGGCATCTTTGCACTTTTTCAGAAGATTTTTACACCTCCCTTTCTGGTGACTTTGAGTTATTTCTCACTGCTAGTTTATTCTCAAATTAAATACATTTATGGAATGAGGGCACTGTGGTAACAGCTTTCTAAAAACAACACAAAAAAACCCATTGCTTTTCTGCAGCATCCCATGAAAAGCAATGCTCTCTGTCATTTTAATTGCAAATCTTGAATGTGGCAAATTTTTAGAACAGGTGTGAGATTGCACATTTAAATGTGCGCTGGGCTAAAGCTGCCATAAAACTGGTACTATCGTCCTCCTGACACATTCACTGGGTTGGTGTCAGCACGGTGGGCGAGGGCACAAGGCTGCTCGTTGCGGTGCTCCCAGATTCCATCATCCACATGTGGTGACAAGGCTCCTGGACCAGCACCGCAGGGGTCTCTTGTCCCCCTGGGTTACAGGCTCCTTGCTGAAACCTCCCCTGTCCCTACGCAGGATGTTATTTCCTGGCAGTATTCTGCTTCCCACCTGCTAACTCCGCATCCAGCACTGACGAAGCAGTACGCGGGGAGGAAGTTGTTACACAATTAAGGTTTTGTGCTCTCCCGGAAGGGGACGTGGGGTTTATCCATGGCTCTGCCACATGCTTTCAGTGCAGCGTAAGCAAGCTGGTGTGTTCTCAGACATGGCCACTAATCCTGTTTCACTCATTTTTCTGACAGCTGGGGCCTTCTGACGTGCTGCCGGCAGGGACCGAAGGGGAAGAAATCCCAGTGCTTGAGCCTTGCACGCACGAGGGAGAGGCTTTTGGGAGAGGGCAGCATGTTTACCAATGGGTGCACCCAGTCCAGCTTCTACAGCGAAGTGCAGGAGCATCTGCAGGGCTACAGGTGAGGATACTTTCTGGAGCTAAATCAGGAGGATGGTGTCTGCACTCATGGCCATCGTGCTTCTGCAGGTACCAGCAGAGATTGCCCACTGAGATCCCCTGCCTCTGCCATCAGAGAATTGGCCACAGAGCCCATTTTTCAAATCACATATAAACAAGTGAGGAACACAAACTGGTTTATGTGACTCACGCTCACTAAAAAGCATTCTGTAAACAGTTTTTATGGCTAAAAACGATTACAATCTGTCAGTTACAGCACAATACGCAATGGGGCACAAGTGTTCCACATTTCTGTCATTTGTCACACATTGCTATGGCCTGTGTCACACACTGGCAAAACTGTAAAGGTTGAGAAGATCGGTTATGGTCGTGAGAGTGTGAATGCGTAGTAGGCAGTATCTGCATGGAAAGAGATTTTGAAAGACCCGCAAAATGGAATGGGGAAACACTAAGGTGTTGTTCAGTGCAGCATATGAGCAGAATGAATTCACTGCACGCGTGAAGGTGGGTAAGGATGACTCTATAAAAGGACATTGGAGTTGTTATGGATCACAAATAGTGGGAAGCAGCAAAGCCATAGAAGAGTCACACCTTGTGCTGGGGTGTGTCAGTTCACCTCTCCTGCAAGGCATGGGACTGCTCTTTAAAGGAGGAGGATGAGGACAGACTTGATCAAGTCCAGAGAATAGCAACAAGCATCCCAAACATGACATATGATAAATCATTGAATGGCTTCAAGGTCAGAACTACTTAAACAGAGCAACAGAAATTATATGAATTTTAACTTTAGCACACTGCTCTGGCTTTAGCAGTGTAACAATGTAATGGCTGTTGCTGGAATGGGTTGTCACCAAGTGCCAAACTCTAATTTTGCCAACGGACAGAATTTCTCTATCAGCATTAGGAACATGTCCTTTGTGTTTACCCTTCTACAGTCCAGCATCAAATGCAGCTCAGTGCACAGGAGAGGCTGGCTCTCCAACAGGACATTCCCTCCCATTTTCAAGGAAGGTTGCTCAGGTGGTTAACCTTCCCCATGCCGCTTTTGGTAGAAGGGTACTAATTAAACCCGTCTGGAGTGCATCTCCTTCTTTCACCCTTAAATCCATACATTTAAGCATTAGTACTGGACAATAAATCAAAACGAGTTTAGTTCTCAGGGTACATTTACAATGAAACTGTGGCTCATTTTCTAGCAAAACTGCCACACTGCATGGGGCAGCTGATAAAACCATTTGGTTGGCTCAGATCTATTTTTACTGACTCAGCAGAGGGAAAGCTGTCAGTTTAATGAATATGACCTTCTGTGCAACACAGGACACACAGTTCTTGGAACGATAGAGGAAATAGTGAGGAGACCAAAAGCATCCCAATGTGGTGTTTGGCAAATGTTCTGTGTTTAGGTCATGGTGTGTATGTGCACGTACATGCACATATGAGCACATAAAATTTTGCACAGGGGATGATGGGAAAGGAAGATTCAAAATTCAGCAGCTTAATGTCGTTTGGAGGATGTCAGATGTATATTGCCAGGGACAGAACAGTCATTTCTTGTGGGGAAAAAAACTAATTGTGGGGGAATTCCAGAAGTTTCAAAAATTACCCCGAGCATTTCCGAAACGTTCTAGAGGCTTTTAGACTCTTGTAACATCATCCAGATCTACCAATCATACATAGGCCCGTTTGCATTTTTATTCAGCCAAATTGGAGTCTTTGTGGAAAAAGGACAGTTATTTAAAGAAAAAAAAGTCATCCAGAAATCTTGTCATAAAATGAAATTAATTAAAATATGCCTTATCATAACTAAAAAAAGAAAAAAAAAAGTTCTATTAAAGTCTGGATTCCTGAAGATGCCAAGATTTGAAGTCTGTATTCTCAATAAAAGGTTATACAGTCTGTCTTGCCAATCCCAAGTGTTCAAAAATCATGAAATAGGCATGGAAGTGAAACACTCTTTTAAAACAACACATTAGCCTTTGGCTTCTGGATTTCTGAACTTTAGCTGCCCACATTTTCAAGGTTACTTTTGCAGTCATCTTGACCGGAAATTAATGCAATAAATGAAATAGAAGAGGAAAGAATACAGATTTTCACACAGTACCTGGACTTGAGGGGCTGACACTTTGTCAGTGAAGCTCTGAGTACTGAGAGCCTCATGGTGACAGCATAAGTGCTGGCCCCTGCAGAACAGCCAGCTTCTGTATCAGGGTAGATTGTAGAAGCCACTCTTCATTGCTTATCTTTTAAGTGCTGCATTGTAGGATATCTCACTCAGCTAGAAATGACTTTTAAGACAATTGGTCTGACCATCCAAGCTTTTGAGGCAGTTTTTGTTACAAAGCAGGCTTTAAGAACAGCTATCTTAATTAGCATTTGCAGACCCTTAATCAATAGCCATTAGTAGTTCCGTAGTTTTTGACAACAGCTGACCAAATCAGGGCCATGATCCAACTGATAGCTCCCAGCATCTACACCACTTGAATTCACAAAAACAGGAGCTTTTATTGCCAGCCTGGGTGAATAATGGCTGAACAGATGCTGTGGGGAGAATGTGCTATCACAGCAAGTGCTGTGGCTCTTGTCACCTCCCTCTTGCAGGCAGGAAGGCAGGGCTTCATTTTTGACTTGCCTCCTATTGTCCCTGAACTGGGAGAGGATAAATGGGAAACAGTGGACCAAGGCTGCATCTGCAGAATTTATTTTTCAGGGGCAGTGCAACCTTTCTCCAATGAATGGGCCAATTTTCAGACGGGTTAAATATCTAAGGGTGTGAATTAATTGATTTTCAGCATCGCAATAGGATGTACAAGTTTTGCTCTGTGATCACTGCTTAGCAGTCTGCTGCTGCAGAGGGGCACAAAGGCCATCAGAGCAAAGTTACTCCACCGTCTGCTTTGGAACAGATTTGAAGCAGCAGAGTGAGTTCACTACAGATCACAGTACTCAGCAGCATTTGGATGAGGAATTTCTGTCCCAGGCCTGGGTCCTCCCAAAGCTGAGTAGCTGTCAAACCACAGCCTCCACGTGTGCCAGTGTGTGACTGTGCAAGCAGCAACATTGGTAGCTGGCTGCATCTCCAGCAGCAGGCGCTGGGAGAGGGCATCGACAGCAGGGAAGAGGTGACCCAACAGCTTTAGATTCACTCCCTTTACTCTGCATTGTTCTTGTAGCATGAGCGTGGTCACACCATTTACCCCTCTGTCTTTCCTTATTCTGTACTGCACACATTAAAGGAAAGGCTGTGCCTCTTATCTTGGTTTGCTAGCAGAGCAAGCCTCAAGACATGCCTTACAAAGCTAGCCATAACAAATGCACACTAGCAAGCTATTAGCGGGATCTGACAATATTATGCTAAACTAAAATGGAAGCCCAAAGGAGCCACGTGTACGTGCATCGTTGCAGTTCTGATCCTTCCAAAGTCTGTCTTTTTAGAAGCATTCAAGAAGACCGCTGCTCAGGCTGTAGTTCTGGCCAGAGCAGAGGCAAGAGCTGCCTTACCCTGCGAATGCGGTACCAAAGGCTTGAGTGGCTCAGGGCTGAATGTCACCTTCAGCAAGGTCCTCCACCATCCTGGGAGAGCCTGCAGTGCCACAAGACTAGGAAGGAGACTGTCCGTGCACACCAAGATTTAAGTGCAACTTAACCCTCTCACTTCCTGCTGATCTCTGCTGGTCATAGGTTACAGCAGAGGCTGCTCCAACGGGCACTGGTAGGATTGGAGCATTATCTCTCTCCCAGCAGGTCAGGCTGAGAAGGATGACTTGGCACACATCAGAAAAAGCAGGGAAGCATGCTGCAATTAGCTAACCACACCCACAATGCCAAAAAAGCGAATGTGAAAAGATGCTGCCATGCCAGCCCTGAGAAAACAGAGCCTGTGGACTGCACTGCACAGGGCAGCATATCCCCCAGAGCAGCACAGTCGTGCTTTCGAAGTGACACGGGCGAGCATGTGTGTCACTGGTAACACGCAGGGAGCTTGGTCAGCATATGGCTTGGCACAATGCAGACCAGGTCCTGCTGGATTCCAGCTCTGCTCCCTGTTGCTGTGTGCTCCTGTGCTTGCAAGAGCTCCATTTGCCAGCACCCATGAGACCCTGCGCTGCAGGAATGACGAAGCAGGAGTTACGCAGACAAATGCATTTTATGAGAAACAATTACAGAACAGAGCAGATCTGTGCGAGAGGAACTGGGTAAAACATTGCTAGGGAAGGTCTGCAGTAAGTGTAGTTCTGAGGGAAATGGTATGGCACCGGCCCCTGCCAAATTGTTTAATTTTCCCTAAAATTGGCAACACACTGAGAAGGGGAGTGGGAGTATGAGAATCCTCATTTACTAGGGAGCTCTCTGTCTGTCTCTGGAGATATAATAAGCTTCACAGCTTGTTCTCTGCTTATGCCTTATACTCCTGAAGAGCCCTTTTTGGTTAGAATAAACAAAGGCTTCCCTGGCCATGGCAGAACAGAACGCTGTGCAGTTCTCCAAAGGACCAGAGTGAGTTGCACCACAAAGGAGGAAACAGCATGGCACTTCCTTTGAAGCAAAGATAAAACTAGTTACACTCAGTGTCTATGGTCTTTCATTTAGCGGAAGAATGAGAGATGAATAATAGATGGTCCCCTGGAAATATTGTTCCACCAGCTCTTAGTTGGAATCAGGCAACGCTAATACATTAAGAACATTCAAGATTATCCTGTTTAATCTCCATAATGATACAGTAATTTTAGCCTGGTAAGAAGCAATGACAACTTCCCCTCTCCCCCATAAAGACCTTGAATCCATAAGTGGAAGTAGGTCTTAGCCATGTCCCAAGACAACAGATAAAGAGCCTTTAGCTTCACTGTCATTCTCTAGAAGTGTCAGATAACCAGGACATGATGTAAGGTATTGTGATTATGGAACAATAAACCACTGAAACGCTTCAGAATGCAAGGGATCTCTTCAAAAAAATAGTGCCTTGGAGATACAAAGTAGATTAGCGTTGATTAGTTGAGAGTTAGACAGTCAATCAGAAATATAAGGGACAGCAACAGGTTAATAAACCTTTGTTTACTGCAGAGGGATTTGGTTTGGGCTTGCCACATTTCCAGGGCAGGTCGAAGGACGGAGCCATACCATACAAAGTCACCACTCACAATGGACTGAATATATGTTTATCAGTTAACATATCAGTTAATATATGTTTATCAGTTAAGTCTTTCAGCTATTAAGATTTAATACCTGTAAAAGTCCACACCAATCCCAGAGATCATCCCAGCAAAGTAAAGGAAAACAGGTGCTTGGATGTACTGGAGTGTTTGGTAAAAGCTTAGCATTCAGGCCTAAAAGTATGGCTTCGTTAAACAGGCATTAATTCACACGTACTCTGCTGTAGAAGTAGCTTCTAAAAAATAAGCTTCTTATTTTTGCTTCTTATGAGAGATCAGCCCACTGCAATACCCCACCAATTTATGTGAAATGTTAAAAATAGCTTACAGTGTGTTTCCTTGCCGCTTGACCCGAATGCGAAACAATTGTGTTGCATGGTAGAGCATCCCTTTGGCTGCTGGGAGCTTGCAAGACAAACGATTCTTTATTGTTTTGTGTCTAAGAGGTGTACAGCATTTTGCCTCATGGCTTGCAGACTGTAGTGCTCCACAGAGCCCAGCAACATGCCCAGGAACAGAAGGCATTGAGGAGGAGCCTCAGAGCCGCTGTTTCCCTGCCTTGCAGTAGGTTACTGCTCTTGCACTTCCCTAAGAGTAGTTGGGGTTCAGGAGAGACATGGGTTATCATCTGAGAAGGTGCAAAAGCCCAGAAAACATCTAAAACTCTACTTAACTAGTAAATCCAGAATGTAACTATGTTGGCACAGTCAGACTCCAAAGAAAGATGAGGCCCTCCATATATCCTGCCCCACTTAGAATCACAGAATCATAGAATGGTTCAGGTTGGAAGGGACCTTAGAGGTCATCTTGTTCCAACCCCCCTGCCATGAGCAAGGATACCTCCCACTAGACCAGGTTGCTCAAAGTCCCATCCAGCCTGGCTTTGAATACTTCCAGGGACAAGTAACTTCCACTTCTCAAAGCCTGAACAGCCGCCCAAGAGTACAGTCCTATACAGAGTACCATAACAACATTCTTCAAATAAAAGGCATTACTTTTCAAGTATCTGCAAGTTTTCTTGCGAATCTATCATTCCCCCAGCAAGCTTGACCCTGAATGATAAGTCAGCAGCAAAGGGATGCTACAAACAAGATGCTTTGCAGCACGTGGAGCTGAGGGCATGGGAGCATGCTGCTCGGCTCAGTGCAGTTCTCTGCAGGGACAGGTCATGGACCAGAGGCACTCTTTTGGGGCCCCCCTCCAGACCTCCAGCTCCATGAACATCTCTGTTCTTGCCGAAGTAGCCCAGTGCCAGCCATGACATTTATAAATGGGAGTCTACACTGATCATACAGAAAACAGGAATTTAAAACTGGGTTCTTGGAGATAAGATGGATGGAAAAGCCGCTTGTCCATTTGTTTGCACATCCACCTCGCGAGAAGCAAGAACGAGTCTCACCTGGGCAGTACGCTGAGTTCATATGCTGGTAAGGCCAGTTTTTCTCTCTGACTAATGGACCACTGAAGAAGATCATTACAATGTAAGAGCAAAGCAAAATTAGATTGCCTAGCTCCAGAACTGTTTGTTTCATTTCTAAGTGGGGTTTAAAGCATTGTCATGGTGCCCTGCCCTCACCTTGAAGCATCAGGATAATTTGGGACATGGCTGAAAACACATTTGTGTCTTCTGTAAATGCCATTGTGGCAGAGCTGAACTCAGGCCTTCAGAACATACAGCTTCTTGGGGTGTCCCAGTGCTGACTTTGGCACAGAAGACATCATCACATGCAAACCTTCATTTAACCTCTCTCCTCAATCTGGCAGCGACCCACTCCCACGGGTGGTGGCTTCTACCAAGCCATCTATCCGTAACAAACCCTGTGTTAACATCGGCATTTTCCACTCTGAAGCAACGGCATTAACTGACTCAAGAGCTGATTTCATGCAGGACACTCGGAGTAGAGCACATCTAATGTAATCAATTTTACATTTCTAGCTGAGGCAGTGCTTAGGTTGCTTTTTGCTAACAGCAGCAGCTATACGGTACTGGTATGTATAGTATCCCTGCTGCAGAGAAAAGCAAACTGGCAGGAGAAGAAAGGATTGTTCCTGGCATCATTTCTCCACCTACACAGCAGAAGGCAGAGCTGTTTCAAGTCAAACAATTATCCTCAATTTATTACACTAATGACAACAGTGAAGGGCAAAGCTAAAAAATCTTTCTGGACAGGGCTGACCACCTAGGAAAGGGGGGCTCCAGTGAAGAAATCGCACTCAGACCTGTGAGTCCCCCTGCTACGTCACCAGTTCTCGAGACAGTCCTGTACTGTCCTACCTCAAGGGTGTTCAAAATGGCCAGGCTGATTTTGCATATTTGTGCATGAAAATTGAAAATAGCAAAGATTTGGAAAGTTGCAACTGATCTCTACTAAGAAAACAAACAAACAAACAAACAAAATAACTCCAGAAAACAGAAACAAACACAAACAGCCAGACCCTGCAGCTGGTTGAGCTTCAGCCAACAGTAACCCTTCAACATATAAAACTCTAACTTGGGGAAATACGATCCCTAAACTTTAGCTAAATGTTCAATTGTCAAATGTCAATGAAGTACAACATTGCTACTTTTTTCTAAAGGAAGCCATTAGCAAACAGTCTGAGGCAAGGACAGAAAAACAGCCTAATTTGAAATGTCAGGATCTGATTTTGTTTACGTTTATTTCATCCATTTTTAAAAATAAATGCCAGAAAGGAATGCATTCTAACAGTGAAAACCTACTTTCTTCCTTCTTACTACAACCTCTAAAAGATCTGGAACTGAAGGATTCTGGAATGATTTTTGCTCCACTATATCTTTATGCAAACGTGTTCAATATATTTGTAATTTTCTCCCTTTCTTCCTGGATTTCCGTTACTATGTGTCACCCATTAAAGACAGGACAGCTGCCTCTCAGGCTGTGAGATTTCTCTCTTAGCACTGCTGCAGGTTGCCTCAGCGGTACTGGCTAAATCACACACTCCTCTGGAAGAGAGCTGCTGGTGCTCAGAGGCTGTGAGCTCACCCAAGCAAGGAAAAATGTTTCTAAGCTGTTACCTGCAACGTTATTATTGACATGCTCTCTGTGAAACGAGGGTGAGGGGTATATTTCCCTAGTTCTCTCACAGGCTGGTAGTGGAAACGAGTGCAGGCTGGTGTCAACATGCGTGTTGGGAGATTCAATGGAAGATCACTGCTTCTCTGTTCTCCACATCTCATACTGTGCAAGCTGGAGTCCTAGCTGGCCCCGCAGTGTGTTTTGCTGACACCAGCAGTGATGTTGCAAATCTCACAGCACCAGCACTATGCAGGCTACCAGGGCAAACAACATCAGCCTTATGTCTGCAGCAACATCCTTCTTTCCTTACAGCTCTGAACACTCCCATGCCAGCGCCCCTGCATATTTTCAAAGGGGAAGGTGAAATGCCCCCATAACCCAGATTTGCATGATCCAGCATGAAAACATCTCCCCACGACTCTTCACAACAACCACCTACCCAGGATCTCAGTACTCTTCAGCATGCAGCCCAAAGGGCTTGCACGCACTGCAGTGACATTTCAATCACAGTCATCATTTCCCCTTCAGACTGAAGCCCATTAGCTTCTAAACTAGGCAGCTTCCCGGTGCTCAGCTGAAGGAAGCACTTTGTTGGGAGTACAATCAATCTTACCACAAAACTGTGGCTGGAACTCTCTCAGGTGATTGAACAGTCACATGAGAGAAAAATGACACAATTCAAGGGTTGCTCTTAACTGAGCTAGGACATGAAAAATGAAAAGTGTCACTATATTACTTTGACTTCCTTACATCACCACCCCCAAATAAGAGCCATGAAGTGCAGCCCCTCCATGATGGACTTATGCATAATTCAAAACATGAGCTGCATTCAGGAGCAGATCTCTCAGTCCAAGTCTGCTAAGAATGCCAAGCAGCATGAGCCTGAAAGCTTCCCAAGCAGAGAAAAGGGCAGATCACTACCACTGCAAGAAAATGAAGCACAAGACGGAGATCACATGAAAAAGTCAAAACCTGACAACTTTAAAAATTCTGTTAGCATGTGAGCAACTCCAGAATCTCTCATAGTTTTGCAGCTATCTGTGGATTTACAGCTATCTATGGAACTACAGCTATCTGTAGTTCTGCTACACAATCATCTTATGTTTTATGGATATTCACTCTGTGGACTCCCCACAAGAATAGAACGTAATGCTCCTTAAGTTAGCAGGATTTAAAGCAGAATTGTATTAGATTTCAAGTGATCCTTCCAACATTTCTTCTGTTTTTACATCGAACCACAGAGAGGTCGAGCTGCAGCTGGAAAGGAGCTGAGAAGTTCCTGAACTGACTGCTAAGTAAAACAAAGGCCACTGTTGCTGGACTGCCCTTTAGTTTTCAGGGGAAATTAGAGTTAACATGGAGGTAAGGAGCTGTTTGAAATACCTATTGTAAGGATGGAGAAATTTGCATTCACCTATAGTCACCAGAGAGCGTGACTGGAATTCACGAAAGCTTCTCCCTTGATGAGATTGAGATATGAACCAATTACCGCAGGGGTAGCAAGCAACCACGGTGGTGGCAGTAATGGCTGGCACGTGTGTGATTACTGTGATTGATTCAGGTCAGTTAACCCCCAGATAAAAAAATCCAGCATTTGAACTGGCTGTTTCTTCAAACAATATGGTTGAGTTCTAGCTAGTAATCCATTTTCAGCTCACTCTCACATGATGGGGTGTTTTCTTGCCATATCTGAACACTGAACATCTTCTGTTATGATATGACCTATGGTTATGCAAAATTAATGGTGAAGTCATTTGTCTGATCTTTCTGTATTGACTGATATTTTTAAGTCTTCCTCTGCAAGCTCAAGATTTACATGACTCGCACAATATTTATAAGCTGTGTTTTTAAAAAATGTTCTCAGTGTTTCCATTAAGTCAACATTTTGGATTAATTATCAGGGACATTTTGTCATCATGTCATCACCACCCATTTGTAAAATAGAGAAACATATGAAAATTAATGTACAAATTAAGTGTAAGTTAGCATCAGACAGCAGTGCTGGTACAGCCACTTGTTAAAGTCAACATGTATGAGAACTCTGAAAGTATCAGCAACAGCCCTGAGAAGACATCGCAGATATTTTCTAATATATAAAAGCATGAGCACAGCACAGGCATATACTAGTCCACAACATGGGGAATCAGCTACATAACTGCTAGGGGCAATGCAATTTAGATACTAAATTCTTATTTGAGTGCTGGCATACTGACATGCCATGTTCAGTGCATCTCAGCCCTGCTCAGGAGGTGTCAGAATAATCTCCTGGCTTTTTTTCCTTCAGCCCCATCCACTATCAAGTTCCCCTCCCCTGTCAGCTTCTGCCCAGCTAAGTGGCTTAAGGGAATTGATACTTCCTCTGATTCACAGCTGTAAATCTGCTTCCTGGGCTTGTAACCAGTTATCTGTGTACGCTCACAGAACATGTCTTTTTATTCCTTCCTCCAAATTTGGAGAAGGAAAAACTGCAAATGCTAAACAGTCGATTAGCAACAATTAGGAAAATTACAGGGTTGCTTGGAAAGCTACTTATCTGAGGGATCTCCATTAATCTCTATTGGGTGGTGAATTCATATGCTTGGAGGTAGCAGGCAACAGAAAGGTTGCCAGCTGTGCTCTCAAATCTTTCCACGTTCAAAAGCCAGCATGTATGCTGGCTTTCCTGGCCATATACCATTTTATAGAGCACAGGGAGAATTTTGAGGCATCTTCCTGTTAACTGACTTTGAAAAAAAAAGGTTCTGTGTGCTAACGCATTGATTGGCTGTTTGATCCAGAAACACAGCCTCTCTGTGCACGCAAACAGAATACACACACAGCTGTATGTCATGAAAATTACATAGCTGAATGAGTTTGTAAAAATTGTTACTGATAACCTTCACAATCTATTAACTCTATTGCTAAATCAAAGCCTCCAAAAAGCAGGGTGGGCTGATAAACCTCCACAAGGCAAAAGCTGGAGTGCACCAAGGGCTTTTGCACAAAGAGACAGGAGGAAATCCAATGACTGCGAGCCACACTCCTGCAAAGGCAGAGCAAAGTGGCTCCAGCCCTCGGGGAGGCTGGGGAAAAGAGGGCACAAAGGGCACTTCCTTGGGCTTCAGCATCAGTGAGGAGCGTGCAGTCAGCACGAGCTGATGGCAAGAGGATCTGCCTTGCAGAGGTTCACCGAGAAGTGCAGCACGGACAAAGAAGGGATAATTGCATTCATAGTCCAGCCCCTTAGCAGGATGAAAAGCTGCTTTCTGGCCTCCTGCAAGGTCCCAGGCAGACTGCAGGTATCTATGGATTTAAGGAATAGATTTTTTTTTTTTTCCAAGAAACGGTCAGGCATCTCCTGCTTGCTGTACTTTGCAGATTTAACTGCTTCTTCTCAGTTTTCCAGCACTTTTCTGGCAGCTTTATGATGTTTCTCTGCTGCTTGTATGAGCTCAAGAGTTTCTAAGAACCCTCATCAGCACAGCAGGAAGCCTATAGCTGTCCGCCACAGGGACAGCAGTTTGTTTCCCGACCAGCTCAGACTAGATGCAGACATGATTATTCTCCCATTCCCCTACAGCTCTCTCACCCTGATACACGTCTCCCTTACTACTGCCTCCACATTGATAACTGTCCTGCTGAGTGCACCCATGGCCCAAGGCTCAAGAAGCACTGTCTTGAAAATACCAAAATATCTTGAAAATACCAGCTATCTTGAATTCACCAGACATTGTGACTTTCTTAATATGATCATGCTCCTGAATCCCCATGTCCTGTATCAATACAAATGCCTGGGCATCATGCTGCCCTACCAGGCTGAGTCCATGGGACAGAAACGTGAGAAGAAATGCAATCATATAACTGCATTTGAACTGGGTAGACGGAGCAATGCACAAACACCAAAATCCTTCTCTCCCACACATACACACTCAGGGGATGCTGTCATCTGTAGAAGGAAGAATCAAATATTGGAGGAGCTGAGACAATAAACTAAATGATGGGAAAGCTCATGCAATGATCCTTGGGCCAACATTACATGAAGTGCCAGAAGGACACAGAGGGAGAAATCTGTGAAAGCAAGAGTACAAGTCAAGTGACTGATGGAGTCTGCACAGTTAAAACCATTGAGCTGAACTCCTGCTCACCCAAGAAACTTTGCGGGGGGCATCTTTCAGAGCAGGACAGAATCAGCTAAGGAATAAGAAAGACGAAAGTACCTCTAAAGTGCACACAACATTGACAAGGAAGGGTAATATCAGTCCTTTATTTCGTTGACTGGCCCCTAGAGTTATTATTGCACCCCAGGAAGTAGCAGCACGCGGCCCTGGGGACAGCTCAGGAAGCAGGACAGCAAGAGCCACTCTGTGTGTGACATATGGGTCTTCTGCCCTGGCTGGACATCATTACTTATTTACTGCTTAAAATATTAAACAGGCACTAGCATTAGCTCATGCATCTTGGGTGCTTCTGAACAGTGACAGAGAAACCGAACAGTTTTTATCGTCCTTTGTTGGGATTTTGGACTAGCCTGTATGTAAGTATCCTATGAAAGTTATAGCCCTATTCATCCAAAACGAAAGAAACTGTGAAGGGGGCAGAAATACTTTCAAGACTGAAAACCATTCCCTCCACGGAAGAATTGTGGAGCTCAACCTGCCTGCTCTGACAAAAAGACTTGGATTATTACAATCCAAGGGGGGAAATAGATGTCATGGAAGAGTTTTTTAATCTAGGTGAGAAAGGTGCATATGAATGAATATCCAGAATACAAACATATTTTCAAAGTCAATGTAAGTGGTTCTATTCAAAAGAGAAGATAGAATATGAGAAAAGGCAAACACCATCTTGCTCTTGGTTTTTGCCACTCCAACTGGCACAGGTCTGGAAGAAACTTTAGTCAGGAAGTTTCTCTGTGTCATGTAGTTTGTGAACTAGAGCATCTCATTGCTCTTCTAGGTTTTATAGAGTTACAGACCAGAAAATCTTTATGCTAGTGAAAATTCAGGTCATTTGGTTGAAGCTTCAAAACTGAATTCATTACAGAGATTAATTTAGAATAGCAGAAAGCGTAAGTTTCTCTTCTTGAGATCCAGTCCCATCAGCATTAGACTGATTTCCAGTTAGCACCTTAGAAGATTCAAGTTATTTTTTATGAGCTCAGGGTCTTTTTTTTTTTTTTTTTTTTTGCTAAAGATAAATGCTTTTGAACAAGCGCGATACTCCTTTTTTCTCCTTTGATCTGTCTAATCACATGAATTAATTGACTGTTAAAAATTGTAAAATTCAAATCTCTTTCAGGAATTCCATAGAAATACTGAACAATGTCACAAATCATGCTTAAGATCATAGCTCCATATACTCCCCCCCATGCCATGTGACTACCAACCCAGTATTGATTTCCTTTCATCTCAAAAACTGAAGCAATATTCATTGCCAAAATAAAAAGCTGTCTGAGTTATGAGAATGCACTGCCAGCAAGTTCCAGGATGAAGCATAAATATAAAAGAGAAAAAGTGGGGGAGGGGAGCAGTGAAAGCGTATGTGGAAAAGCTGAATGTACTTTCTGAGAAGATATATATTAGAATGATGCCTTCATCATAAAACTATACAGGAGCAAAAGTAAAAGATGGGTGCCACAGTCCCACCACTCTTGTCCAGAGCAGGATGGATCTCATCTCTGGTTTAGCATGTAGCATGAAGCAGCCCAGAGGGGCAACCAGCCATGTCCCCGTGGATTTGTTCTTGCCTATCTTTCCCTGGCTAAAACCTTTCATTCTGTCTGAGTGACTAAGTCCCTCCTGGGAACTGGAGGGGGACAGGAGACAGGAAGAGACAGGACAGGCTGCAAATAAGCAGACACATCAAGCTTACATTGGCCAAAACCAAAGCACAGGTACTTCTCCCCCGCTGCTTTCAGAGCTCTCTAATTGCTGAATGACAGTCATGCTCAGAGCCGGGAGTTTAATGTGCACCTCATACTGAGTCTGGGCCTCCACAAAACATTTTAATGTGAAGGAGCAAGATGTAATTCACAGTGTTCACTGTCCAAGACACTGGGCTGCCTTACTTATAAATAGTAAGGGTAGCCAGCACGACTACCATAAAGCAATCCACATAAAGACAGTGCCTGCTCATCTCCACAGCCTGTCTAGGGAGCTAGAGGGCAGAAGCCCATAACAGGAGATACCCCAAACCCACCTGTCCATCTCCAAGAGGCACCGTGCCTCGGTCCCTCCCTGGCTTCATGTGGCCTGAACACAACCCTTAGCACAAAGACTCCCTTCTTTGCTTCACGTAGTTCCTTGTAGCAAAAAGAGCCATCATTGGGTCCCAAATGGTCTGAATTCCTCAAAGAAAACAATTCCCTTCCCTCAGTCACACACAGCCTTTGCCCCTAACACTGCCCCATTCTAGGTTAAGCCAGCCTTTTTCTGCTAGAAGTCCTTCATCACCTGCTGTGGCATCTTCTAGAGCTGTCTGCCCTTTCCTGATGCAGAGCCAGAGCAGTCTCTTCCCAGGTACTGTCTGCAGTAGATTGGCATCACATGTGCTCTCCCTGAACCAGCTGCCTCATTGCATTGCTATTGATTCCGAGTTGGATTTCTGCAGCAAATCTATCGCATCTCCATTAGCAAGACTGCAAATGATGAAAATGCTCATTTATATTGTTTCAGCTCTGCATTACAATTAACCTGCTGCCTAGCCTCCAGTGAGCCAAATTCTGCCTTCTCATCTGATGCTAAGAAAGTTCACCAAGGTTTCTCTGCACCTGGAGGTTGGACACTGCAGATCTGAAGTAGGCAGCTGTATGTGTTTGTTTGCCGTGCATGAATAGGAAATCAAACATTTCACTTACAATAGGTACTAAAAGACAATAATTTCAGTGCCCTGTAGTTAAAACACAAACACTGGGGGTTTATTAAACTGTTTTGCTCAGAAACTTACGATGCAGTACAGTCTCAAATGTCATTTTTAAAAAAGAATCAGTGGTCATATATCCCATGTACCTATAGCATATTCATATATTCACATATGCTTGTGTATATAAGTGAGGAAGGAGGCTATGCCGAAATTCCATGTAGCATGAACACATAACTTCTTCTTGGTGAAGTTTACAAACTGAAATGAAGCTTTTAAAAAGATATACAAGTGGAAGCTACTGTTCAGAAATCCAGACTTTTACTAAGAGAAAGCACTTCAGAACGTTTTCTCCATCATGTTCTGCACACAATGCTCTGGACATGGAAGAAAAGCTGCATCCATGAGGTAGTTTTGAAAGCCATGACTTTGGGGTGCTTTTCCAAGAAAAGGAAAAGCAGAACTGATCAGTTCATCCTTCTGCAGCTAAATAGAAGAAAAAGTGTTTCTGTGCAAGCAGTGAATCTTAAGAATGGGGAAGGTCCATATAAAAGCAAAATAATAAGAAATCAAACCAAACTGTGTTCTTGTTATGGGCATTTTTAGACAGTGTGACAAACTGGGCTGGAGAGAGAAAATATGCATGTATCACTTTACTCTGAGCGTTACTGCCACATGTAAATTCATCTGCAAGCCACCACGGCCTTCGGGATAGCCCAGAAAGAGGTGTTTTAGGCACACAAAGACTGGTGGCTCAGTAAACTGGCACCTGCTTTACTGCTGCACGTCAACAGAGGCCCAGATGTGTCTCCAGAGCTTACTGAGATCAGCATGTCTTTATTACAGTCTAGAGTGAGGCTCAGAACTTGTCTGGTATCTGGGCCACGATTAATTATAACTTCCTCATGACAAGACACTGTTAATTCACAGGACGTGTGTCAAGGAAAGTCGTGGCTTTCAAAACAAGTCTCTATTGTGTAGCAGACACTTAGAAGCTGAAATAAAAGGAGAATTGCCAGTGCTTACTGGAGAAAGAGAGTAACTCCTGCTGCTGACAGGGAAGCTGAGGCAGCTTAGCTTCCTAATGTAGGCACCTAAGTTACGTGTCCAAGGCTAACCAACAACAGTACTCTATCAGAAATCGAGCCACACCTGCTTTAAGGTGTTCTCCTCCTGCAATATCAAGCTTTGGAGAATAAGCAGCCTCCTTGGCGGTGCTGCCCTGCACAATAGCAGTGAGAACAGGAAAGCTGCTCTGCAGCCTGTGGTGCATCATCCCCGCCTGCAGCTCTCTGACGTTGACACCGTCAGAGGCTGCCAGGCATGGAGTCAACCCTATGGCATTGCAGTGAGGCTTTGAACTGCAGAGCGTGGGTCAAAATTGGCATGTTTCAAGAAAAAGAACAAACACAAGAGCAGCTGCTGTGAGCAAATCCTCACACTGTCCATAAATCAAAGCCTTCCCCTGGGCTGTAGCACCTATAGCTGTAGGGGAAGGCTCCCTCCAGCCTGCCACAGAGATGAAATACAGACCTCGGCAGTCACCAGTGGCTATGGGGGAAAGGACACCAAACCCCAAACTGGGAAAGAACAACTGGAAGTGACAAGGATAGAGAGAAAATGCAAGAAGCATGTACAATATGATACCAAATCAAGTGACAGGGTAGTTTTCTTTCAACTTTTTCCCATCCCTAACTCTAAAATGACAGAAGAAATCCAGCCATTGTGCCTGGGTTACTTTGGAGGGCACTCAAGATCATTTCCCAGGTAAATGCCCACTACTGTCCCCTATGGAACTCTTTTAACACTTTTTCTACCCAGGATAAGAAAGCAGCAGCTTTTGCCAGAAGTCGCCCAGCTCACCTGAAGAGAGCAGAAATCAGAAGCAGGAGAAGGCAGTGGTCCCAGGCAGGGGTGGGTAACAGCAGCACACAGTGCTTTCTCTCTTCCAACTCATTCTGCAAGCTGGTGAGATAGGACGGGGCTGCTGATCCCCACCCAGGCAGGTGGGGATGTAGCTGGCCCATCAGCCCACCCAAGGCGGCCTCGGTGAAGAGGGAAATGCTTTGTCTGCAGATGCAGGGACACAGTCACCACAGAAACATGGGTTTGACAGTACTGTGGAAGCAGTCTGTTACCGACCTGGGTAAATGGTGAAGTTGTACTGAGGAAGAAATAAAATTTAGTGGCTGAACTGCATTAGCATTTTTACAATGTGCTTGTCTTTACAGAGCAAAGGAGGTTGTAGGTTAGTGAGTAATATTATATCCTGCGTGCAATGAAACCTTCTTGGGTGTAATTGCACTAGGATTGACACACTCCGCGAACTGGGAAATGCTTTAAAACATTCACCTTTCTCTTTCTGTTTCAGTAAAGGAGACATGATATTACGATATAAGACGGAAACTAACCGGAAAGAAAGATTTTTCTGCATTGATAAAGGGCACCAAGTATAATAATAGGAGGGAGACCAGTCCTGAATCTAATGCACCAGACACAATTACTGGGATTGTCTCTCTTCTGCTTTCTCTCCCAGGCTCCAGGAGGAAGAAGAATCAATTAGCTCTCAACAGACGATGACCTTGAAGGATACAGCTTTAAGGGGAATATGCTGAGTAAGACAGAAAAGAGAGGAGGAGAGAAAAGGATTTGGAAACTCATGGAAGGGCCTGGTTCAGAGACAATGTCACAGAATAGGAGATGTATCAGTTCTTTTTTAGTTCTGCACTGAAAAAAAATAATATTATCAGCGTGAAAGGCGCTTTCTGGGAACAAGCTACCTCACTCTGCCTGGAACAGCAAAAAGGACGCTGAGAGGCAAAAGAAAGGACAATCCAATTTACAGATGCTAGTTTTCAAGCCATCTCTCAAAATTTTATAGCTGTCAAATGCATTCATAAAAAAAAAAGAGTTACCACTGATGCAATCTGTCAACCTCTCCAACAAATCTTGCTCTACATAAAACACAACAACGCGTTTGAAATGCAGCTGTTCCTAAAACCCCAAGACAGTGCTTTTTTTGGACAGAGCTGTCCAAATAGTTCTTTTCATGCTTTCTTTAGTTCCCAGGCAGATCCTCTGCAGTGCACTTTTCCAGCTCTGTTTTCTTAGAGCCGCAGTCCCTTGCCACAGCCAGAACTACGTGCCATGGTCAGAATCACTGCAGGCTGCACAACCTTCTTGCTCAGAGTAACCTGAGCGTGACCTGCTGCCAGTTCTCCCTCTTCTTTCTGTCTGTACCTATCTGGAAGCCTAGGATGCCTTAAAACTTATTCATTTTAAGAAAATTAAGGCAACAATAGAAAACCCAACTCAACCACCTAATTTCTGGACAATCATTCACTTCTCAGAAATGAGCAGATTTGAAAGCAGATAATGGCTTGTTGCTGGTAACTGCTCCAAAGAATCTCCTTTTACCTTCCTGTCATTTACTTCATGATGAGATGAGATTACCAGGTTATTGAGAAAGGCTTGCCTTGCATGTGGAAATTCAGAAGGGTGAAGGTTGTTCTGGCCAAACTAGCTTTTGGTCATTTCTCCCTCATGTAGGAAAGAGGCCATTTTGACCGGATGGCATCCCCTGGTCACTCTACGGACTAAAAAGAGCTGTTGCATCCTTAATGCCCCTTACAACACCTGCAATATAAAAGAGATTTTCTGCATCAACAATTAAAAAAATATTACTTAGTACAGTTTTGTATACCTGGAAAGGTAATTCAGTGTCCTGATTAATCAGGTAATGTCTTACCTCCCACAGACAAAGCACCCTGTCATCTAGCTACACAGCAGTACTCCCCTATCAGACTATTTTCATCAGATAAATTGCTGTTAATCCAATATCCCATTGTCACCAATTATCTAAGCAAAAATCAGCAGGGATTCCAGAAGAATAACTAAAATTTCCTTTCTTTGATTCTGGAATTGTTTCTAACAGCCAGCTGTCCAGGACCGATTCTCATCTGGAAGGATCTTCACTGAAATCACAGTAATCATACTCTTTTTTCTTACAAAATGTCATACCTAGTCCAATTGTCACATCTCTATGCTGAGCCCAGTCTTGGTGGGGCTAAACTTGGAACTGAACTTCTAGTGACTTCAGGGCTGAGGGGTGAGGTCCAGTAACACCTACAAGGTGGCCATTCTGAGGCATCGGGGGAAGGCACAAGGGAGAAAAACGAGATGGGGTCTCCTGCAAGACAGCTTGCAAGGAACTAAGTTGCACGTTCTGATCACTGCAGCTATCTGAAGGAAACCACAGGCCTGTGCCCTTGGAGCAATGGCACGCTACCTTCTTTTTTACTGCTGGAGTTGCACAATTTTACACAGCTCAGAAACTGCTGGCATGGACTGCTCCAGATTTGATGGGTTAAAATGATGAATGTCAAAGAAATTACACTTCAGCAACGTGGTATTCTGATGCCTTATGATCGGTACTAAGAAAATAATCCAGGTACCCTGGATATTTTTTTTCTTCAAGGATGAACGAAGACTAATTTGAAGACTGCGTCCTGCCTTTGCATGGGCAAGATCACTTTCCTGAAATGCCCCAAGGAAGTCCATGAGAAATTGTTTCAGGTTCAACAAGAATCAGCTCCTAGAGAAGGGGAAAGATGCAGAGAAAAGCATGCTTTGCTCTTAAAGAAAGGGAAAGATCACAAGCTAACCACTAGATTCATAATTCCCCATCTCTAACTACCTCAAATACACTACCTCTCTTTCCCACTGTTCTCCCTGCCTGCTTCAGGAGGATGACAGGGATGTCTGCCAGCAACAGACTTCAGGAAGGAGGTAGCAGAAGTGCTCTGCAGGCAAGGCAGAGAAAATGAACACGCACAGAAGACCCAGCAGAGGACAGAAACTGAATTTATAAGAGAAATAGACTGACAGATCATGTGGAACGGCCATCATGTAAACCCCTGAAGTAAATCACTTCCCTACAGGTGGATGCAGAGAAAAGGATGGCACTAGTTCTCTGCAAAGGTCCCAGACGAAGCCCTGTTCACTGCCATGCACACCTCAGGAAAGCTGGGAGGCCCTGAGGTGCTCTCCTCAGAAGTGCATTACTGACCTCGCAGTCAGCACATGCCAATCACGGGATCCCCCTGAGAACTGCTGCAGTTAGTTGCCTTTTTTTTTTTTTGGTGGAAGGGAAAACAAAGAAGAAACACATCGCTTCTACTTACAAACTTTTGGAGCGGTTTGGAGATTGGTTTCTGTTGCTTGCGCCTGGGATGCTGTGGTAGGCTCCAGGGAGGACGGTGACAGCGAAGGTGCAGCAGAGGACAACAACCCGACATCGAGGATGCGGTTGTAGAGAGAAGGCTGGAGGGAGGGCCTGGAGGGCGCGAGCAAGCTGTCAGTTTGCACTGTCACTTCAGCCTTGCTCTCAGGGCTAGGTACGGGGAAGGGTGAGGTGTACACCTCCGAAGGCACCCAGGCAGACAGAGCTGTAGGATCCACAGTGCTCTTTGGGTCTTGTCCTATCCTCCCAGGGTCAAGGTGTGTAGGAGAGTCATACTCAAAAATCTTGTCCACAAAGACCCACTTGAGGCCAGCAATGCAGAGGCAGAGGCTGAGCAGGCAAGCCAGGATAGGGGCGATGCAGATCTTTTCGGAGTTGAGGCAGCCCTTCAGTCGCTCTGCCTCCAGGCACACACAGCAGGTCGCAGCCAGGCCTGCCACCCCCGGCACCCTCCTGTCCTCTCTGTGGGGCCCCGGCATGTTCTCCTCAGCCGGGAGCCCATCGAGGGATGCATCAGGGCTCAGCTGAGCCGAGGGGCTGGGGGACGTGTCGGCGGCTACTTCAGACATGTTTAAGCATCAGCTCTGACACAGCTCACCTCCAAAAGGCCTTAACTCTATCACAGTCCATTACTGTGAGACACAGACAAAAAGAGACGGCAGCAACAGTCACAGCGCTCGGCAAAAATCACAGGGCGGGAGTCAACGAAAGGTCCGAGCTCAGCAGCATCATCCAAACTGCGAGAGGAGGAACGCACAGGAAAAAAGAGACCCCCCGCCCCCTGCCCAAGCCCCCTGCCACTTGCACTGCCTCTCCGAAGCAAAGGGCAGCTCCGTAGTTACTGCGCTCCTGTCTCCTGGCCACTTTTATAATTCCTTAAGCGCCTCTCAAGCGATTCCAGCTCTTCTGAGGGAGGGAGGAAACGTCCCCCCAAAAGCAAGCACAACAAAACAGAAGAGAGGGGAAGGAGGGCGGAGAGAAAGAAAACCACGAGCAGCGAACAAATTGACCGGATTAAGTGAACCAATAGCCCAGAGCGAAAGGCAAGACTCTCACCTTGAGCATCTGAGGCTGGTATCTGCTTAGGCGAGGAAAACAATTGTCATGCGGTAGAAGGAGCAAAAGCAAAATCTGTAACAACAGCGGCAGCGGCAGAAGTGACAGTAGCAGCAGCATCCTGTCGCGTTACAGCGGCGGCTGAAAGAGGCTGAATCATTACAGAGCAGCAGGTGCTCGCTGTCTGAGCATCACTGCAAACAATATCATTACACGGAGGTTTGAAAGGAAGAGCGATGCCAAGGCGATGGTAACNTGCACAGGCTCACTCCTTCCTCCCCGTCCCCACCCCCCGCCCTCTGCAGGGCTGGTCTGAGGGAAATCAGTGCACCCAGCAACGCAGGACTGTCAGTGACTTCCTATTTTATCCAATTAGGAAGAATAAAGGCCATCAAATCAAAGGGAGGGAGCGGGTAGGAGTTGCGCGCTGCCGCCCGCTCCCTCCTTGCAGCCGGAGCGCGGCCGGAGGCGGCGGGCACCGCCGGGCGCGGACGGGGCGTAGGTGGGAGCGCGCCGGGCTGCGCCGGGCTCAGCCTGACACCCGATCTCTCCCCGGGGATGAGCGCTTCTCCGCAGCAGCTTCTCCCCGCCTAACACCTAGAGCGTTTCGTTCCGAGCCTCCCAGTAAGTTTGATTCGCTCAGAATAATGCAGGGATGCACCTTGGGTCAAGCAGCAAAAATAAAACAAAACTAAACAACATCCCCTCCCCAACATTTCCGTCTCTGACCAACCTGCATTTCATTTGTAGACATCGTTTTACATCTTTTATTTATTATTACTATTATTAAATATATTCCGTTTTCCAACCTCCTTTCCAAAACTATCCAAAACCGAAAAAGGCAAAACCTTTGCAGTAAAGCCAGCTTGACATTATTCTCAAAAGCTGGCATGCTGCTAAAGTATGTCCTCACTGCCTCTTAGAGCAAAACAAAAAAGTGAAAACCCGAAGAACTGCATTATTAACAAGGCTTCCACTTTGTTCTTAAATGCACCTGTCATTCCTCACCCCCACCAGTACCTAGCAGTAACTTCCACCAGCCCAGCGTAATGCAGGGGTAAATGAGCAGTCTAGATGACAAAGATTAGATTCATCCCTATTCCCAGTCCCTCCTGTCTCCGACAGAAAAGTGCACCTGTGTGACAATACAGACACATGCATAAAAGGAGAGAGGCTTTTAACACAATTTCCAGTGCCTTGGACTTTGCAAAAACATCCACATCTAAGGTTTGGCAGTAGGAATCTCTCTCCTTCCTCAGTGCAAAGGACTGCAGGATATGTAATGAAACAAAGAATCAAGTGCTTCAAATTGCCCTGAACTTATTTTTTGCTGGTACCTTACTCAGGCATCCAAAAGGGAAATTTATTTGTGGATATATGTTTTTGCTAGTGACCAGTAAGACACCTGTCTCTACCCGCCTCTTCTCTATGCCTCAAACACAACTCATAATCCTCCCTATTCACAAAGATCTCCACGAGAACATCAGTAACATTTGCACTAAAAAGGGTTTATCAAAATCTCAATGATTCCCGTACTGTTTCACAGACACAGACTGTCAAGGACTAATTGATGAATGTCTGATCACAGAGCTTCCTGTGAGACTGTAGTAGCCAAGTGAAGTAATCACGATGCTACATTCAAGTGCCTGGAGAATTTACCTTAAAGCACAGCCAGTGATAACGCTCCCTGGAAGAATGTAAGAAGAGAAATCATCATACAATCTAGTCTATGTTACCGCTGAAGCCTCTGGTCCTCAGGTTAATGATGTGATCAGTAACCTCAGACAGAAGGAACAGCTTGCATCCCACAGTTACGTACAAGGCTCCTCTTATTACAAAGCACATGTGCTACTTAGCTGACAATATCCTGCACGAGTGCAGCCCCTTTGAAGTACCTCAAAACATATTTCAAACAGCAGTAACAAAATCACAGTGATAGAATGGAGAACATCAGAGCAGCCTTATTGTGACAACAGCAATGGTCTGTGGGTACAAATAAGCAAGGTGCCTAGGGAAAGACTGAATCATTTATTGGATTGCGTGGTAAATCTGGGAGAAAAGGACATGCTTTCACACACACAAGTGTGAAGAACCAGCCTGGAACATTCTCTTCATTGCATGGATGAGAAGCTTCAGCATCTGATTGCTTGATGCAAGTTTTTAAAGATGTAATGACATCTTTACTCATGCTTTATTTTTTAACCCTCCTACTTCCAGGGAAGTAGGAACTTTCCCTGATGCTGCTGCTTGGAGCTGGACTTTGAGCTGCATTTAACCCACTGCCCATCTTCCCTGCACTGGCCTTTTGGGCCAACTACCTGCATTTAACCTTCTCCTGTAATACTCATTACTCTCCAGCCTGCCCACATTTAACCACTCTTTTTAAAGCACGTTTCTGCTTTGCTCACATCTTCCTGGTGCCGAGGCAAACAGAAACACGCATGGACATCCTGCACCTTCCTGACAGGGGCTGCCGTGAAGTTACAGCGATCACGGACAGCGCTGTGGAGGTGGATGGAGAGGCGGATTATCGCCGCTTCCGACCACGGGCTGCCCCGCAGCAGCCTCGGGAGCCCGGCGGGGACACTCCCAGGGCTCCCCTCCTCGCCTCGCCGAGGGGCCGGGCTGTGCCAAGGTCCGTCCTGACGCAGCAGCCGGCTCCCGCCGCCCCCCGCGCTTGTCCGCGCTCCCCGCCCCGGCGGCCGCAGCATCTCGGCGGGGCCTGGCTCCGTGCCCGGCTGCAGAGCCCTTCCCTGCTGCACGGCCCTTCCCCGCGGCACCGCCAGCACCGCGCCGCTGGCTCCGCTCACACCGCCTCCTCCTCCTCCTCCTCCTTCTCTTCTTCTCCCCGGGGAGCCGCCCCATGGCCCCCTGTGCTGCCATGCGATCGTGCTGAGCTTATCCACGGGTTGCGGCCCAGGCAGGGGAGGTGAATGCCTTGGAAAAGAGCCAGTAACTAGTTAGTAGAAAGATAAACCTGGCAGAAAACTAGAGGACCTGAAGGTAACGACATGTAGTAGCCCATTGGTGGCCAGTGCAGAAGGATTAGAGAGGAAATCATTTGCATGTTGGCAGCTAGATTGGGTTCTATGCACAGACTTATTTCTGATTATTATACAGCTTGGATCTCCTTGGCTTACAGGAAAAAGCAGTGTGATTCTAGACTAATGAAGCTAATGTGTGACTGGGATTTGGACTCCTGCCATGTGTAAGTGGCAGGTTGAAGCACGGGCTTACAAAATTGTAATTTTATTTTGTGGAGTGTTTTTGTAAAGACTCAGGCATTATTTTGCTGAGTTCCATTCCCGTAAGACTGAAGAAGAAACACAAAGCATTAACCTCCAGCCTGAGATGAGGATGAACAAACTGTATCTGCTTCTTCAGCTTTAGAGGCGCTAGCAGGAGGTTGATTTTCTGCTGCCCTACTGTGGAGGACCCCTCTCTTGGGCCAGCCATGAAGACATGAATGAAACCTAAGTGGATACATAATCATAACTGAGAATATCCTGCAAATTAGAGTGGCTAGTACCATTTCACTCAGCTAAGTCTTTGCTCATGTGATAATTAGATCCAAATTTTCTGAAGTGTTTGAGATCAGGCCTGCCAAGTCATTTTCATGGAAGCCATTGTATCCCAAATACCCAACTGCTTTAAATAAAATGTTGGTAATCCACAAAAGGATTCTCTATGAATTATCTGTTCTTTCAGCTAACAGGACATTAGGAAAGTAGCCACCTTCACAGGTGGTTATGTGCAATTTTCAGGTCTGCTGGGTCACAGCTTAAGAAGGGATGCTCAGAGGGCCGCACATCAGTGCAAGGCATGTGGTCTGGCCCAGACCATTGTTTTTCTTTAAGGCTATGTCAATTCCTCAGAAAGACACAAGCAGCAATATGTGGCATCAATCGCTCCGTCATGTGTTCGATTGCACTCCCTTTTTTTCCATACATTGAGAAATTAAAAGCTCTGTAACCAAGAAGCTAAAAAGAAAAAAAAAAAGTGCATGTTCATTAATAAGAGATTGATGAGGAAGATAAAAGGATCTCTTTTTATTGATTGCAAGCACTTTCTTCAAATTAAATAAGTGCACTATTTAAAGATGAAAGGGTGACCCAAAGCAAGTGGGCAGGCCCAATAAGCAGCATCACTGCCAGCAGCCATAGTGTGGGAAGAGCTGGCTATCGCACTCGGTGCAAAAAATTAGTTTATTTCCCCTTTCAGTGCTTCACCAATCTCCCCTCCTTAATCCATCTTCCTTGGATCGATGCCAGTATTCTCTCCCTTTGAGTCCTTCCAAAAACCTTCACTAAAACCCCCATCTCTCAGATCAAATGGCATAAAGAGAAAACTTCATTTTGCTTCTCTACTGGAACTGCAAATGCAAAAGTGGGACAGGCTGTCATTAGCACACACATACACATCTCATTTTTCACCTGATGGAAAGCAAACAGAACCCAAGTGATATTGCTGTTTGCATGTCTTTCCCCATTCCCACCACTTACTTTTATGTGTTTTCTTTTCTTTTTTTTTTTTTTTTAACCCTCTGGTCATTTCCAGCCATATGTGACTGAGGAGAAGAGATCCCAAACCATAAGAAAATGCAGGGAAATGTGAGTGCTACATACATAGAACCCTTAAGCACATATTCAGACTTAGACATGACTGCACATACATCAATGTCAGCACAATAATTAGTACTCTTAATTAAATCGGTATAAGAGAGCTGCTGTGGGAAGACTCCCTGCCTTCTCAGTCAACAGAGGAGACCTGAACAAGAGGAGGCCATATTCAAGCCATCTTTGTACTCTCAGGCCAAAACAACTACACTGGAATTATTACACTGCCCACAAAGTTGTGTCAGACATGTTTCTTGGAAGTGTCTGGAGCATGGTAGACAAACTTCAATGCTTTTGAAAAGTTAATATTTGAGCAAGCTCATGTTGCCTTTGTGCCAGAACTTTCTGCATTGGCATCACATACGCACATTTATACCAGGCATTTACACCAGGATCTTTTTTCTGTAAGTACAATAACTGTGGCTTACAAAAATAATGATTTGAAAAAACAACAGAACTACAATGGGCTTTTCAGGAGATGTTTATACTTTAAGTAGTTGCAGCCAGTAATTGAAACTGAAAACTGCCATAAAACGGGCTGTTATTTCAGGGGAACCAAAAGGTTTTTTGAATCTTTTCATCTTCAAGTGAAATGTGAGACACTGAGTTTCTTTCATCCTAATCAGAAGCAGAGCTTGTGGCACTACACGAGACACAGAAATTCAACATCAAACCATGAATGTCAGGAGTTTTCATCAATGGTACTGACTCATATGCCCAGTCTCTACTCAGTCACAAAATCGAGGATGAGCATAGCCATTGGTCAGACTAATGATAATTAGCTTTGCTTTGTTGTAATGGAGCATTTAAGAAATGCAAAGACCTGTAATGCCATCAGCTGGGCTCTTCTGCCCAAGTGCAGAAGCAGCAGAAGGAAGACCTGTGCTTTTTTCTGCTTTCTTCAGATCCAGCACTGCCTTCACTCCACCATTGGAGTTTCTTAGTTTCAGCGTGGCAGTGAGCTGAGCATGACAACTACAGGGCCCAGGCTCCCTCACTAGCTCCCACGCACCTTAGTGGTCAAATGCATTTGTGGGCCTGCATTTGAACAACTGTGTTCAGAGATGGAGAAAATTCCTTGCTCGTGTTGGCTGGAGAGTATCAATACTGCTACTTTGTGCAGACATGGCTATGCAGGACTTTGGGCTGGCCAGCCTAGAGATTATATGTTCCTCTACCATGACAATGAATATTTTCACATCCACAGTCTCCCTGCTTCAGGGGAAGTTACTGGACACAGAGAATTTGAGCAAACCTCCTGAAACCCCTGAGTTAAGGAATTATCCTGCTCCATTGATCCCCTGTTAATGAAGTACTTAAACGTGCATGGAGTTAAACAAGTGGTAAAATGCCTTCCTGATTAGAGATGGGTTAGATCATATATCTAAGTGCCTTTTTGAACCAGAGCCTAATTCAGGAACTGAAAAGGTATTTTGGATTATAGTGCCGTGGTTTCATGATAAACACAGCTTAGCAGCAATATCATTCTTTTCTCTATCCCTTCCTTCTTTTTGCTATCTTTCTTTTATCACTTGTGCTAATTCAGTAAGATTGTTCATTTAGTTAAGCTCTCGGCTGGATCATAAAACTGATTTTGGACTTAAAAGCAATTGTCTTATTATTTTTTTAATTCTTAAATGGGCAAGTTTACCTATCTCTTCCCAGCCTGGCCCCATTAAACGCTGTAGTCTGGAAGATCAGTGGGAGGCTCCTTGACTGGGTCTTCTCACCAAAGACTTTGCATAGTGAAGTACCTTTCTGAGTCAAGGCTTACCTTAGGCAGAAGTTCTCAGAAGACCTTAACAAGGTACTTATTACTCAGAAAAATCTGAATTCTACTTATTATATCTTTCAGTTTTACAAAGTGACAGAATAATTTTTGTACTCGCATATATTCCCAGCTGCTGCTGTTTAAAACTTCAAGGCATCAGATTTCACTTCACTTTAAAGTGTTGTTTTCAGATTTTAAACTACACATGCACTTTTTTATAGAGTAACTTGCCAGCTTATACTTAATGGTTTCACTACTAGAAAAACAAAAAGAAAGAAGTCAAAGACAAGCAGGCAGCATACAGCATGGAAGGATTTTTGTATCATTAAGTAAACAGGTATTAATGATAGACCACTGACATATTATTGACATATTACGTGTATGGTATGTCTTACAGTATTGCACATTCACAATCTGTAAGCTTCAGAATTTTGCTTGCAGAAAATGTTATGCTTTCAGCTCAAGCACTGGTTTGCTTAGCGGCTTTCTGCAAATACCTTCAGATAATGAATTTAATCTGCCCTACCCTAACTAAAGACCTTCATTCAGCTACACTGCTTGGTTCAGCTCTGGTCATGTCGATATGCAGCCTGATTGTGTTCAAGATAAGGTAGTAGAATTGAGACGTTTGCTGTTTTAAATATAAAAGCAATTCAGCATTATAACTGCAAAAATTCCAACAACAATAAAAATGTCAGTTCTCATAATGCCTCAGAATCCCAGCATCATCAAGGACATTTAATATTTAATATTCTTTCATAGTGCATTCAGAAAGCCATAGAAAGCATGAATCACTCCTTTGGCATTGGCTGGAAAACATTGTCAATTTCCCGCAAATAATTAAGAAGAATTCAAATAAGTATGACAAAGGAGATTTTATGTCTAGTCATGAGTTTTTGGTAGGCTAATCAAATTCGTTTCTATTACACAGCTGTTTAGAATGCAAACCCCAGCCTGAATTATAAGATGCTTTCTTGTCACATCTTTCTTACTCCTGCACCCAGGCACTCTTTGTGCAACGTATGGTCTGGCACAAAAGAAAACCTCTCACCTTTTAAAAATAAAAAAATGAAGTAAAGTAAGGTAGTTACTCTTCTCATGCATAGGACTTTAATGGTCCTGCACCATGTTGGGTCTTGTTAAGGGCAAAAGAGGAAAACAGCTCCCAGATGCTATAAAATACCAATATATAATATATATATGTATATATAATCACTGATGCCATACAAAGCTACAGAGCAGACTGCGCTGCGTCAGACACTGAGCAGGTCTTTGCTTACACCAGGGTAAAGTGGTTCAGTGTTAACTTGCTTGTGTTTAACAGCCTGAAATGCACAGCTCAGAGCAACAAGGGCTGCTGCTGCTGCTGCTGTGTGGTGTACAAGCAGTAGAGCAGGTCTTCTGCAAGACATTGCACCACTGAGAAACAGAGCATAGGAAGCAGTGACGAAGCAAAATATGGGTCTTTAAAGCTCAGGACAGTGCAGAGGAGGGCAAGTAAATAGAACTTTTGCTACAGAACCCAGTTGTGTCTAATCCCCACTACTGACACCAAAATCATGCATGGGAGCGTTTGCCCACTCATACATACAGATGTATCAGAATGAGTTCACAGCAATCATCATTTCATTTGCGGGATGCATTGTCCCTGCACCATTTCCTGCATTCAAACTGCAGGCCAAGCCTACCAGGAGTGCCTCCTGTTTCCCCTTGTTTCACCACAAAGCCTGTGAAGTGGAAACCAGACTACACAAAGTGAGAGGGGGACAGAATGTCTTTTTCCTTCTTCTTGAGGGTGCCTGATGAAGAAATGCATTTATTCTGAAAGAGTACTTGAAACAGTAGGTGTGGCTGGCAGGCCTGAAGTTGCCCTGTACCCTGTGTTCCCAGTCAAGCTCATCCAAATTACTGACCAGAAAAAAGCCAACTAAAGAGAGCTGTGATTATTCACAACACTGCAGGTGTGCTGTGCTCATGGTCAGAGGGGTGGCCATCGCCCTGGGGAAGGGAAATGAGTACCCAGAGGCTGTAAGGAGGAGAAAACATTGTTTTGGAGCTTCACTGGGTTAGGGTGATGGTTTCCTGACGACTGGTGCACCCCTTGGCCTGCCTACCTGTTTTCTCTCTCCCGTCTGCTGGTGAGACCATTCTGCAGAGCTCAGTGCTGAAGCAGCTGCAGCTCTTGGCCCACCTGTGTGACAGGAGCCCAGGCCACTCCTCTTACCTGGGGGACATAGGGAAACCGCTGCAGCAGAACTGGCAACTCTTAGGCCAGTTTGCAGTCTGACAAACAAGTGGTAAGTGCCTAGGTGCAGACCCGAGATGCCACCAGGCCTTTAACTTCTGTCGTCAACAGGATCCTAGGTGCCCAGGGAGAGGTCAGCGGGGGGAATCATCTGCTTCCCTTCCCCAGCCCACAGGGATCACAAGGCACCTGGTGACTTTATCTTGTGCTCACACAGCCACGGTGAACTCTGTCCCTAAACCTCGCTCTGATCAAGGCTGCAGCTTGAAGCCAGACACTATAAAACTCCAGCACTCCCTCAGACATTGACTGCTGCAAAGATGGGGCCAAACTTCTTGCCAGTGTGGGCAAGATTTCAGCCTGCTCAGCCAAAGCAGCAGTGAAGATCAAGTGCTTGCTCTCGCTTGAGGGTTGGAGCCTTCCTGTTGCTCAAAAATTCCCTGCATACTGCTTAACCGCTGCTTAATTCCAATTAAATTAAAAGCTGCCAAGGGGCAACAAATCCTCTTTGTGTTCCTAATTTGACACTAAGCCCTGTGTCCTTCCTACTGGGTTTTTGATGTAGTTTAACAACTTTGCACGTGCTAGAGGAGAAAACAAGGATGTGACCAAAACAGATCAGAAGCTAAAGGCACAAGCTCCATGGGGCAAAGCCCATCTCCAGGCCAGGGTTCCCCAGGGTAGACTGGGGCTGAAACACATGCTCAGGGGCATCATATTGTTTCTATTTATTCCAGGAGCGTGAAGCTCAGCTAAGAGAGGAAGAGGAAGGGTGTATTGAATTTTGAACTCCTTTCATTCCAAACAGTGACAGTGGCACTCCTGCCTCACTGATCAATTTGAAATGATTCTCTGGAGGCCAAGTAATAACACTTGAAAAAAAAATGCGAAATTTTCTGTATTACATTCTTTTCCTTGCTTAGGCATCAGTTCATAGGTTCATCAGGAAAGCAGTTCTGCTCAGCTGCACAGAAATCACTAAAAATCGAAAGAAGATAAAGTTTTGGTTTGCATTCCTGAGTATGTGCTACTAACACTAAACAGGGTAGGTGCAAGCAGACAACACACTTCCCTTTCTAAACTAGTCAGCTTAAGAAGTGCCAATATCATCCCAACAGATACCATTAGGGTTAGACATGGGATAATTAAAAACCTATGCAGCTGAGGTCCAGTCAGCATTAATAATTAGTTGTAGCTGTTTCCACCACCTTCCACCCTCCACCTCCTTCTCCTCCCTTTTGCAAAAAAAATCTCTGCGCATGTATGTAGTTACAGGAAACATAATGCATTATTAATGTGGCTGCAGCTGCTAGAAAGTTCAGGTTTATTGCCTACCATTGTAGAGGTAAGTTGTAGCTACTGGCAACAGTCAGCTCACTGGTGCATTAGGTAATGAGAGAGTTTCCAATACTGCCAACTAAAGTAGCTGAATAATACCAGGTATGTGGAAAATCACAGAAGCAGGGAGGGGTGATGGGTCTGAAACTATCACTAGGGCAGGCAACTATGGTCAACCAGTAGGAATTATTCCAGGAACAATTAACTTGTGACTGTAATGTTGTGTATTTTCTTTGATCCACAAATGTGATTATGCTCAAACGCGGTTACGTGAGTTGGAAGTCTCCAGAGGAGAGGCAGAGAGGAAAGAGGTACAGATAGCAGCACGAGACAAAGAACCGCAAATGAAGGTCTTTACCAAGCCCTTTTCCTGCAGAAACTACACAGTGTTCACTGTGAGGTGCAGAAATCCCCACACATGTCCTGTGATTTCAAGGAATGTCAGACAGGTCAGGCCAGAAGTGCTCATTTCCCGGCATACTGAACAATAATCTATCATTGCAGACATGTATCTGTCAAGCTGATATCTGCACACACGCGCTGAAGAAATGCCTTTCAGATTTCATTTTCTAGTTATCCTGGACAACATACTATGCTGCATACAAATATAGATACATAGCCAGAACCCCTGATGTGAAGACTAGGAAACAGCAGACAAATATGGTGTGACTTGAACAAGTAATAAAGTTACAGATTAGATACATGGATTAAAGCCACAGAAATTATTTCAAATCTGCCCCCCCAGCAGGATGCCTTTCTGTATTCTCAAACAAAGTCACTTTTAGGATTGTTTTTTCCTCCTCAGAGGTTTCTGCCATGTACAAATTTCTAACTCCTTGATACAGTGCCTAAAATCTGTGAAATGTAAAAGGCAGCAAGGAGCTGTCCGAAAGCTGAAGAATCAGAAGCTTTTCCCACATACTGTGGGAACATGTGTACATAGTTTTCAGTGATCCAACAGAAAAATGTAAGTAGACTTCCTTCTTAGCAGGCCAGAAGGGAGGACTGTGGTCTAGAGGGGATCACTTGCAGCAACTGAACAGGTCAGTGACAAGAAGAGCTGCAGGAGAAGCCTGCTGTCACAACATCTGCCATTCCAGTCAGCCCCTGGCTTCACTCTGCTGACCGTGAACCCTCAGCTGTAGGTTCTTGCTGGCAAGAAGCTGCAGTTTCTTCTTCTGACCAGTGGTCATGATGAGGATTATGGTAAAAAACACTGCTGACCTGCCTTTGAGGATGGTCTTCTCTGTTTTAAGTGGCAACATGTAACTGCAAGCTCTTCAGCTACCCACTGCCATTGCCTATTTCACTACTGCAGACAGACTTTTTAATACTACTGCTGCAGGAAACTGTACTCAGATGACACAGAGAAATCCTGTGGTAATTATTTGGGCTAATCCTATTAAGAAAGAAAGGCTTTCAATTGCTAAAGCCAAAAAAAAAAAAAAAGAAAAAAGAAAAAAAGGAAAAAAAAACAACCCACTTTCAGAGAATGAATTCACCAACTATCCCCCTTACAGCCCCGGATAATCTGATTCTTATTGTACATAAGAAAAATTGTGTTAACTGAAGTCAAAGACTGTTTAATATTTAAAAATAAATAAGAAAAAAGTTACTTGAAATGCCTACAAATTCAAAAGGCACCACTCTGCTTTCCTCCCTTTGTTTTATTTATATTTTACTAGTCCACAGTTCAACTTGTGTATTTTCCAAGTAAAAGAAACAGATGTTTACAGAATGTGTGTAATTTAACAAGGATTTTCCATATGCTCCAAATTTGTGCTGCAAGAGGGGATCAAATTTATGATCCCCAAATTTGCTGTTATTTTAATGCCACGGTAACATCACAACGGTAGAGTTAACTCTTTCACATTCTCATCAGAAATTCAGTTGGAGTGTTTAAAATGACAGTGACTTAATTTATTGAGCAGTAAGAAGAATTATTCCTCTGTGGCCTCCAGCCAAACAAGTAATCTTTTAATAAGGCATGTGAAATCACTGCATTTCCTTTATGAGAAGAAAAGAAAAAAACAAGTTCCAAGAAAATGTGCTTAGGCACCTAGAATGGGCCTAACTTGGCACATAGGCACAGATTTTCATGTGGCCTTACGCACCTCAGTTCCCCTATCACAGCTGCACTTGCCCATCCCTCAATGCTCTCCTCCATTTCCTACCCTAGTGAGTGCTGGATGAGCCAGAACTGCTCTTCAGACCTCTTCACCATGGTGGACTTCCTTCAAAATGTAATTAGAACGGTTGGGTTTACTTTAAATTCATCTGATAGAGCTGCCCCCATTCTTCCTCTCAGGAGAAGTCTCCTTCTCTCCTGAGAGCATATTTTCAGTGCCAGCACCGCAAGCTGTGTTAGGGACAACTTATTTCCAAGTCACTCTCACTGAAGAAAATGTCCAGCTTTGCAAAAAGAGATAAAACATTTTCTGAAGAGATGAACCACTGAAGCTTATTTCTAAAACTCGCGGACAGCAGGACAAGCTGAATATTTAGAATACTTATTCAATGGCAGTTTAATGCTCCCTTTTATTTTATTTGCCTCCTTATTCCTTTGAGAGATGTATTGAGGATTTTTGGATGGATAGTACTGGAGACAACTCCGCTCTATCTTAGCTCTCATTCTAGATGTCCACATGGCTCCCCACTCAGCAAATGAGTCTGGAACAACCTCTGGTAAGTGGACTGATACCAGTAGGAACTATTTTTATTTTTGAAGCACCCAAAGTCTCTCTGGACATTCACTGGGGTGTCTTCACACGCAGCTTCAGGTTTGTGGGTGGTTCTGTGAGGGGTCAAGTGCCAGTCTGGGAATCCCAGCCTGCAACTGTCATTCATGCTAATCCCCAGGGCTGCTCAGGAAACCTTTCCTTTGTTCAGGGTCTTGATGGTATCCCCTCGATGGACTGTCTGTCTTTCTTGAGTATTCAAGAATGTGTGCTCACGAATGTGGTCCCTGTGATACACTTCTGCATCTGCATATGTATAACTTCCCTGTATAACTTCCCTCAAACAAATGATTCAGGAAAATGTAAGCAGAGTTATGTATCTGTTAGACACTCTGGGAAACAAGAAGAGAGTGTTTGATGCCTGGCCAGCAGCGCTAAGCTGTGCTCACCCTGAGTGGGAATGTGAAAACACAGGAGAGAAATGCAGATTTGTGGGACCTCATTCCTTCATTTATTTAGCAAATACAAGTAACTGTGAGCCTTCTCTACAGCCTCCCACCTAGGAAAAACATAGGGAATTATTTTCATTGGTGGTGAGAAAATGTGAGAATATCTATTAAAAACTACAGTCATCTCACTAACACATTGCTGCTGTCAGCTATCAATGCACAAGTTATAAAATTCCAGTAACTAACTCCGAGCCTCTGTCATCCCTCATATAGATGTCTTTCTAGCTGTGATCAAACACCTCATTTTATCAATCAATCCCTTTCCCCTTCTCCACACTCCTACTTAAACATCTACATTTTCTCACAATAACGTTATGCACTGTGCCTGAAATCGACACAATCATGGAAATTCCCAGAGGAACCTGGAGCACGGCTCATGTTGCTCTCGTTGCACAGGAAATGCAACCGTTCTTACTCATCCTTCCTCTGTAATGAAGAGTCAGATTCATTGTCTTGCTCTGCTGAGGAGGAAATTGCTGCATAATCTCCTTCCACAGCTAGACAATCCTCTCTTTCCAAAGCAAGCTAAGCATGCAAATTCTCCGGACATATTTGATGAATTTCTAATCACAGTGGGCGAACCAACAGCGCAAAGGCGAGCATCAGTGATAGAAGCCTTGTGCTGGTTCCCTGCTGAAGTTGAGTTTTCTTCCTATTTTCACCCACATATTAATTGTGCCTACTCTGAGACAAATAAACTGCAATCAGGTCAAACTTAAGGTCAGTTAGAAGATTTGAAAAAACTAACACACACCTCTTGCTCAGCACTTCAGGTAGGCCAAAGAAACCCTAAAAGCCTCTCCATTTACAATGTTACATTGCCATCATCATGAAGAGAGTGCCTTCTGCCAGTCAGGATGTTGCCTTCCTTCTCTTGAGCAGAAGGGACCTCTGTGGGCTGCCAGGAACAGGCCAAACTATGCCAGGAGATGTTACAGACCTCTATGGTTAGATTCTCCTGTGTGAGCAGTAGGCACTACTTTTTCCATTTAGGAAAAGAGAAATATAAAGAAACTCTTATCTACCATTGAAAAGCAGCTCTTTACCCAGGGCCCCTTCAGGTCAAGAGAAAAGATTTGTCAGTTGCACGGAAAATAGGATCACACATTCCCTCACTGCACTAACAAAACCAAATGCTTCTTAAGCAAGGTCTAGTAAGCCTCTGCTTCAGCACATGTCAATTGTTAATCACGAGAGGGCAAGGATGACATTTGCTGGGTAATAAAGCAATTCCACATCTTTCCTTGTAGACTCTGTGTGCATCTTCCTCTCCCTCTTTCAGCCTTGGCCATGGTTAGACACAGCAATCAGGAAAGCACTGTCACATTCTGGTGCTCTGTGTTCCCACATCAACCACGTGCAGCAGTATTCAGGGGGTCTGAAATGACACAACTCCAGCCTCAATGTCTGCTTATACAGCTTGCTGCTATAATTGTTTCTAGTCAATGCAGATAAGGAATGAGAAGAGGAGGCAGGCCAAGAGATTATGCTCCAGTTGGTGGCTTAGGGTTTAATCATCTATTGTCCTTGACTGCCCTGTAAGGTGCGACAGTCCCTCACCAGGTCACGGGGAGCTGGGTAGCCTGGCAATGAGGAACCTCAGCACGGCGGGGTGCTGCTTGCTATGGGAGTGGGAGGGAGCTGGACCAAACGAGATCACAGGAGAGACAAGCCTGCCCACAAGTCTAACGAGGAAAATCAGGAGTCAGAAAGGCTGAATTTCCTCTCATGGTCATGGCTTAGAAGGTAACCCATTTAGCAGAGGCATCATCTTTCCATCGTGCCTCTCCTGCACCAATCTCTGAGGCACCAATGGCTGCACGCTGCCTGAGACTGGGTGCAGAGCTCAGCAGGCCAGGTAGACAAGGCACAGCTGCACGAAGGCCTTACACATGATCAGCTTGACTGGCTCACATCTGCAATGAGATTCAAGAGCCACAGCTATTTCAGTTTTGTCAGAAAGGAATCAGTGTTCTCTTCTTTCTCCCTTATTTCCCTCTGCTTTTATCTCTCTATGGATGGAAAAGGTTTAGTCTTCTTTCATCACTCTGACTGGACACAATAAGCTGTTCTGCTTATGTGCCTCACAAAAAGCCCAAACTGAGGCTGGCGTATCCCCAGCCTCAACTCTGTTGTGTTGTATGTAGAGTGATGGGCTGCCTGTGTATGAAAGGCAGAACCATGTGCAGACACCATGCTGAACATCGGCTGGAACAATTGCTTTCTGCAGAGCTACTGGAGGCCAAGACAAGAGCCATCACTAGGGCTGAGGAATAAATAAGCCCCAGAGATCAGAAAAATACGTAGAGCTTCTCAAGTACTTACTGGACCCCCACTGCTGAGTGTTTCCTATAAATGCTCTAATAGACACTGTCACACAAGTTTCCTGTCGTTACAAAAGGGGACACACCAAGGATATGGCACCATTTAAAAAATGGATGGTTGAGACAAAGATTAAGCAGAAATGCTAGTTTCAGCATGCGAGTTCTTTTTTACTTAGATTAGCTTTTCCTGCACCTAATCAGCCCTGTAGCATGAGGATATAGCAGAACCACTTGAGAGAAAACAAGTCTAAACAAAAGCAACCACCCATTCTCTGCTTGCCTCCCATTCTAGAGAGTTAACCGATGCCCATTATTTCTTCAACCTTTTTTTTTAGGAATCCTTTCCTCCTTAGAGGTTTCCAAATTTTCAGTAACACTGTGCCAGTTTTTCAACAATAGCTGATGTGTTTCTACTAGAGCTAATCGCTCCAATCTTCTTTTGAAAACTTGATAATAGTCAGCATATTTGGCTCATTCATTTTTGATTACTTTTTCTCTGTCCAGAGAAGCTTCTCTATCCGTTAGTTCATCCATTATGCTTTTGGGCTATTGTGAATAGCAGTCTCATATTTAACAAGATATTTACAGACAAAAAAAAGGTATTCCTCAGGTGAGTGGCAACGCTGTCCATGGCAGGGGGTTCAAACTACATGACCTTTAAGGTCCCTTCCAACCTAAGCCATTCTATGATTCTGTTCCTAAGGAACAGATTCTTACCAAACTCAAAGTTAAGAATTCCTCCCCTGTACGCAGCCTTCCTGAGTGGTGATATGCTAATAGTGCCAATGTGTGTATAAAATTCATTTGCACATTTAAATTGAAAAGCTCCATTTGCTCAGCCTGCCTATGGCTGTGCTCTCTTGCTGTGGTGAATATTAGGTCTCTGATGCATGCATATTATCCAGTGAACATATAATTGCAAATGCAATCCACATCCAATTATCTGGACTTTTACTGCATATTTTCTACACATAACTCAAAGAATGAGTACAACAACACATTAGTTCTCCAGGTGTCCATTTGGCTGAAAGAATTAGTAAGGTTCTGACATTTAGCTGCTGTCCTCTAAAGTAATCCACTCACAGTGCTGCTACCAACAAGAGAGGTCACTTATGCACTTGGTGCAGGATGCAGAAGTCCTGGGAAACACAGTGAGGATCTTCTGCATCCGACACAAACATGCAACTGGTTAAGGTAAACAGTCCCTAAGCCATGCCTAATTCCCTCTCCCCTGCCTCCAGGAAGGCATTTCACCTTGTGCATAGCCCAAAAGTCCTGGCTGAACACAGGTAGAGATGGTTTCAGGCTTGTGTTACCTCCCATGAAGCCTGAGGCTGATCCATCGCTATTAGGGATCACAGCTACATTTGCCCGACTATGTCTACCAAAGAAACTATGGAATCCATATTCACTGTATTTCTTTCCTGGACCTATCTTAACTTCCTTTTCCCTCCAAAACAACAAATATCTAAAGGAGTTACAAGTGTCTGCTCTGCATATGTTGCTTGTCTATGACCAGAAACAAACGACAGCAACTGATTCAAAGCTCTTTACACCAGAGAACTGAAACAGTAGTTTTGCCTCAAGATGGACAGACACACATTTGAATGAACTGCGTTGCTGCTCTAGGCAATTCTTCAGACTTCCTGCAAAATTAGTGTTTAAGATTTCTCAGGGCTCCCACAGACCCTGAGATAACTGTTATCCCACTGCCTGTCAAGAAGCAGTTGCCATTGTAGCAACTAATGGATTTCGTGCAGATCATTAAAACGTTCAGGAACTCTGCAGAGCCTGAAGCTTGTTTTAAGCGAAAGATTTTCCATTGGGAAATGGAAGAAAAAAGTTGTTTTAGGGAATGAATAAAAGACATACTAGCAGTATAAAACGTATATTACAAGGTTAGGATGCAGTCTTGTTTCCCTATATGTCCTGGAGTGTCAGAGGAATTACTCTGTGTTTGCATGGCTTTAAATAAAATTAAATTAAGTATTAAGGAATTAAATATATATATCAATGCTAGTTTCGGACTTTTTTTTTTTTTTGAAATGGTGGATGGCATTTAATCAGGCTAAAGTACCAGACGTTTAAACTTACTCTTCTCTCTGAACAATAGCTAAGCTGCTGAACTAATGCCCGGGAGCACTAGATGCCAGCACTTAAAAGATTACAACAGAATTATAGCTACAAATAAAAATCATTCCCAGTTACTATACACAAAAACACAAGCATTTCAAACAAGCAAAAGTGTCATGTGGTTACCTCATTCTAATTTAAGAAGACTAGAAAAATCTTTCCAGTACTGACAATTTGTGCCACAACTGCCAGCAGGAGATCCACTGGGTAGGTTTCTACGCTGTAGGAAGCTGTGGCATTTGCTAGAGCAAGAACAAATATCTAGGTATCTGCCTGCAAAACAGACATTAGTGAAAAAATAGCCTCATACTTCTTCCCTGGAGTATGTCTCATCCTTTCCTTTGAAAAAATCAATCATTGCAGCATAACTCCCTAGCAAATACGCTGACATTTTGGAAAGCTCTAGGGAGAATATCTAGATACCTGTCAGACACCTGACTGTGTTATTAAGAATCATGTTTCAGATCACTGTGAATATTACCAGAAAAATATCAGTAACAAAGTTCAGTTTTCCACTTTGTGAACCTCAGAAAAACAATGACTTCATTACCTCCTGAAAGTTTATTACCACCCCACGCATAAAAGGTAAGCTTGAAGATAAGCTCAACAGCACATGGTCTTTGTAAAAGCTTTAGGCTGCAGAGGTCTGTCTAGTCAAATCCTTCGTGACTCAACATCAATGGTGAACAGTTATAGCTCTGAAGCAAGAAGCTTTTCTCTGCTGAATAAACAAAACAGGAACAAATGAACTAACAAAAAAGTCAAATGCTCAGGGCTGGAAAAACAGTCATGTCCACTGTTGGCTTGGGACTGGACTAAGTGTGGTCCCATCTATTTGTACAAGATCAGTAAAAAGGATTCGGTGCATGGACCAGGTTGCTCAACTCACGGGGCTGTGGAATAATATCAGCTGCTCTGTGCCTCATGAGGAGACCTCCGAGGGGAAGCAGATGGGGCAGCCTAAGCATGGGTATGGCTGCACTGCTCAGTAACAAAGCAGAGCAATCCTGCTCTCAGTCCAAGGGCAAGTGCTCTGCCTGGGCTACAAAGTAGTGTCACACATCACTTTGCTGTGGCTCTGCCCTTCATTACAAACAATTTATATCTGTGATGTTTGATGTCCCAAAGTGATGGCTGTGTCTCAGGTCATAAATAAGAAATGTCCCATGCTATTTTAGCTTGCAGCAGGGTTGATGCAGTTTAGAAGTGGAAGCGCCATTGAGAGTTTAATCCCTTCCAACAAGCAGATCCCTACAGAAGGGAAAACTTGGACTTATTTTGCCAATAGATCTCAGACAGCTGGATGCTGAGACTAACATAAATTATTAATAACACTTAGGAGTTCTGCATATTTGTAATAAAGTTAAAATGACTAGCATGAAGAGTGGGCAGTCAGGAGAAGAGAATATTCTAAAGAAGGGCAAGAGCCTTTCTTGCATTGTATATGCATATATATACATATATATACACATATACATATAAATAGAAATGTATATGTTCATCAAAATAACATATTGACATGCATCAGACATTAATCGTAAAGGCTAATTCCCCCAGAGCATAATTTCCTTTTCAAAATACTAAAGTGGGTGTTTTGTGCTCCTAACCACAAATTTCCACAACACAGCAGGTGCAACTCCGAATCACTGACTAGCTAACTGCTGCTAAATATTTAGGAAGACATACACCTAGAGGGAAGATGGCTGTAAAAAGCTGCTCTCTAATTGCTGCAGTGAGGACAATGATTCGCTCTCATTGCTGTACACGGGGAGAACATCAAGAACAGCAGAAACCATTAGAAATCTGTGGGAACATTTTGGTAATGAAAGTCACTAGAGATACAACTTTCCCACTTTGCACCCAATTAGGAGAGATTACCAAGAGGCAATTTGGAAGAGATATGGACATGAAAGATGGGATGGTAATTTCTTCCTGAGGGTTTAGCTTGGCTCCCACTGCACTGATAGAATATGTTAGAATAGGAACATGAAGGAAAATTGTTGCTTTTTATTTACCTGCTATAGTTCAAGTGGAGTCTCTACTGTAACATAACACTGTATGAAGAAGTTAACGAGGGGATAAAGTGATGGCTTTTCAAAGCCATGCAGTTATAAAAAGATCACATCTATGTATACAGTGCTCTGCCTATGGCCTTTGAAATGTAACATCTGTCATGCAGGTCACATTTTTTAAGGTGTAAGAAGTAACTTATTCAGGAGTTATTTTTAAGCAAGTGGAACTTACTCAAAATCATAAACTTTACAAGTTAGCCTCAAGATAACAGTATAGTTTTTGTTGTTGTTGATCCTTTATCTATTGCTGTGTAACTCTCTTCTAGAAACAAAACCAATAGAATGTTGAGGCACTTCCAATTATTAAACTGGAAGTGGCTCCCTGGATTCCTGCTCAGGAATCAGCAGAGCCTCGGAGACCAGGCATATGACTCTGAGGGGTATCTTCCCTTCCCTTACTTCTCTCTAAGAAACTTTGTTCCTTCTTCCTAGACAACAGCATCTGCCTTTTGTGGTTTACTAGAATTGTCTGAATTGGAGGCTCAGCATGAAAACAAAGCATCAGATGCAGTCTCTTGTCTTCTTTGTACTTCATCCATCCCTGCCTCACATCAGACTCTTCCACTGCCAGACCACTAATTCAAACAACCTTTCATGGACCAGGGCCCTGCTATGCCAGACTGGCTCTGCATACAGCTGATGCAGCCTGAAACCTCCCCTGAGAGAGTGTAGAATAGAAAGCCCAGAACACACTATCCAAGAAAACCAAGTATGTGTTCTTCTCTGACAAAGCAAAATTTCCACACATGATGGGCAACTCAGATTTTAGGGCTTTCTTTTTTCCTGGGACTTGTCCATCAAAGTGGAAACTTGGAAACAGAGGACCTTTCATTGCTGGTCTCACCTGGGGTGCCTCAGGGCAAAGTCTCTCTAGGGACAGGTAGGTATTGTTGAAAAACAGGTGGAAGATGAACAGAGAACAAAGAGATGAACAGAACTGGTGGACTTAGGGGAAAGCTGGTAATTGCCTGTTGTATTAGCATTATTCTGTACCCATATAGGACACATTCATCATTTTTTTGTCCTTTGCGAATATTCTTTTTTCACACTTGCTCTGAGCTCTTTGGTTCCCTTATGCTTTCCTACAAATGACTGACATTCTTGATTTCAGCCCAGTTGGGGGCATGTCTTGATTCACCAGAGTGCCTGAAATAGAAGCATGCTTCTGTCAAGGTCACATATCCATGCTTTTCCCACATCTCTACCCAACTACTGTCACTGCATGTTGTGTACCTTCCTTCAGTATAAACTACCATAGTGCCTTGAAAATCTCACAGAAGGAGGAAGGTTCTGAGAAGACCGACCCAGTACCACAAAGCATGCTCATAATTGCTACCTGTGAAAGGGAATGGGGAAGCCTTGAGCACCTGTTTACATCACAGTGTCAGCACTAGGGACTTTTTCCCTAGGAAGAAGCAACCAAATGACCCCGGTCAGACCACTAACATGTCCCTGTCAAACAAGCTTGCATCCTCCATGTCAGAATAAGCTAAGCTGACAAACCAGGAAGATGTTGATTTTGGTCTCTATTTGGCACATGGTACATGTAACTTAAGCATTGCAGGGAGAAGAAACAGGCAAGGCATAAACTAATGACTGTTAGGAAATGTTTTGATGTGATTAGCCTCTGGAAGGTCCTCTGTGAAACCAGGGCATATCTGCAGACCCTTGAAGCCAAATTCCCATACCCAAATTTACAGGGTCTCAGAAGATGAAGTTCTGACACACCCAGGGATCCTGAGAAATGCTAAGAGTGGGACCCACACTCGCCTGTCCCTGAGATACAGCTAAAGGCTTCCTGGGTCACACGTACTCTGCACCACGTTGACACTGTCATCAGAATCAATGAGTGTCTGTGTGACACAGGCAATCCTAAGCCAGGATGTCACTGATGTTTAAAAATAGTATATTTTTTATACCCTGAAATGCAGGGAATTGGGTTTCCCTTCCCTTCCTCCGCTCTTTTTTTTCCCCTCCCACAGAGATACATTTTCCAGGAGGTCTACATCTGGGTTTGAGTTGCAATCTTAGAAATGCATTTTTGAGAAAACACTTAAATTCTGATCCCTTCTGCTGAATGCCGGGAAGAGTTTCTGTGAGAACCCTGGAGAGAAGGAGAACATCCGCAATCTGTTAAAGGCAACAGGAGGTGGGTCTGCAGAATCTATGCAGGGTATGCCAGCAGAGTAACCTGCCACATGCTTGGTGGTACTTTTTGTGATGAATCCATGACATTAAGAACAATCTGGAACAAACAGATCCAAACCATTGCCTTCACCCTTACGTGTACATACTTTTAAAACCTACATATATGTGCATCCTTATACATAAAACACTATTGTCTCATTGTGTACAAATGCTGAGGCAAGTGCTAGCCTTATATATTTATACCTATATGCACAAGCATACAGATAGCTAAAGTCAATGTCCTTAAAACCCTTCTACTCTGTAACTCTATTAAAGCTATATAAACTGTTCCACTTATTCCTTCATGACTGTTATGTCAGCTTCTTCCAACTTTAATATTGCTCATACTCATCATTGCCTTTTACCTCTATGACCTCTTCGAAGAAAAACAAAATCAAACAAAACACAGAAACAGTGAAAACTGAAGTATCAAAAAAAAAACCCCACAAAACAGCATAGAAGAGAACTGACTTCCTATTAGCAATGACAACTCAGAATTTTGACATCTGCAGTCTTTCCAGTGGAAACTCTGGTCCTCAATGCCAGCCCACGAGCAAGGAACAGAGAGCGCAGCTACACAGAACCCTGCAAGATTGTTTTGGAAGCAGACATTTGATGTCTTAGATGAGCTTTAGACCAGAGTCACATGAAGTCTGAAAGCTGTGTCTCTGGAAAATGTTATCTATTCACATGAATTTGCCCTATCTGCAAAATTTAAACACAGGAAACAGGATTTGTCACGCCAGATCAAATCATAAGGGTACTGAGATTACCACTGTGCTGTCCATTGTGATTAGTGTCCACTGTGGAGAAATAAATTGGAAAATACTGCACACGGCACTAGGTTTTAACAGGGGATCTCTTCCATTTAAGTAGCATTCCACTAAACAGAACGCTCAAATTAATTTTACATTAAACAAGAACCAGAGAACTACTTATCCAACCTTTCCCTTACTCATTCACTGTATCCTTATAACAAAGCAAAGTATTTTCTCCAGACATAATTGTCTACAAAAAAATAAAAAATAAAAAAAATAAAAATAAAAATAAAGAATAAAGCAAAATGTGTAAGGTGGTATAGTGCTTTCCTGTGACCCACTGACCCACCAATTCATCAGGTATATGGTTTTCCTGGAGAAGCAGCTTCTGAACCCATGAAATGGATAAGTTAAATGCTGACAGTTGAGGACATCATAGTAAATTCTTGCAAGAGCAGGAATGGGGAGTCCTGCTGTGCTAGCATAACTGCAACCTCAGTAATTGCCTTTACCATCTGCATTCCTTCAGCTTTTTCAATTGGTTACAGTATTCTCCTCTTCCCGTCCTGTCCCAAGTGACCTGTCCCTGTTACTGGACGCTCCTAAAACAGTTCTGCTGTTTCACCGCAAGTTACTGAGCTGCCACCAATATATTTGGTAGCTCTTTTGGGTTGAAAAAAGTTAAACGCATGTTCAATAACTAGGTAGCTTGTCCTGCTCTTTCCTGGTCCTTATAGTGTGCTGCAGCGCTGGAATATTAGAAATCTGTCAAACTCAGAACAAAATGAAGCCAAATGAAACAGAAGAAATTGAGTTGGTGCAGCTCTACATATAATACAGTCTGGTATCTAGCAGGGTATCTGGTCACTAAGTTATATTGTATCTTAAAAAAATTGCAGTTCACATGGACCTCAGAATGTAGGAAATTCCTAAGAGGGGACTTTCACTCTCCACTCTGCATTTTCTTGATCTAGAAGTTTGGATAAGCATTCTGGAGACATGAGAAACAGTCACATGAAACCTATACCATTAGATGCCCGCCCAAGCTTTCTGTCCTCCAGACATGCTGATTCAGGTTTAAGAACAAACAAAATTCATGCTTTTTGAAAGTGGACTATGTCAGGTAATAGAAAAACCAATATGGGAGAAGAAGACTGCATTCAATTCAGCAGATGAAGGAAAGAAGCAACTAACAGAATCTTGACTTGCCTGTCAAGATTGTAGGCCACAGGTGATTTACAGGCCAGGCGGCTTAACATGTTGATTCCTACTAAAAACATTCTTTAAATCAATGAGCCTAACACCATGTCAAAGAAGGTTTTCCTGGTCAGCAAAGAAAATTTTTACAAATTAACTCAATATTTTACATGAGAAAATGTGACGAGCAAAAAGCATTTGTGTATGTCCTTGCTACATGCTGTATCTGCTTTCCACTTGATATGCAGGTTGGAATTTGTTACTACACAATGAGAAAATGAAATATTAAGAAGGTGTCTTCTTGTGCCAGGCCTGGAGCATACAAGTTATTAATGCTAGAGAGAAGAGATGAGTGGTCCTTTCCAACACATTTCTTCTCCAGTTAATCCTTATTTAAAACATAAAAATTAAATAATCTGCACAGGCTTTAAAGGCCAGCATGAAAATTTGAAAGAAAATAAAGCTAAATTAATCTATGGGACAGATGACCAGTCTTTCCCTCCAGCCAAAAGCTAAAGCAACTTCCTCTGTACTATTCTGTAAAAAAAGCCATGAACAAGGTGAGACTGGCCTTCCAGCTGTTCTCCATCAATAATCATGTTCTCCAGCAACGCATCATATCAACGTGCTGGAAAACAGAGAATACTTCCAAGAAGATCTATATTCATGTCTGTTGCCTCACCATTCTGTACAAGTGGACAAATCTGAACCAAGAATGCCAGAGTTTCAGTTCTGGAGCAGGCAGGCTACAGGGGATGCCCAGGCTCTTTGGTGGAGGAAGCACCTCCACAGATATTTTATGGAGCAGCTCTTCAGTGGGCAGGATAAACAGTGGCATGAAGGTAATGCTGCAAGATGCAACTAAGTAAATGCTTCCATCCCTGATGACCAGTCTGAAACACACTCCTGTGAGGTCCAGCTTTGACTTCTTTGTTTCTTATCACTACAAATGCTCAGCTCTTGACTCAGTTTAACACTCAGAACATGAGTTTCAGAACTGCTGCTGTTCTTTGAAACAGTAAGCTAAGGCACAGCATTATGGATGGTCTACACACCTGTACCATGCTGCAGAGGATTCTCACACCAACAGGAGCTGTGACTGCCATAAACAGCTGCAGCCTGCCACTCCCTCACCCCCACATATATTCCTGCAGCCTTCCTCCACCAGGAGGCTGTATGCCATGCAGATAATTTTAACACAGGAAGTCTCATTGCTTTTGAATTTATTTCCATGTACGTTCAAATTTGCAAACAAGAATGCAACTTTTTGGACTACATTTCTAAAGGAAAGGAAGTTTACAATATGTAGGTAATTTGTGCCTGTCAGTGAGAAGCCAAGATTCCTTCAACAAGTTCCAGAAAAGTAAAATGACCACCACATTTTCTGTCTTTAGTCTTGAACACATTTGACTGAGCTCATAAAACCAAAGTATCGGAGTGAAGCCTCAGATTTACTGATTTACATTTGTCATGGAAAAAAACAAACAAACAAACAGAAAACTTAATTGACAAAGAAAATCAAAGTTTGAACTAGATTTCAATATTATATAGCGCAAAATAAACATATATGGAACAATCCTAGGGATGGGGTGGAAAGGAAGGTGGGAAACATTTCTACTTGCCAGGGGCATTGTTAGCAATCACATCTCATAGTCTCCCATTATGAAACAGGAGGAGGAAATTTCTGCCTCCTTTAGATTATTGACCCATCCACCCATCAACCTGTTGTGTGGAACTGGAAATACACCATGGTCTTTCTCTTTTCCTTTTTTTCACCATGGAGGCGCACACTCTCATAACAGGCTGGAGCTGAAGTACATGTGCACATAAAAGGGTAAAGGGACCTTCAGGTAAAGGGATGTCTGTTGTGGACTGCCTGGCAGAGATAGGACTTTCTGAAAATGTTTGCTCTGAATATGTGTCTGTCGCTGGAACTATATGAAATCAAAGCCTGACACGTGTCTGTTCATTTTTGAAGGCTCAGGGCTGAGTGCCCGCTTAATCACTCTGCTGTTCTCGGGTCCTTCTCAGTGTCTGGCCAACAGTGACAGTGCTGGCATGTTCTCTGAAACATCTACCATTGTCTGAGAAGTGGAAGGAAACAGTTTGTTTTATCTCCTGTAGCTGTTACAAGATTGACAGTGACAAGCGTGGAATGGACATGTCCCACTGAAATTCAGAAGAGAAAAGCCCTGAGCTACTTCAGAATGAGTGCATGGACTTGATTCCCTCATTGCTCTGTAGTGTGAGTAGATGTTCACATCTGTTAGCAATAAACATCAGCTCCCTCCCGCTTTTGTAGTACTTTGCTACACAGGACAGACAGCAATGTCCAATGCCGCTCTCTCTCCTCCATTACTTATTATATTGAGTTGGATACTATTACTTCTAATCTACATCAATTCAGCTAAGAACAAAGCAGAAAGAAGTTACTGTTTTAAAGTGCTCCAGGAATTGCTCTTGCCTTCCCTGCTGCTATGCTTTGGAGGAAAAAGAAGACCAAGGGCATTTACTATTCTCACTTAGCTGGCAGAAAGCTTTCTGGTTGTTTTAAATAACTTATCAGATTTCTAAAATTCCTTCAAATACACTTAAAACACCAATCAGCCTAATAGCTGAGAAGAAAATCTACAAAAAATAAATCTTCTGTGTCAGGACACAAAAAATGTTCAGAACAATGTGTCTAGGGACTTGGCTTCAAGCAGTCCCCTAGATGTAAGTTAAGGGCATCTATGTATGATTTGCTATAGAGCACACACCATATTTTATAGCAACACTGGAACAGTCAGGGTGGATGGGAGCACTGGTCTATCCCACCTGCCATCCCATTTCTGGCACCTACTAGTACTTAATGCTTTAGAAGAAGGTCATCACCCTACCTTCTGTACTACCACAGATCTCAATTGTTTGAAGCGTCCACCTAGACGGTACAAGATCAGTCTGAGCAGGTGGTGGATCTGGGTTTACTTAAAAGCTCTACCTGATGGCTCTCAAGAATGAAAGTGCCTAGCATTATGGCTGGAAAGCATGCTTCCCTGGAACCTACAGATGAATGAAAGAGCCACCTTCCTCACTCATGCCTCTGTAGCTCCTAATGTGCCTTCAAGATGAGCAGAGAGACAATCTCGTGTCTCTACCTCAGGAGGGACAGGACAGCTCCGGCTCCTCCCGTGTTGCTTCTCTAAGCTGGGAGGAGAGGAACAGGAAGATGCCCTCAGCTTCCTTATCCTCTTCCTAAGAGCAGCTTGGCACAGGGGAAAGAGCCTGAGGAGCTCTAACAGGCACCAGCTAGGACAGGGATGGAGGGAAATGCTCTGGCTAGGAATGGCTGGACTTCAGGGTTTTCCAGCTACTCTAGGGCCAGGGTGTATGGAGGCAGAGGCAAAGAGGATGGCTGTTAAAGCCATGCATCATCTGAGGAAAGCAGGGAAGGAATTCCAGGTGGGAAACAATGGAGCAGTTTTCTCTTCCCTTGCCTTGCCCAAATATGCACTCTGACCTTTCTAAAGGAAGGTACACAGCCCTCAGTCTGCAGAAGACATAGCTCTGAAAATTATACTCACATGAACACAAGAAATAACAACCCTTCAAAGGTGTATTTCTAGGTTCAGGAATCCTACCCAGTCACTCCCAAGCCCTTATTGTAGCTTTAGATAGAAGCACATTGTTTGCTGAGCTAGGGGGAAAAAAACGTGTCCAAGGAGCTTGCCAGCAATAATTTAAACAACTTGTATATACTTACAGGAGGAAGTATTTGTTCCTTCTGTTGAAGCTTGTATCCTAAGCATGGGTTCTGCAACACACAGAAGGTAACAACAAAGTTGTAAGAATAAAGCCACAGCTACGCTGTTATACTGGAGGAACCTAAACATTTTCCCCTAGAAGAGCTTTCTTTTTCTGACTTCTCTTTTCTTTAATTCTCTTTTCACAGTAATCATAAACCCATTAAAGCAGAGTAAAAAAATGAGATAGGTCCAGAAAGCAAAGAATTTCAAAGCTAGTACAGCGAGTCCTAGGCCCACTGTGAATAATCAATTGCAGCAAAAATGCTCCACAGTCTTGGGAGGGAAGGCCAGGAGAAAACTGGCAAAGAGAGAGCAAAGTTTTCAGCTGTTTGTGACAGCATCAGAGGGAAGTGGAAAGCAGCAGGCCTTGAAGCTCCACATGCTTCCCAGGAAACACTAGCTGCTTGTCTTCTTGTTTCCTAACTCCAAATGGGCACTCAGGGCTCACAACTATGGCTAAGTGCCTCTGTGGCTTAAAAGAGAGCAGGGTCCATGCGTGCCACCACCTCTGGAGACAGCTGTAGCTGGGAGGGAGAGCAGGACATGTTCCAGACCAAACCTGAACACAGCATCAGCCCCAAAGTGGTTGCAAAGAAAGAAAAAAAAGGGTTCTCAAGATGGCAAATAATCTTGTAGCATAGCTGAAGGAAACAGACCTCGGCAGAAACCACACAAAGAAAGCACTCAGAAAAGTTAACGGAAGAAGCATGCCAGCCTCGTATTAGGGCTGAACCTCCTGGGCAGTCAGAAACCAAACCACACAGCAAAACAGGGCCAGGTGTCTGGGTGGCTGCATTGGCTTTCACTGCCTTAGAGTCCAGCAGAATGTGGTGTCATGCATGAATAAAGAGTTCAGGAGCGTGTTTCAGGAGTGCTGTCAGGTGGAAGGAAGTGTCTGCAGGGAGAGCAGTCAGCTTAAGGCAGAGATGTGATGTGCCACTGTGGAGAGGGGCAAACAGCCTGAGGATCCCAGGTCAGGCACATGGCAAGCTCTTCAGTGAAATATTTAGCAACATGTCACATCAGGAAGAAAAGACGAGTCTGCTGGTTAACAGAGCCAGCTTTTAGCCAGAGTAAAACCACACGTAAAAGCTAACACGGCTCTGTAAGTCCTCCTGTCACCACCTGGCGATTTACACATCATCAACTCACAACAGCCAATCTCCAACTGAAGAAGCAACACACTGATAATTTATTTTCATTTGCAAGGCCTGGAGAAAATACGTGATACTCAAGACCTCAGACATTATTGATCAGCATGAGAATACTGCAGTGGCAGGGAAAGCTGACATGGTCTGGATCTGGGAGGGGAAAATGGCACTAGGCTGGGTTTGGCACTGAGCAGATCTCTGACCCAGCCACATAGCAAAGACCTATTCAGAGCTTCACGAAGATGCATATTAGAAGATCTCAACAGGCAGCCATTGAACTTTTTAGTTTCTGCTCTCCTTCAAGTCAACAGCATGATGTGCCACTTGACATTGCATCTGCAAGGGCTGTGGATTTATCAGCAATGCAGCCAGACTTCTAAACGTGCCCGCCTCCTTCTCTTACAATAGCAGTAAAGAGAAGAGCAGTAATGTAACAGCAGGCACTGGAAGAGATGCAAGCAGGCAAAGAGACCACTCACGAACAAGAAAGTTATTCAATGGGAAAGAAGGGAGCAAAGCGCAGGGTCTACATTCTTGCTGCACAAGGGAGAACATGGGGGGAGCACAGTGCAGCCAGTGACCAGCATGCCACCTCCTTTGAACAAGAATGGTTCCAATGGTTACAGGACAGTTGCCATTAGCTATGTGGTCTCATACATATCCAGTGAAGCGCTGGTGACAGGCCCCACTGAGAACATGAAAGAACATGGGCACATCCAAAGGCTTTTCTGTCTGGCAGTGGTGCCAAGATTTCAGAAGTAGGTCGCCACACACGCAGATGCATCAAAGGAAAGGCTGCAGGCATGCTAAATGCAAAATCTGGCAACCACACTGTTTTCCTTGATCTAGCCTACAAACACTGTCATCTCACGCTAAAACCTGTCTCTGCCAGACATAGCTTTCTCAAAAAGCTAGCAGGACCCCAGCCTCTTTGCCAAGCAGGATATGTGCATCTTGTAAATCCTCACACACGCCTATCCACAACTCCCTTGGCCAAATGTAGTGGTGGAGACAACTGCTGGAATTGTGACCATATATACAGTAACTCCAACAGTTAAAATAATAAAAGTGGCTTCTCAGTGGGGTCACCTCTGGGAGTGACTCTGGAGGTGTGAAATATACAACGGTAAGTGCAATCCTAAAAGCAGAATTCCACCAGCCTGAAAGGAAACCAGCTGGGGAAGGCCCCTATTATGCCAAAGGCAGCTTCAAAAGCAGTTAAATTATGGCCTTGTGTTACCTGTCTGCCTTCACAGACCCTGAGGAGCTGTCAAGCAATCTACCTAGAGCCCTGAGGAACAGAGCAGTCTAGGCAACAGACTTTCTGGAGGAAACATCAGTATGTTCATATGCTCTTCAAGTTCACGTGCAGCTGCTAGGATTTACAGGAACAGGAGCAACAAGTGCTTTTTCAAAACACAGGTCCTAACAGCTTAGAATGTGTTTTCACTTGGGCTGCTGCAGGTTGACAATTACAGGACAAGTTACAATCCTCGACACAGCTCCAGGATACTAAACAGTGTGCTTAGCCCTTCTTCATTCATTTCTTAGGCCCTGAAGCAGATCCAGCATTCAAGATCCTATGCAAGTTTTGAAGCTCTGGATGCAGGTGAACTGATGAGCGATAACAGGAAGCAGTCTCAGAGCTGCAGAAGCAGTTTCAGGAAGAAACAAAGAGAAAAAGGGAGAAATACTCTGTTAATTGAACTTACGTGAAGAAGTTTTTGTCCCTTCTGTTGATACTGGTATCTTGCTGGTGCTCTCTGGAAAACATAAGAGGCAACAAGGAGTTATAACATAGAGTCAGGTGATCCTCTAACTTAGCATTCAGCTCCAAGAATTGAGAAGGTAAAGAGGAAAATGGTGCTCAAAAAAGCAAGCTTAAGTTCTGTTTCAATTGCAAAGGCTGCAATCAGACACCGACTTGTAAGTTTCCTTTCAGGAAAAAATGAAAAACAATGGTGTCTGCTGGTGGGACTGAAGAAGAAATCTGTTACTTCTCAAAGCAGTCAGTTGATCAATCTTTCATTCTCCTTTGGGAATAACTGATCAGTGGCAACAGGAGAAATCACACAGATGGCTCTGCTTCTGGAAGGCGTCAGAGTGAGTATTCACTCCTTACGCTTCTAGAGAGTTAAATTTTGCAAAGACGTGTTCCTGCTCATATCACTTGAATTGCTGCTAAGAACATCCAGTAATGTCACTTGCCACTTCAGTGAAATCTTCAGAGTCACACATGCAAATCCAGCCTCCCATGGGATGACTGCTGGGGCGCTGCGATGGAAATCAGTTGCTGTGCTGAAGAGAGGAGGAAAGTTGCTCTTCCATCCTCGTCCTACAGAGACGCATTATTGTTGGTTACACACTGCCATGGATTTCTTGCACCAGACTGACCTTTCTAAAGACAACATTCACCTGCCTGTGAACTGCTGACCCTGCAAGCCACAACCATGTGAACTTCCCTAGGTGTAGACAAATCACTCTTCAGTTCTATGCATCTCAGTTTTCTTCAAGTTCTTACCAGTCTCCGACCTCAGATCTGTGCAGCTCGGTACCACTGCACAAGTTCCAGTGCTGGAGAAAGGACACAAATGTCAGGGAAGAAGTCTCACCTTGAATCCTTAATGCGCACCAAGAATCCTCAGGCAAGTCAAACAAAAAATGGTTTAGAAAAAGCCTCAAAAGAGACTTAGTAAGGGGCAAGTTAGGAAAGTTCTTGTGTTCTTTGATTCTGTATCGGGTGGCCCTCTACTCATGTTCTTCAATGTCCACAGAGACAGAACCTGGGCCGACTGTCTTCCCCCCAGGATCCTTATCATTAAGCCTGTGTTGAGCCTGTGTATTAATTTTTATCTTGTTAGCTCTTCTACTTGCATGTTTTTCCCCTTCCGGTCCAGTTTCCTTTGGCAAATACCTTGTTTGTCTGGGCAATACAGCCCAGTTTCATCTCATTAATGTGAAAGAACGTGTTAGGCAGCATTTCCCTGATAGCCAGTGGTGCGTGGCATGGAAATGAGGATCATCAGTAAAATTTTTAAGGTCAAAACCTTTGCTCTAGGTTTTGGAACATAGTGGCCCATAGCCAGGCAGCTTTCAGGACCATTTGTCAGCTACGGAGGCAGCTTGCTGTTGTGCACTGAGGGTGTCTGAGCAATTAACCTTTCTTAGTCCTAACAGGAGACAGAACAGGTCTGACAGCTGAGCAGCTCAGCATCTGGCACGACTGGAGCAACTTTTTCTTTCTCAGTTAAAGAAACCGTGCTCCATTTAGTGCCTGTGCTGAGCTTGTTGGAGAGTTTCCTGTTGTTGCATTCCCAGGCGTGGCTGTGTCATTAAAACACAGGTGGGAAGTTTCCTGTCTGGAGCAAGATACAGCCAGAGCCCCCCAGAAATATGTCGAGAAGCATGGTTGGAAAACATGGCTAAGCCACACATTACCAAGTCTTGTTAGTAATTTTCCTGTCAGCAACATTAACAGTGGATGTTAACATTTGAAAGATGCAAAATTTGTGTGCAGTGCTTACTGAGAACAATACACCACAATGGTAAAAGGCATTTTACTCCATCAGAGAAAGCCAACACAGTTCCACACAACTAACCAGCTGAAAACAAGATGAGGCTGCTTGTGGAGGCCTTCAATCCTTGCTAGAGGTGGAAAAGCTAGCAGCATGTTTCAGTCATGGTACTTGCAGCTGCTGAGATATGGAGACCACAGCCTGTGTCCCCATGAGGAGCAGCAACCTCAAATGCTTCATCCACTTCTGTCCCCTGGAGCTTCTAGGAAGCATTTAGATGTGGTGAGACGCCATTTCCTGAAAACGAATTTGTTTGTGCTGGGGTTTTCTTAAAGAAAAATGTTCGTGGATGGACAAGAAATCCTTTTTTGGCGATGCTTTAGGGGACAGGTCCCTGCAGCCTCTCAGTCCCATCTCAACACTCACTGGCTCCATCTCCTGCTGTCTTTTCTGGTGAGATGGAGAAGAGCCCTCTGAACACACAAGGAAGTCACAGCACTGCTGCTGAGCTAGGTGTCTTGATCCATCCTGCCAGGTAGGGAACATTGCCTGGGCTGCTGAGAGGGGACAGCTCAATGCCTGGGCAACACCTCTACAGAAAGAGGTCATCCTGCTCAGGATGTACAGAAGGACATCCTGCTCAGGATAGACNAAATATTTAACAGCCATACAGCTGCTGTTATGAAGAGCCCTCTGAGTGCCCTTAGATCCCATTTTTCCCCCCCACTAGTTTGCTAAAGGACTAATGCGAAAAGCTCGCTTCAGCAAACTGAGGATTTGATCTCATGGGTTCTGGTTCCAGCTTCCAAGATGGCCTCGAGCACCCTACAGTGCCAAAAACCTGGGCGCTGAGGGGGATTCAAACACCACAAGTATCACAGGTAGTGAGAGCTGCAAAAATGCTTCCTGTCATCCTGAGGTTTATTTTAGGTTTATTTTCTGGTAGCGATTTAAGACTTCAGCATTTTGCGTTGATTTTGTCAGTCAGACACACAGCTGCCACATATCTAGAGAAAAGGGTAGTATCTGAAACCTCTGCTGCTTGTTCTGCAGCAGATGGAGTATGTAAGAGGTGAGTAGAAGGCATGGTCAAGGATACGGCAAAACCTAATGGATAAACTGACATTTTTTAAAAGTATTTTTTTTTTTTTTACCTTATTCCTGATCCTCCAAGAAAGTGCTGCCTAGAATCACATGGGAAGAGCATTGCCTTCCTGAAACAATGAACTCAAACGTGTCAAATTTCTACACCAAACTGAGCAATGGCAACCTTTGTCTCTGTGTGGGGTCCAAATCACTGAGGTTGGTCCCAGGCACCTTCATTTGCTCCTGCTGAGAACCTGACCCGTTATGTCAGCCTACAATGCTAAATAAACCACAGCCCCAGATAACATGTATCTATGTCAATGAAGGTTCCTTTCATCAAATCTCAGATAGATTAACGCGTATGTAGGAAGGGACTTTTCATGCATTTGAAATATTTCATAGTTGGCCACATGCTCAATGGGTACTAGATGCAAGATGTTGCTTTTAATTACTTTTTTCTGTCACCTTCTTGAATATCAGCTACTGGCTATCTTTAGAAGAAGAAGACCACGCTCACAAACTAAACTTTAATGAATCATGAATACTAGATCTCTATTGGCTACTGCACATATCTGAGCTGTTAGTAGCATTGCAAGTAATAAGGATATAAAACCAGAAGCTTGCACAGGCCATTGCCTGTATAGTTAATGAATTTACCAAAGATTAACTGTGCCCACAGTTGAGCTACATGTGCCTATCATCAGAACACTTCTTGCTCCTTTCAGTTCAGGTAAAGTTGCCCCAGCCATCCATACTAATGACTCAAACTATGTCAACTCACTTTGCAAAGGCGTGCAGGATGAGCACTCACACAACACCCTGCCACAATCCAGCAGCTGCAAGCACTGAAGACTGCTAACTTCTGAAGCATCTCTGCAGGAATCCACCCTGTTGCATGCTGAGCCACGCTGGGCACAACAAATCTCCTTAGTGCGACAAAAGATTTAGGTCAATAGGTTTCAAAGGGTAAGGCTGACATTAGATTCAGCTGTAGCTACAGCATGCTCAACGCTTTAGATAACAAGGTCACTTACCTAGTTATCTAAATAAGACTTTTTGCGAGCAAGTTTTCAAACATGAAATTGAAAGCTTTCATTGTGGTAGAAAGCGTTCTTTCATTGTCCTTTATTGAGCTAAAGTCTTATATTCATGAGAAAGGCCACGAAAAAGTTCACTGCAAGAATCCTTTGCCTGGCTAAAGTGACAAATTAGGATGCAAAAAGTAGCTATTATCACATAACCAAATATGCGCACAATTTACACAACTCCAGCAGTACTTCACGACTCTGAACTGACCTCAATTACAATCTTTCTTAGCGGAGCACACATGAATAAGAGTGAATGAAATAAAGAATGCAGCTCATATGCTGTGGGCAACTTATACTCATTAGAAATTTAAAAGTGAACAGGAAAGCTCCCACTGCTTGTTCATAAGAATAGTAAATAGGTTTTGCCTACATATTTTCACATTTGCTGCATTTTTTATCTATGGATGTGGCTCTGCAGATGAGGCTTTGCGTCTTTCAGTTAAAAGGAGAAATGTTAAAATAAAGTCTATGCAGGTAAACACAGTGTACTTATACACCACCATCACCTTATCTACCCTCAGTCTTAGAGCACTCAGTATAAAAGAAAAGGAGGATCTAGTTCACAGATAGCAGGGCACAATAAGCATGTCTAGGAGAGCATGCAGGTGTCAATGGTGTATACTAAGTGCCTAACTAAAGTTATGGTTCACATAGCTGGTCAGGTTAGTATTACCACAAGAAAGGCCACATAGTAGTTTTCTACAGCAGCTTCTGGGCTGCCCTGGGCCCCAGGGTCATCTCCAAAAGCCCCCTGCAGGAAATAACAAATAAGAGCTAAATATGACTTTTCTTTTTTTTTTTTT
>WBMW01005315.1:849163-887317 GCA_013396635.1 Penelope pileata
TTTGGTTGCTTTCCTTCTCCCCCTCCATTATGAATAGAGCAGGACCACACAGATATATATGGGACCTGAGTAATGACTGCCCTTCAGGGCTCATTACCAAGTTTGGATCCCAAATCTGTCATTAAGCTAGCAAGGGGAAGAGGTCAGGGAACGCAGGGGAAGAACGGGTGAGGAGGTCATCACTGCAGGGGGTCTGTCCCTGTTTGGAAAGCTGATGTTGCCCTCTGAGGCCTTGGGGATCCATTGCTCTTAAGTCACCAGATGTTACCCATGCTGTTCTTCAAGTCCAGGTGGAAAACTCCATGCTTAGGAAAAAAATTAGAAACTATTTTACTAGTAATTTACAAGGAACAGGAAGCAGAGGGGGCTCAAATGTATGTGTGGCAATCAAATACGCATGATTGATTTATTCATCCATTGAATGCTGCCATGCTTGATTCTAGATTATCAAATGTCACTGAGATGTTCCAGTTCAGATATCACTGACTTTCCAGTACAGATCTTCACAGAAAAGAGCCAGCTGCCAGGCTTAGGTTGGATCCAAATTTTCCCTGTAATCAACCGAGTTTGCAAGCACGCTTTGTTTTTTTAAACAACTTATGTTTCACAGCAAGATTAGACAAATTCTAATGTATCAGTTATAAATTCACATTGAAGAGTTTGCCTGCAAATGTTCTCATTCACATCCAAGCTCCTGTCTCCCTACAGCAGAAGTGTTTTGCTGTCATTCACTACAACCCAAAGGAAGTTGAAAAATTCATGTCACAAAGCATAGGAATGAAGTCCCATACGTGTTCCCCAGCTAGGTCACCATTCTTTCTCTGAGGAAGTAATGGAGGATGCCCAAACATTCTTTGCATTTATCTGTACCATTGTCCAGGCACAGTGCCTACAGCTGAGTTCTGGAAACTCCAGTTCCTTGGAAACAGTGTAGAAGCTTTCCATGTAAGCAGCTAGTGAGCAATCAAAATTTGTGTTCATGGAAACCAAAAGCATTTACAAAGCTACACAGAAACACCTACCTATTTTTGCTCCTAATAATATTCCAGTAAATAACACTTGATCTTTTCTATGAGTCTCCTGACATCTGATCATGACTATCATACCAGACAGCTCATGTGAAATCTTAGCACTTGGGATTCTTCAGTTAATGAATTAGAATAGCAAATACACAACGTGAATACAGTCAAGCAATCGCCATGTGACCACAAAACAGTGGATAGCCAAAGACAAATCCCACTGGCAAAGGTTTACATTTGCTTTCCTTTTTATTGAAATTCCTATATCCTGCTTTAAGGCACAATGTGGAACAGAAAAGGCATCACTGCTAAATTCCCATTGCAACATCATCATTAAACTCATGTCATGTACACACATAACATATGCTTTGTTTTCTAATGACAGCATGTTTGTTTGATACTTCACCTTTGGCTAGATACAGGAGTTTGAATTATCAGAACTAAATTAGACAATGTCATACTCAAGAAACAGCTGAACCACAGCCTCCAATGCATTTGCAAGGAGAAACAGTACTGCTAAAACATTTCTGTACAAGAAAATACTCATTAAATTCTGTCCGAAGCATTTAGAACTTTCTGTAAGAGAAATTAAGTGAAGGAGCTCTGCAAAAAATAATGATCTATAATAACTTAAAATTGTTTGGGTAAGTCTGACTAATGAGAATCTCTCTTCTTGAAATAAGTTTTAAATGCAGCACCTGAATTACAGTACCTTCTTGCCTTTGAACAATATGCCTTGGTCTTTACAATGCTAGAAATCAAGAAAAAAAAACCCAAAGCTATCAGTGCCTGTGAAAGCAAAAAGTGTTGCAACCACAGCCATGCAAAAACTACTGAAAGAGAGAAAGGGGAATTCTGATTTGGAAGTTAGATTGTGACTCGTTTTATGGTAAATGAAAGCTCCCTCACTTGTGCCTCTGCTACTCATATGTACCACAAGAATTAAAATATTCCCTTTCCTTCATTATCTTCATGACTATTTAGACCATGACTCAGATGTCGTGATGGAAAGAGTATCACAGAAAGTGTCAGTCTCTCGTGAGATCCACAGGAGACATCCCATTTGACTCAGTAAGGAAAACCAAGCATCTCAACAACATAGGAGCCAAGTCAGGCCTGACTCATTTTCTCAGCACAATTAACAGACTTCAGCATTTGTGCCTCCACTTTACTTGCAAATCTTTCTCCTCCTTCAGAGTCTTTTGCCCTGATGACAGTTGTAAAACAAGGTCTTTCTGAATACAATAGTAAAACAAAGAGCCAAGCCTTACCATTGGTGTCTGTGATGATAACGCTCGCTTTAGTACTGTCATTCCCTAGTTTGCTGCTCACTCTGCATGCGTATTCCCCAGCGTCGGCCAACGTGGCTCTATAAATGTGAAGCTCAGAGTATTTCCTGTGAAATCAAAAAAAGCATGTAAGTGTCCTGTATTGGAATAACAGTCACTGCATCAACTAATGCACTCTTTTTTCCCCTCTGCAGATTCTTGTCTTCCATTCTTATACTCTTGACAGATTAACATTATCCAGGTTTGAAAGAAGGGATAAGAGTAAAGAAAAATCTCTCTCCTACAAGATGCTGTAAAACAGGCAAATTAATGAACTCAAATAAAGATACTTATTTATGCTTTTCTGCTTGAGAGAAGGCTTTGTTCTTAAAGGAAATCTCTGAAAAACAGCCTTCCTTCTTCAGCTAAACTGTTGGCTATTCAGATGCCATGGAGATGGGTGTAATTTTAAAACAGATTACCCTTTCCTACAGGTTCATATCGCCAGTAGCAGAGTTCTGGCTAAGTACTGTAGCTTCCAACATCTGACTAAATAATCATGAGATTAGGACACACCACTCTCTTCAACAACCTCTGAAACCCCAATAGTAAATCATTCTCCAGCACTAACAAAAAATTATGGGCAGGAGCACAATTTGCATGAAGCTACATTTTGTTCCTGGCTCAGAGATGTAATTTAATCAGTCTCCAAGGTTTTGAGATTAGATTTTAAAATGCAGAACTCATGCCTGCTCATTAATTTGGTAAGAACATGCTCTGCTGTCATTCAAGGGGTCCCCAACTCATGTGATGTCAATAATCCCATTACCTAGACTGCAGAGAATGACCAGCTTGGGGAAAATAGACAAATTACTGCTGTTCCTAGTTTCTGTTTGAAATAAGTGCTTTGGGGAAGTTTTTGCCTGGAGTAAAGCCCCCTAATTTATCCACAGAATAGTCACTTAGCAGACTGCATGAGCACAGGCTTACCTATGTTAGCCTACCCTAATATTGAGCACTACTCCCCAGGAGGCAGAGGTTTTTCACTCTAAAATGACCAGCAATGAGTGCTGAGCTAAGCAATGTCAAGGGAGTCACTTTGCTTGAGCACGTCCACATTTTCTGACTCTTCATTTAGACTACACAATTGTTTTCTCCTTCTGGGAACCACTGAGCAGGGCTGGGTTCACACCAGAGACAAGCTTTTTGTAGCAGGAGGGCTTCTGGAGCAACCAGAATACTCAGTGCTGCTTTCAAAACACCCTTCAGAGCCATCTCTCCCCTCATCACAGTCAGCTGTTCCATCTGCTGCTTACAGGTGGCTCAGCCTTCCCTGCCTCTGTGCAAAGGTCCTAACACTGAGGAGTCAGTGCTGCGGCCCTCATAGGATGAGAGCAGTGTGCCAGATGGAAACCCCAGCTCTACTTGAAACCTACATCACAAGCATTTCCTGCCATGCCACGAAAGAAGGTTGCTTTCTTGAGGCTACTGGCCTTTCCAGAAGACGTAGCAGCCAAGCTAGGATTACCAGTTAGCTAAGGTTTGCTTAAAAGGTAAATAACTCAATAGCTGACTATTTGGAATCCCTTCTCAGGTAATGCTTGGAGGCCAGTTCCCAATACTGAATTAATTAACTGGACTGTATTCCTGGCTACATTACAGATAGCACAGAAGAACAGAGTCCAGCTGGTGGCAACAAGGAATATGTGAGAAGGAGTGAGTAAGACACTGACAGAAGCCACTGTTTCTTTGGGTAGAATTTTGCAACTAACAGCTACTCTTAGACCACAGTAAAAGTGATCTGCTATCTAACCTTCCTGTCGCCCATCCACACACCTCCGTTTGCAATAGCCTGTTGATCACCTCTCCTGGAAACTCTGGAAGTAGTCTATGCCATCTAACAGCTTGTATGGATGTGTGATATTTCCTACAACTCACAGGTTATGTTTCAGCCACTCCTGCAGGCATTTGTCTAGAGGGAGAGCAGGCTGTAGCTTCAGGGTATTTTGAAAGAAAACATAAGCAGTCTCAGTTCTTCAGGGAACTCACTTTAATAAGCTAGCACAGCTGCAACTGTATCACTTTTATTTGGGCACTCATTGTGCGTCCACTGCAGTCACTTTTCCTCTCTGTGATACTGAGTAATATTGATGCAAACATCCTTTATGGCACTCTTGGCTTTTAGAAGCAGTAACTCTATTTGCCCTACACATTTATTTTTATTCTATTTGTTTTACATGACACTTAATGGAGAAAGGTATGGAAGTAAGGCTTCCTTTTATAATTTTCTGGTGATATTAAAATAGGTAAAACAGCCATATGGCTTACAAATCTACTTCTAACAACCTTAATTTGTTCTTGTTTGTAGAAAAAAATTGCTAGAAGGAGAAATCGAATGAATATTTATAGCCTTAAGGATATTATTGAGACACATCATGACCGAATTCAAAACGGTCAGAGTAGAAGATGACTCATTAATGGCTGTACACGAAGCAGCTCCCTAGCAATATGGCACTCCAACAGTACTTGCTTAAAGTCCCTGATAAGGGATTTCATATCCAGATGCTTGTTCTTTTTTCAATCTATACCATGCTACACCAAAAAATGCCTCTTCCTCTAAGGTTTGCTTCTGCTGTATCTTTAGCTCATCACCACTACAGCACTGCTGATCTTGTATTCATACATGAAAGAGAAAAAATACATCTGCAGAATGCAGTCCCAGCCCACCTTATCTGACTGCTTGAATTCATTTTGCTTCCAGGCTCCATCTGTCATCCAGAATTGCCTGTCTGCGAGCAAATATCCAGGCTAAGCTTGGATGAAGCCCAAGATACAGGGCACTTGCACACAAAGTTTTCTCATGCACTGCTGTATCCAAAGCCATCAGCTTGGTGAAGCAGTAATCACCTTCCCCTGTCCAAAAATCCTAACCCTGGTACAGACACTCCTGTTCACGTAATGAAAAGACCCTGACTCTGTACAGGATAGTACCCAACACAAAAATGTGAAGTCTTTACATGGATTTGAAACACAGAGAAAGACAATGAAACATCACCAGCACAAGCAGACAAGAGCAGGAATGCTTAAATAGCAAGTGAAAAGGCCTTGTCTGGTGCCTAGTTTTTACTGTGTCTGCATTGACATAGAGAAATAGCTTAGAGCTTCTACAAATACATCAATAGGATATGGCATAATTAATCATGAGCAACCCTAAGAGCAGCAGAAGCTTACTGACTACATGCTCTTACTCTGTGACAAATCTGGGGTAAAAAGTGAGTGTTTAAATATCTTTCACTAAATTTTAAACTCTTAGTTTCTCTTGACTTTCCAGTGGAATGAGAAGGGGCACAGACAATTAGTGAGGTTCACCTGCTGTACTCTAATGTCATCGCATGTCTGGACCCTGCGCCTCCTTAATCAACCACGCCAAAATCATCCTAATGAGCTTGGAGGAGTGATCCCTGAAGCCCATTTTGTGTGAAATACCAGTCTTCAGACGGATAAGCCTTGAGGAAACATGCACTGTCACAGAATCTTCTGAAGTCTTAAAAAAGTAAGAAAACACAGTCAGCATCTGCTCCACTTCTGCAAATCTTGCAAACCAGGAGCGTTCACGCTGGGCAAATGTCCCCAAAAATACCAAGCTGCAGTGTCATCTTTCCCTTGTCTCTCCAGGTGTGAAGCTAAGGTCTTCATTTTCTGTTTCTGAGCTAGACACTTCATAGTTCTGCCAGAAATTTTTACAATTTCTTCAAAAATCTCAAGCTAAATATCTGGAGCTCAGAAACACTTATTTTCTCCCCACAATGAAGAGGTTTTATTTTCCTGCTGCACAATGATGGTGCAACGGTGACTTCTTGTAAACCATGAAAATATCAAAAATCTCTTCCGGCTCTCAGACACTTGTTAAAACTTTGTGAGGTTTTCATAAGTATATAGAAAGTTATTCTCAAGTGTCTGGATTGAAGAAGTCAGGACTATGCTTGCCTGCATGCTAATAACGTTTCTTCAGAAACATAGCCTGCTTTTTATGTAGACATTTGACCTTTACAGTAGACATTAATCCCAGACAGCTCCACGACCACTCTAGCCTTCCTAGCTCATTTTTCCTACACTTGACAGTAGTAAAACATTCACATTAAAATACTTGCAGTAACAATATGGCAGCATACGTACATGACATGCATTTATCTACGTGCTGTCATGAAAAATAAACTCATAGAAAAATAGGAAAAAAAAACCCTTGATCATTGATACTCCTTCCTTTCATTTGAAATAGGATTTTTAATGTGGCTTTTTTTATTGTAACATGTATGTCTTCTTACACATTCATTTTCACTGCCTTTTCCTCATTTTTCCTCTAACTTTAGAGCATGTACCTGTCCCACTTCTGTCAGATCTCTCTCTTAAGCTGTTCACAGCTACTCTACACTGGAAGCACACATAGAGCAAAAGAGAAAATGACAAAGTATTGATATGTCCCCAAGCTAAAATCTCAAAGTAGAAAGACAAGGAAAACCCTTCAGATATCAGCAAATGCAAAGGTTTCAAAGGCAACCCTTGTCTTCTCCCTTCTCGTATTCTACATCTAGTGATTTTCACATCTGTGAGCAGAACAGCTCCTCTGTTCCATACTGAAATTTCTGTTTTAAAACACAAAATAGAAGATAGAAATCCTAAGGATGAGTTATATCCCCTTGGCTGGGGTAGCACACAAGTGAGAAATCGAAGTCTGCACTCTGCCCACTTACAGTGAGGGACTAGGACATTTTCCAGAAAGAGGCACAATTTTTAGGTTTATCTGTATGTTATGTATCCTTTAGAGAATTTTAAATGTGTTTTCACATATAAACCTGAAAAATAGTCCCACATGTTCCATGTGTATGCTCTAATCAGTGGCTGTTAGCTAGCATCCCTTCTGCCAGCTCCTTTCTCTCCCTTCCTCTTTCTCTCTCTTTTCTCTTTTCCACGGAACTTTGAGAGATGCTGGGTTCATCCTAGCACAGTTCTGGATTTTCAAAACCATTTCATGCTCAGCTCCAGAAAATAACTTTCCCTACTAATGTCTCCACCATTTCCCAGCACCTGGTAGAAGCCAAGATGGTTACTGATCCAATGCTGAACTGACAAAGCCCCAGAAGATGAAATCCTGAATCCAGTGAGTTTGGTCAAAAAAAAATTAGCCAAAATGTAATAGAAGAAAAAGTACTTTGCCCCTCACAGGCAGCACTCTGTTGAGGGACAGAATCTGACCTGTACATTTTCTGTACAGACTAGACCGAAAATACAACTCTGACAGAGACATATGGCCCTGCAAATGGGTCCAGACAATTTGCCAGGCTATCTGCCACCTGGAACAGCTCCATTTCACAAATGCTGGAAAGAAACATCACAGGTTCCTCCTTGCTGTCTGTGTGACCATAGCAGAGGGGCTGCAGCGATGCTTCTCTGGCCCCCTCCATATTTCACCAGCCCTTGGCTGGGGCACAGGTAATCACAAGGGAAGTCAAGACATCTGGTTTTCAACCTGAACAAGTCTTGAAGGTCAAGCACCTCTTTGATTTTGGCTGCTGTTTTGTCTAATGCGGTGAGATTTGATGAAGTATGGGGGCGCTTAACACCCAGGAAGAAGAGACCTCTTGTAGAGCCTACCCCAAATCCTCTGTGCATTGTATGAAGAGAAAGCAAGGCAAAACTGCAAGAGCAGACTGCACCCCTACCAAGGGCAGAAGTGAGAGTTGGCTGGACTCAGATTTTCACGGCTCCTTTTGATGAAGGAGCAGCCACCGACAAAATTTTTAAATATAACCAACAAAGTAGAGTTCACACAAAAAGTCTTTTTGTCCACTGATGCAGAAAAATGCATTGTGCAGCTTCTTCTGCCTTCCCTGCAGAGACAAGGCACCAGTCAATCCTTGGCACCAGTTAGCAGTCATGTGTTGGGGACACTTTCCACCAGGCAGGAGAATGAGATTTGCAGACTATGCTACTCATATGGCATCAGCTAGACCTGTGCCTTTTTCTGCATATGCTAGAATGCCTCTGGTAAAGGACTGCTGCAAGCTTGCGTACCATGCTTGAAGCAAATGCAGAAAGCCCTCAGCCCTTCTTCACAACTAGACTGCTTGCAAAGCAAATCTCAAAAATATTTTCAAATCCACAAGGCTTTGGTGATTTAAAATGTTCTTGGATTTTAGACAATAAACATAAGGTACCTCTGTTCTCATCGGTAGTCTAAAAATGGCCTGTCTCCAAGGCTTACTGGTTAGGAAGATAGCTTTTGGCTATCAGAACAGAAACAGGCATTGAAAAGGGAAAATTATTTATGAAATATTTATACCATACTACCACTTCATCCATACATTCAAGAAACATAAAGTCAGCTTCTGCCTCCTTAAAGCTCCTTTTTCTGTAATCACAGATTTTACTTTTGTGATACCGCAATTAATACCCTCAATGCTTGCTTTCTTTTGAACAGCCTCCTCCCCACCCCTCCCAGCCCCACTTGTGAGATATGTCTCTGTACTTACTTTTGTTTTTTGGGGATCTTGACATTTTCTGGTCTGTTTTTTTTGGTTATTTCCTTTCCATTCTTTAACCATTTGAATCTGAGCGCAGGGTATTCTGAAGTGGTTTCACACCTTAGCACTAGTTTCTGACCCACAGTAGCCTCTTGGTTTTTCATTTCCTTCAATTTGGGAGGCACCACTAAAGAAATAAAAGAATGAGATCGTGATTAGGCCATCCTCAGAAAACATTGCTAACCACAGTTGATCTAGGCAAGCCACAGGCAGCAAAACCCCAACCAGACAAGAAATGCTTCTGTACCAAAGTGTGACAAATAACAATCATTTGTGTGTTACACAAATTGAAGTTAAAGCATAAGGATGCATTTAATGATATTCTAGTTTGGCTCTCTGTAGTCTTCTTACACAAGTCCTGTGCAACAGTCCTGCAAGCCATATGTAGCCTGAGTGAGAGCTAAAGTGCTGGTTCTGAATACACTATGAGGCACTAACAACACTTAATTGATCGCAGGCACCTACCTAGTCACAAGGCAGCATACTGCAGCAGGCAGGCTTGGTAGGTAATATGGAGGGAGGGAGGGCCCCTTGGTGCGTTATTTATTTTGACTGCTATGAGTCAGTGGCTACCCAAAGGCTCCAGGTGCAACTGAAGTGACAGAAAGCTAAAAGCATAAATACAAGCTTGACAGCTTGCCTGAGAGCGAAAGGCTCTTGCTCCAGCCAAACATTATAACCCACACTATACACCTTGCTCGAAGCTCAGATTGGCTATATCCTTTCCCTGAGGCAAGAGACGATGGGCTTGGAAGCCCATCAAGAGAATCAATATCAATTAACTATATTTTGGACCCAGAAGGGGACACTGCATTGAAAATGCTCAGCCAACAGCTCCCAAACACCGACAGACTCCAGCTGATGCATCTCAGCTTTAAAACACGTTGTAGCTATAGTGCTTTTTGTGTAGGTAAATCTCAAACCGTTTAGAACTTTCTAAGCTACAAACCTCCAACACTCTGCAACCAGCACTGGTCTTTGAGTGCAGGCTTTGCACAAAGATGTAGCCCATCAGTGAGACACCACCCTCCATTTGGCCTGATGGTTTAGCTGCAAAGCAGCCTTCACCACACTCACGTAGCAAGGTAAACTACCTAGTTTAACCTTATTTCCCCTGAGGCTCAAGATAACACCTTTACCATGCAGCTGGGGAGGGCTGTTACAAGAAGTGGCAGCTGATCAGCTGATGGGTGAGTTTATCTCGGCTCCGCTCTGCCCAGTTGTCAGCCTGTACCTTCAGGGAGCCAGCGCTACCACGCAGCACCTCTAGCAAAGTGCACTGTTCTTTGCTTCTTAAACAACTGCAATATAATCTGAGAAAACGAACGGCCAGTATGGCCAAATGTTTCTTCTCAACATACAGATCAGGAGCTCCCACAGTGATGCCAACAGGCCTTCAGTATGGTCATGTGTAAGAAAATGATTAACACCCTGGAAAAAGCTTGATTATGTTTTGATGTTTATTGCTCTGTGCGTTCATGGAGACTTGCTGACGTCAATTGTCTTTAATTACTATACCAATTAGTCAAAAATCAAGCAGCACCGTCACAGCCTTAATTCTGAGAGATGTGTATCAAATGATGCGGTGCACATGCTCGACATGCGCTTGCCTGCTACAGACAGCAGTGTTGCCTGTCCCACACACGACGTGACCTTTCTGATCTCAGCACAGGACACCAGGGAAGACAGGGGAAGTCCAATTTCAGACACTGGATCCAGAGGAGAGAAGCATGAACAGTGATGGTTGGGAAAATGGGGTCTACAGCAAAAAAGCCACAGAGGCGTGGCAGTCGAGCTACCAGAAGAAAAGACGCATGAGGAAGGCACACGGCTTGGGGCAGTGCCAGAGCTTCCTCAGGCACTGCAATAGGCCAGGTGAGTGACAGGGCCCAGCATTATCAGAAAGAAATCCCTCTCAAAACGTGTTCTTGTATGCTGATTTCTACTCCCTCACTTTTGGATAATCTCAGAATTTCCAACACATTCCCAAAATGCTACCAAAACAATTTCTGCTTTCTGAAGAAACAATGCCCATATGCCATCTTGACAGTATGTTTAAATACATACACTTTTGTGGGAGTGTATCTGTGCATCTATTTGTATATCCACATAGATTTACATATGCATTTGTGTAAACATTCAGGTATCTACCCAAAAGAGAGGAAGAATTTCTGAAAAACACAGATCTTTAAATTTTCCAACAAAAATAGTTAGCATTAATTAGCAGCTTTATGACTGAGGTTTGCACTGATAGTTTCATTCTGTCACTTAATAGTTAAGGTTATAGTCCTTTGTCACTACAGGAGAAAAGGAGCTGCTGAGATATGAAATAAAGAGTATTATCCCTTATCTGAATATATTTCACTTATTATACCGCTATTCCATACCTTAAATAAATCAAGGGAATAATCACAATTGCAAGGCTCAAAATTTTTATGCTAAAGACTATGACTGGTCATTGATTTTTCTGTCAACACAGCGGGGTAAAACTGGGAATAAAAGGGAGATGCCATTTTATTTCTGAATTTTACTTTAATTCAATACTATCTGCACAAAATGACTTGCAGATTTTTTCCTCCATAAGAACTGTCAGTGGAAAAAAAAAAGTGTTAAATGAATATGCTCAACTCTTGCCATAATTCAGGAGTTACCAGGAAACATAAAAGAGGATTTAATCAATGGCAGTGACCCTCACTAATTCACAGTAACTCGCTGTCCAAGCATGCAGGCTCTCCAGGGAACGCAGTAAAAGCTGTTCACAGACATGACAGAAGAGACTGTTTCTTTTTTTTTTCTCCCCCACTTCTTTTCACTTACACTATGTTTGTTTCCTTTCAACTGCAGTTTTGCAAAAGCTAATCAGAACTGCCAGGCGTATGAGACAGCTCGTGCTGATAAAACTACAGCATTGTGTGTTTGGATTGAAATCAGCTACGGTTTATGCTGTTGCAAGAGGCAGTTGACTTTTGTCATAGCCTGTGCCAGTTTCTCTGGTTCTGTAAGACAGGACCTCGTCTGAGGGACAAAAATGATTATTAAAGGAGGCAAGAATATTTATAGTGACTACTGGACATTGCTCTTTGTCAGGTACCTCCCTCCCCTCCCCTCACCTCTCTGTCCCTTCCCTGTGTCCCTGAGGCATCTCCTGCCAGGCTGGCTCCTTCCCACCCCATCTCACTGCCCGCCATGGAGCCTGGCTCCAGCCACCACCAGGCTGTCTGCCCTGTGCTCTGGGCAAGGCCGGGAGGATCCAGGCACAGGGGGCATGGAGAGCACCTTCTGGGTCTCCCACACACACATGGAGGAGCAAACGCCATCTGGGACAGGGTGGCTTGGCCAAAATACATTCTCCGAATCAAAGAGAGACTCGCAGCATTTACTGCAGAATGAGTTTTGGATAGAGCCATGGAAAGTCACCGTGGCACTGCAGCAGCAGGGCTCTCCCACGTGCCATCAGTCACAAAATGACAAGGGCCAGATAGCAGAGGAAACAAAGAGATCCTGAAAAGAGACGCTGGAAACTAACAGTGCAGACACCCCGAAAGCAGCACTGCTTGAATGAAAGGTGCGGCAGGACCCACTTTATGCGTATTGCTTGTGCTGGAAATGTCCTGGAACCCCTGGGAGGACCTCATGCTTGAGTCAGACACACAGAAAGGCACCCACGTCCATGACCACGCTTTTCACACTCCCCAACGAGGACCTCCCCAGGTTTGACAGGTTTTCTAGGAAAGCACCATGGGCAATAGTAGCTGGAGTGGGGGTTCTTGCTGCAACGAGCCCTATACAAAGGCAGTCACGTTGGCAAGGTCCAGCACTGCTGGGAGGGCATGACAGGCAAAAGCATGCCACATTTTAGTTCTCTGAATGTTATGATGGCTTTAATGCCTGTCACTTTTTAGCTTTTTTTTTTTTTTTCTCCCAAATGTACGTCCGCTGGCCTGCATAATATCACTGCAGATAAGGAACACAGATTTCCATATTCACTCTGCAAAAGACACATTGATAATATATGACTAGAGATAACTCTTTCTCTCCGGACTTTGGTGAGTTTGGCAAAGCACAGCAATCTCCTCACCCTCAGAGTCTGATTGTGTAGTTAATCTGCGTGGAAGCTCAACACATTGAATGAATTAAACAGGAAACCTGCAAAATATTATCACACAACTACACGCTTTCAGCAGAAATTCCATGAGGTACTTTTCTTCTTCTTTTTTTTTTTTTTTTTCCCCCTCAGAAGGCACAAAGCCTTTTAAGAGTCTGAAGACCAGAATGTATTAGGCATGCTTGCCAGTATGCATATGTACACAATTTGCTGTGCAAAACTGTGATCAACCATTTGGTGAGTGGTAATAGAAGCCACGAGAATAACACACATTGCCTTGGCCTCATATTTGCTTTTTTCTAGCACAATGCTCAAGGCAGGTCAGTAATGCAAGACAAATTATATTATTTACAAAAAGCCTTTTCTCCTTGCATATGAGATTGTAATCAAGCACAAGCTTATCTTAAGCAGGCTAGATTTTCTAAAGCCTCTGGTAAAAGCCATATACGCTACGCTTTAAAATGTATACTGCTCCTGCCTAGACAACTAAAAGAAAACAAATTGTTTTGTTGTTTTCTTTTGTTTTTAACCTTTCTTTTACTCTTTCAGGCAACATTTGGATTCTGAACACTTTTCAGAACCTGGTTATTTCATTTCATTCCAGCATGCTGAGTGCAGATTATCTATACGATAAAACACTGTGGGTAATGATAGATAATCCCACACCAGAGTGGCTATTCAGTCACTAGAGTAACTAGATATGAGCTAAGAGATTGGAAAATCAAACAAATCATTTAGCTACTTAAACAGATTTTTTTCAGTTCTGAATTCTATTTCAAAAATATATCCAGATACATTTCAGCTTCTGGGTCTTGGCATGATTTGAGTACTTCTGTCTGTGTAGAAGAGCAAAAGGAGAAATGCAGAACTAACATTTTTCTTGAGCACTGCGCATAAAAGAAAGATCCACAGAAATTAATTCTTCCTACTGAAGTTAAAAGGAAAAATTTGCAGAAATCTTAGATATTGTAACGGCTAAGAGATACAGGAACACCAAAGGAATGGCTAGCACCATGTCCAGGAGCCAAAGAAACAGATCAAGAGGCAGGCATATAGCCCTACAGCTATGCTCTTTGAACATTGGACCAGGAAAAGAACCAGTAAATGCCATTGTAAATCAGAATAACTACTCCCAAAAGCTGATCACAAAGCCAACTGCAACTCTGACTGCTCTGACTCCTCTGAAGCTATGGATCATTTAAGTCTAAACTACTGAGCCTGACAGGTTTAGGTACAACTGTTCTGAAGTCTGATTCAGTTCTTTTAAAGGAAAGGTGCACCCAACAAACACAAAGATGTCCCCTCTACAGAACTGGTTTACTCTGGATGAGATGCTTTCAAGCACGTCGTACCAGAATTCATTGATATTTATCCCTGGCCATGAAGCTGCTCTCTGAGATTTTATTAATCTTTTTCGTTGTTTTTCTCCCTGACAGAAAACCAGTAAACTATTCCAAGGCCATCTGATAACATGACCTTGGGAAGGCAACTTTTTCAACAGGACGTTCAAAATGGGCATATAAAAAAAGTACTGTGCAAGCGGAGAAGGTCTCGCTACTTTCCTCCACTATATAAGCAAAAAGCATCTTCAGTGGAGCCAGAAAAAGGAAGGCATTGAAAAATGGGCATGTCTAGGAGAAGGATCATGCCCTAGAGGGAAAGGCTGAGAGTGTACATTTATTCAGCGTAACAAGATAATGCCAGGCTATCCAGCCTCATGCAGTCACTCAAGATATCAGTTTCTGAGCTTAGACCTCCTTAGAGACAGGGAACTGCATTCAAAGATAGCAAAATGTAAGTTACACAAGAGAAGCTGGGTGTGAGCAAGCATCTAACCTAAAGATTACAATTTAAAGGTCAACGCTTAATTTATTTACTGATGATCATGTCTGCAGGAACACACAGCCTGATTACATTAAATACTCACTCCTCTGTTTCACAGTGCTGCAGCTGACTCCAACTGGCTGCATCCCTAATAAACTTTGATGATCCTGTTAGACACTGTCAATACAAAAACCTGATCATACAGACTGAAAATGTGGGGACAGTGTAAAATAAATACATTTGATATCCAATAAGCAATTCAGGGACATCTGCTCATAAAGTCGATATAAAAATCTGCAGGTCCATATTTTACATACGTAAGTGCATAAAGGTAGACTTCAGAATCTTTATTTCAGCACTAAAATGAAAGCAATCCAATGCACAGAAATGCTATGCAAGCATAAATCCCATGGACTTCAAGTGGACTTGCAAGTGCTTTTTTAATGTGTTTTTTCTTTTCTTTTTTTTCTTTTTTTTTTTTTTTTTTTTAAATGTGGGCACTGTTGCTTCAAGAGCCGAATTTCAGGACATCATGGTAAAAAAGTTCATCTCAAGCTGCATGCCTTGAAGTCCGATGAGGGGAGGAAGGGTGGTTAGCTCCATCATACATATAACTATTTCTCTTCTCTGTTCTCCAGAGTATTTTAATCATGAATCTCTGTCTTTGCATGGAAAAAAGACATCCAGTACGTCACCAAAGAGAAACTAGTACAGTTGAGGCAACCATCTGAAAGCAAAGGCTGTGACTGCATTGTTAATGGGACTGGTTCTTAGATCATGGCTTACAACCAGACTTGGAAGGCTCATCAGATCACTGAGCTGCAGGGCATGCAGAATTTAAATTCTGGGTTTCAACTGCGGCACATGTGTAGCCACCCTAGCATGCCCCAATATCCTGTCAGAAAGAATAAACACAAATGGAAAAAAAAAAAGAAAGAAATCAAGAAGGAAAGATGTGCAACATAACAATATTCCAAGTTCATTGCTCTTTGCTCTCTGATATCATTTCATAGTTTATTCCTTCCCTTTTTTTTTTTTTTTTTGGAGGAATTTCTTAGAGTTGAAGCCCATCAACCTGAGGGCTCCGAAGTCAGCAGCCATCTCTTTCTCTCCCTCTCACATTTCCTGTTCTCTGGCACATTCCTATACTCGCTCCCCTCAGAAAACACAATCTTGTGCACTGAATTCTCTAAGTTTTTCATATCCCATGTATTATCTTGTGTTTTGTAATTCTTGTTTCCATCTCTTCTGGTCTTGGCTGCCTCCCAATCCTCTCAGCATTTCTTCATCTTGCTTTCCCTTCATACTGCTCCAACAAAGCTGGAATGCTCATGAACCTGTGTTGTGATAGGTTCTTTGGCATGAACAAAACCAACATTGAAAAGTAGAAATTAATTTGAAAACAAGATTAACTGAAGCAGTGTGAAGACCTTTGAAGATTTCAAGCTTCCCCTCTTCTCCTTCAAATCCTTCGTGGTCAAGGCTCCTAGCAATACTCCAATTCTGGGATTTATGTGGGTGTTCAGCACAGACTATGGAAGGACAGAGGTCCAGATAAGCATGCATATGCTCATAGATTACACAGAGAAACACTGTGCAAGGCAAGGACAGTCCTTCCATTGGAACCCCAAAGAGGAGCCTGTCTCCACTCACACTTAATCAGAGTTGCCTCAGTAAAGGTTTTTGTAGTTGTTTTCATCAGGTGCTTGTCACACATGGAGCAGAGCATGTGTCCACCCATTCCAGCTGCACAGCACCTGCAGGAGGACCTCACCCCCAAGCACAAGTAGAGTGGGCCCTTTCAGATGGCTGAGGTGGCCATCATTGGAAACACCTGTTAGCAAAACCTTCCCTTTTTAGCAGAAGGTATACAGTTTAAAGCACCAAGGTACAGCCCCAAAGCCCTTCGAGTCATTTCAGTAAGTGAGAATCCTGATATATTTGGGCATTTTACATAGAGCATCAACTCAAAGACAGCGTGGCAAAAATGTAAATGTGGCACTCAACAGTATGTGCTCACACAGTATGTAGAGAGAAGCTCATTGTACACCCTAAAATATAATTTATTTCCAGCAAATACTGCACCCCACAGTTATGTTCTGCAGCCCTGGCAAAATAGAGAGGGAAACTGCAGTGAAAAGTAAACATTTATGCCACACCTGTTTAAAAATGTGTACGTGACCCTAAGACAAATGAAAAATAAAACAGAAGATTGTAAGAATAAATATTGCTGGAATCAGAAAAGATCTCAAAAAGACCTAATTAGAAGCATCTCTCTTGGTTAAATTATTATACAAGATTAGACATCTTTTTAAAGGTCAACCTCCAAAAATCCATAACCACACAACCAGCAAAGTGTGTACAAACATGTCACGGTCCAGCCGTCACAAGAGGAGGGGTAAAGATTTTATGCAATGCTGGAATGGTTTCTGGACTGTAGGCAAAAGTTCAAAAATTATGTAGGAAAAATTACAAGGCCTTTAGAAATATATTCCAGATCAACTGTCAGTGGTTATAATGCATACCAGGGAACCCGTGTGAATGCTAAGTAGAAGGTCACACAGGACAGGGATCACCACGCAATCACAGAAAATCAGGAAATGGATCTCAAAGGGGCCATCACGTCCAGCCTGGAGCTCTCAGTCCATAAGCAGAAAACCCATCCTGGCTGGTGTTTGTGTAACCTTTTGTCAGAATCCCTCAACAGCCTTAAATTCTATGATTATGCGAAAAAGACATGCATTAAACAGCAATTATTTAACAGCCTACGTATCTAGCCCCTATAACAGTGGCCACCAGTATGTATTGTCAGGTAGGAATTATGGCTTTTATTGTATGAAAGTGATACTCTTTATGGAGGAACCATAGGCAGACCTTCTAAAACCACTCAAAAATATCAAGTATGGTAAGTAATGTGCATTATTTACCAAATCTTACACCTTATTCTAGGCTCTCCGTTAACAGGATAGAGACCATATTGCAAGGTGAAGATCAAAATGAGTTGGAGAATAAACTCCACATACATTCTGAACAGGTTGCCAGTAAAAAAGAACAAAGACATGGTAAGTCAAGCAAGCCTCCCTTCCCCCACTTCTTTTAAACTTACAAATGGTTTTCATGTGTCACAGTTTTGGATAAAATCACAGCCTGAAAATTGATTATATCAAGTGTGCAAGTATCCAGGGCTTTATTTGCTATATGATAAGAACTGAAAGCCCAGTGCAGTATTAGGCAAAATTCAGGCCCTGTGAAAATAAAATGCTTTGTCATTGATTCGATACAGCTAGACTTTCACCCCAGAAGACTGGGAAATGTGTTACAGTCATCATAGGAGGGCAAAAATAAAGCACAGACTTTGTCTATATCCAAATTTGCAGGATTCTAAATAAAGCATAAATAAATTTTATTTAAACCAATGGAAAGCCTCAGTGAGCACACACTTAAAATGGTTTAAAGATGATTTATGATTAAACATACATTTAAATCAATTTCTTAACAAATTAAGTTGAATCAATAAACTTATGGATTAAATTAATCATAACAGGTCTTTCTAGAGGCAATGCTCTCTCTGCTTCAATTTAATTGATTTAAGAAACCTGACTTCAATGATAGTGACTTTGTGTGCTAACACTCACACATGTAAGTATGCATTTGTTGTTCAGGGTAGAGAGACATCGATGTGATTATAAACCTCTGCAGAAGAGGTTTATCAGACCAACATCCCATCCCTTCCCTAGATTCCTTCTTGTTTCATTCTCAAGAATAATAGTAGCCTGATCCAGTGGTTGGCAACCTTGCCCAGGGCAGGGAGATTGAAACTAGATGATCTTTAAGACATCTTCCAGCCCAAGCCATTCTATGATTCTTGTGAGCAGCAGCTCCATGAGCTGGAGATTTTCACATATCATCTGCTATGATCTGTCTGTTCCACACCGTTTCTAGTTAAAGTTTAATTTTGTTGTTATTTCTGCAACATGAAATTCTTCTACTGTTTTTAATTCCCAAGCAGGACACCAATTTCAATCATGAATCATCTGGACTGCATATACACAGCAGCCAGCATAAAACTACCGGAGAGCATTAGTAGGAGGATGGCAAGCCTGTCTGCAGGAGGCCACTTCGACCAGGGAGTCCCACTGAGAGCCCATAGCAGCTCAGTTCCGATTTGGCTGGCTGACCTGCAAGGCCTGAATCTACATTCTCATCACTGTACCAATAGAGTCAAAATCTCCATCTGGAGCACCCTGAGACAAGTCCTTGGAAAAAAAGCCAAGGAAAGGAAAAGCAGGAAGGTTGCCCATCCATACTTGCAGCAGATCAGCAGACCGCTGATCCATTTCTTGCACATCCAGCCCTAAAATAAAGGCTCCAGCTTCATCCCATGTGGCCACTGCGCCTCTCTGAAGTTACCTGAAGTGAAGAACTGCAAAATGTGTTAGAGGAGGCTGCTGCTGCATGACACAAAATGGGTGTTTTCCCAAGATAAGTTCAGATCATCAAACAAGAAATTAATCTCCCTTTAGAGAGCATCTAAATAGTGCTCAGACCAATTCTCACGTTGTCACTTTTTTCTTCCTTTTAGTACTTTTCAAGAAAAAGCTGTCTTTCATGAACCAAACAAAACCCCACTGTCCCCCAAAAAGCTAACATGTCAAGTTCCAATCTCAATTCTCATTGAAAATGGCACATGACAGGAAGAATGTACAGCTTTCTCCCCAGCTATGCTGAACCCTAGGGTGTTGCCAATCATTCCTTTTGTCTAGATTTTCTAGAAGACATGAGAAAGAAATTCATGTTACAAGAAGAGAGTAAACATAAAAGCTTGATCCTAAAAAGGTTTCAGAAAACAGAGGATTGCAATGGAAACTGTTGTGCAGCTGCAGTAGCGGAACGAGGAGGTGTATCAGGTTTGCTGCAATGTCCTGTCCTGCAAGGTGGCACGGGTACAGAGGCCCTGTCTGTCTCACAAGAAGCCCAGTGGCAGGCAGGATTTTTTTTCTGTATGATGAGCAAAAAGATGAGTCTGCTGTATATGTAAAACGATGTGACCAAATCATCTGTTTCTACCTCATTATTTACCTCTGGCTTTTTTCTCCTCCAGAGAACGAAAATCCAGCTGATTTCACTAGTGCTGCCACTGTGAAGCAACTTGAGTTTGCTCAAAGCCAAAAAATTGAGAATGCCAATTTATTCTGTTCATCATGAGCTGTGTAATAGCCTGAAAGCCCATCCAGCAGACCAAGGACTCTCTTGGGTCTCACAACACTCCAACGTGTTTGAATGTCACAACTACCAAAATATTCCCTTGTTAATTTCAGTTTGGGATTCTACCTCACACTGAGGACAAGATGAAACTGTGGGGAGACCTGGCACAACAGGCATAGAAAACCCTTCTGATAAACAAAGAAAAGGTGGACTGGAACCTGGTTCCAGTCGTACGTCCTAGCAGCGTAGCCCTTCCTTCTTCAAAATTTCTCCTATATTGGTAAATACATAGTAACCAAGCTATGCAAATGAAATACATGAAAGAATGATGGAGGAAGTCAAGAAAGAACAACAACAGTATCAGAAAGGGATGTTCAGAAGAAACAACACAAGGTACGGTTCCCCTGCATCCGCTGAAATTTAACATCCTGAGTCCCCCTTCTGGCTGCAAAGGGAATTTTAGCAGGAAGCAACCACGCAGAACACCATTGCAGCTAAGGGAAATGGAGAAAATCAAGCCAGAAAAAGGCTCTGTAGAGGAGAAGCATACTGTTTTCACAGTACTACCTCATTCTTAATCTCTGCCTCTCTACTGAGAGATGTTGCAAAACCTAGCATATATGAAAGAAATAATAATAAAAATCCCACTATTAGTACACTAAATGTGTGCTGTATTTTTCTCTTTTAATCATTTTTATTGCATCTGGAAAGAATTTAAGACAGACCTTGGAAGCCATTATTTCCAGGTAAGATATTTTTGCAGTGTATTTTATCTCACCAGCTTCATGAATATCCAGTAGCACATGAACACATCAAGGGTTAAGTAAAAACAGTATCAAAATAGCTTTTTCCTGAAGCCTCCAGAAGAATCTAGCTATTCATGATGGAGTGAGAAGACGTGAACACACATTGTGTGAGTAGGGATGTGTGGAAGGGCCAAAAGCCGTTTTCACTAATAGCTCTGAGATGAGTTGGGAGTGTATAGAGGAGGGTTGAAATCCAGCAAAACAACGGCAAAGTGATGATCTCCACTGGCAGTGCTTGGCACCCTTCACGGACCTTTCCAGGGCTCACTGAGCACACACCAAACACAGCATCTAGCTGTGGAACTCCATCTTTCCATGCCAAGAAAGACAAAAAGCTCTAGGGTTAGTTGTTCTCCCTTCCACAGTATCTTCATCACAATCTTTTTGAGGATGAAAAAAAAAAGGGGGGAAGTTTTTCATTTTTTTTTCAGTGTTCCTCAGTGCTCATGAGGTAGAATTGTTTTGATAGTAGTGAGAGGTTTGACAGATGTTAACCCCCTGGGCTTTCTTCCTCGGTCTTAAACATAATTTAAATAATCAGAGGAAGCACTGACCTAAACAACAGGTTTTAATAATCTTTTTCCTTTCTGTACTCCATTCATTTCACAAAAAGAAAAAAGGAGAAAGGGAATTCTCATTGGCTTCTATTACAAGCCTCTTATTTGCTATTAAGCACAGCCGTTATTCGCAATTTGATAATTCTGTTTTCCAGTCTCTGAGGATATGCTGTCTCTGCTCTCCATCTATTTAGTCAGTTCTATAACTGAACATACAGATAACCTCACTATAAATTCTTGGGTTTTTTTATGCTGGAAAATATTGTATTACCTGCTATATTTGCTATCTGACTGATAATCTGCAGAAAGATGGAGATTAAAAGACAAAAAAAAGGATTTTGAGATGACATTAGATGAATCTGCTAGACACTTGGGAAGGGAAAGAAGTAGAAATTTTGTTAAAACATGTTTTGAATTCAAAATCAACAGACAAATATAGAAGTAATGAAAGTGTTTTTATGAGTCACATTTAAGTATGGCCATCATGTCCTTAAAAAAGGAGAGTCATCTCATTTTCAGACATAGATTGAGAGAGAAAAATTCAATTTTTTTGCTGTTTTAACTCTTATCCAGCAAATTTCCTTTAAATAAATGTTCTCACATTGAAATAGGTGAAAAACATTGAAAAACCTCTCTCAAGCAGCAAAGCAAATGAGTCCAGCATTCCAAAAAGATCTCCGACAAGTGACTTTTCTGCACTTTGGGCTTCCGTGTGGGCAAGAAAGTTCATGTGATGGGAATTTACAAAGCTTTGGTAATTCTGCACTCAGTCACCACTGGCATTGTGTTCATATTAATATTGCCTGTGGAGTGGCATAATGCACTTTAAACTGGAATGAGCAGCAACAAATCCCTCACACACGGTAACAACTGCAGTCAATGAGGGAGAGGTACAGAGAGCCATCGGCATCACGTGGGCAGTCTGGCAAAGCATTTGTCCCGTATCCCTTTTCATGAGGTGTGATGTGAAATATTGTAAGACTGGATGACTAGGCAGGGAGCTGTCCATCAGGGCTAAAATACAAGAAAATCTCTCTAAGGAAGGCACACTGGGTGTTGGAGGACATTATAAGCCCAGGGAAAAAAGACATTGCCCATCACAGAAGTCATAGCAGGCTCGTGATGGAAAGGCTGCACAGGGAGTGTTCAAGGCAAGCACAGAGAACAAGGAGAAAAAACTTGGCAGAAGCTGTCAAAATCAGCACAGTTTGCTCCCCAGCCCCTAAGGTCTCCCTTCTCCTCAGACCCAAAAGCCCCATCAAGAAATGACAAGAGCTGTGTAATGTGACTGATGGCTCAACTCTCCCACATGCCCCACGGACACTTGTCAAAAAGGTTCTCCACAGAAATAAACCAAACCAGTGCCTCCTGGTTGGGGCTCCACTGCCAGTCATTCTCCTTGCAGGCTGCCTGGTCTTCAGCAAGGTTTTCCCATAGCCCATCATGAAGCACCTCTCTTCCACCTCCGACACAAAGTGCCAGCCCCTCTGCACAACATTGGCAAGTGAAAGCTCCGTTGCCCTGGGCACACACACAGGGTGACATTGGCACACAATGGGTGATGTTGGCACAGTGCAGCCTGACCTAGGGGGACTGGGACATGTGTGAGAGGTTAATCAGGATTCCCCGGTGGTGCAGATTTCACTTTCGTTAGTTAAATCCAATAAAAAATCAAAGCAAACACTTCCATTCAGAGCATGGGTGGCTTTAGCTCGCTTTGGCTTGAGTCGCTCCCAGAGCAGATTCTGCTACAATCTGCTCGCAGCCACACGGCCCTGAACAGGAATTGTCGGCTCCAGGTTTTCCCACAGATGAACTAATTCACTCTAAATGTGAATGTTCTGAGGCCTTGCCTGCACCAGCTGTAGGGCCAAGCACCTGGAGGGTTTCTGCACCACAACCACTGGGCCGTAAATTCACAGTTTAGCTAACTAATTTGCTCTCGTAGACAAGCCATTACTTCGACTTAAAAGCTCAATCAGCTAAATCCCCCTCTTCAATTCTTATTCGAAGTTGCTGTGGCTCTGCCATGGCCCTTGACATACTGTGAGGGTTCTGGCTCTGAGCTCTAAAACAATTAGTCTGGGGAAATTAAATGGTGCTTTCTGCGCACCTGTGGCTGGCTGCTCTCCCGGGCCTGACAGCAGAGCCTCTCCCACACAAGTGCTCACAGGAGCAGCGTGCCGTGCCCAGGCTGGGCTCTCCCAAAAAGATGTTGAGGGGTTGGTGATGTTTCTCATGCAGACCACTGGCTTGGAGAGAAAAGGGGGAAAAAAAAAAAAAAAAAAAAAAAAAAAAAAGAAAATCCCGAGGGGCTCTGCTNAAAAAAAAGAGCTATTCCTGAGGGTCTCTGCTTAGAAGACTTATATTTTAAACAGGCAACAGCTAATATCAAGGGGGAACAGATACATTACCAACAAGTCATTTCCAAGCAGCTAATAATTGTTTCCCTACCCACCAGATCCTAGGATGCCTTTTCAGGTTTAAACATAACATATACATTGTAAATAGCGGAAACATCTGGGGTTTATTGTAACACCACTTTGCTAGCCTTGGGCATTGTACAACTCCCGCAGGCCACGGCTCACCCCTGACCTGCCAAACACGATTACTGTACTCAGGCAACTTCCCCTGCTCCACAGCTGCTCTCCCTTCCCTCCCCTCCGTCAATACTCATTACCGCTGTCATTACAGCTACCATCCTAGAGCAGCCAGTCAAAAACTTGGGTTACCATGGCCACCGCATGGAAACAGCATGGCTATGCAGGCAGGGAGAAGATGATGAGGATGACCACTGAAGTCATTTTGTCTGCTGACCCCGGAGGAAGAAGGGCTACCCTCTGTCATCTGCATCAGCAGCCTTTTGCCTCCACCTTCCTTCCCTGTCCCACTCATCCCTCCCTCACCCCAGCTTTGGCGTGCCTCAGTTTCCCTTCTTTCCAAATCTCCAGTCTCCCACTGAGTCTAAAGTGACCCTGTCCCTCCCCTCACTCTTCCTGCACCCTCATTTCCCAGCTGTGTCCTGCTGTCCAAGCCTTTTCCTCCTTCCCTCCCTCCTTTCCCTGCTCTTCACTTGCTCTTTCCCTGCTGCTTGACATCCAGCCCCATAAATCCTCAATTGCCAGTTTCCCACACATACTTCTCCACCACTTCTCTCCTCTTGAATGTGTTCTCAAGCTGACTGCAACACCTCAGGACAATGCCACGGAGGAGCTATGGCATGGGCTCTCTTTTCTCATGAGGACTCATCTGGGGCTGTAGACTCATCTCAGGCTAAGCACCAAGGGGAGGCATTTTAGTGCTGTTGGCACAATGTTGGACTGCAAAATTTTATTTGAACTAACTTTAAGTGTGAATACGTGATCTTCAGGTAAACTATGGCGTGGACATTCACTTGCTGAAACGAAGTCATGTTCGTTCTAGTTGGTTAAGAGCTAGATAAATTGAACACAGCTTAGTGAATGAATACAACAACTTAGTGAATGCACTTTAAAAGCTCATTTGGATGAGCTTTCCAGGTGCCCCTGCATAATCAGGCCACTCACTGTGGGCGCTCACCTTCCAAGAGTGCATGAGCAGTGCCCTTGCTGCCTCCAGCTGGTCCTCCCTCCTGGATGCCCCAACAAGAGGGCAAGCGAGCAGCACTCAGTGCAGCTGTTCAGAAACACAGCACAAAGAAAATACAACCTGTGCTCTCCGCAGCTCCATCCAGCTGAGAACCAGGAAGAAACCCAGACACCTCACAGCCAAGTCACAACCAGCCACACCCCAGCTCACAAGGCACAGAAGTGGGACATCTTTCCTATAAACCCACCGTTACAAGAAGCCTCCCCAAGAGGTAACATTCGTTCCAGCAGCAGTATGTCTGCTTGCAGAGTGCTATCTATTAAAGCTCCACAACCACCCTTCCCTGATTAGATCTCAACTCCCTTTCTGTCCTGCAACGTAAAGGAGAGGAGCAAATTTCTGAAAAAAGGCATCTGAAATGTATTGCCTTTTTAAAGTTTTATTGCTCAGTAGGCTGGTAAAACCCTCTGCATTAGGAATAATGATACACAGCTTTGTCCTTTTTTTCCTTTAAATTTGTTAAGTTCAACCTACCGATCAATTTAAACATCATCCTGAAATTGTGCTATGGTAAAACAAATCTGCATTTAGAGAATAAATGAAATTGATTCTTTTCTGGAGCGCAAGGTCTTCCTAAATGGGGTATTTAAATATAAACCCCAATCCCTCTCTGGAGAAGCACCTGGTAATTCACTTTTTGGATCAAATTGCAACTCCACAAAAACTTTATGACCTCATATGGTCTTTCCACCCCCACATTCCTCCCTAGAAACATTATGTACAGCATGCTCCAGGCAAAGGGGTTGTTAGAAATGTAGATGGTGGCACTGGGGAAAGAGATGCCACAAGACCAGAGCACTGAGAACATGAGAAATGGGCAGCTGCTTAAAGAAGGACTCTGTGAGCTGCTGATGTATTCATTCCTGGTCAAGAGCATATCCTACACTCCTGCTTCAAAAATCTTCCACGCCCAATTTTTTCCCTTGTCAAGCAGTCCTACATACTCATCCCTCACTCCAGCCTCAAGCATGTTCCAGCACTCATAAAAATAACTATCCTGACTGAATACTGGGCTAGCCTAGCATTCCATCTGCAGCAGTGGCTGAAAGTGGGTGACAGGGAAATGAGACAAGAAGAAAATCTATGAACAAATCATTGGTTGTGACACACTTGGCCACGGCAAGGACCTCTGGGTCAAAGAGCTACAGAGAGGAGGCACTGCTGGCTGAGATGCTCAGGAGCCTTCGTGGTGAGAGGCAGATGGGCAAGCCACCTCTCATCCCTCCTGGCTGGCTCCAGGGGTACCTGACCCAGGTAAGTGGGTGCTTCATCCGAGCAGAGTGTTGCTGCAGCCAGGACTGCCCCGCTGACGGCAGGGAGAAAGGTGAGCAAACATGGCCAGGGTAATCCTGCCGTATGCTTTTTATCTTATCTGCTCCCTGGTTACAGAGCCAGCAGTCACCATAGTGTTATGAATGGAAACAGCCTCGCAAACAAACTATACTTAATACCCCAAGTGGTTGCTTATCCCTAAGCTTCAAAGCCATTTATAGCTCTTATTTATGCTTGGGTTCTTCAGGATTGATCAGAAATGGAGTGGCTTTCTCCATGAAACTTATAGCAAGAAACACTATGGAATGTGCCATGACGTGAGATGATCCTGTGTCCACCTGGTATTTCTTTACTTCGTAAAAGGAGTTGTTAACCAACTGCAGCTTTAAAAAAAATCAAAGGGAACTCACTGTTCTTGCCATTTCAACACGTCCCTGCCATAAGCCACAGTGGGAGGATTTCTGCTTTTCCATGAAGAGCTTGTTTCCCAGCACTATCAAAAGAACATGCATTTGTTCCTCTCAAAAACACTAACACAGAAGTAAAAAAATTATTTGGGAAAATGCACTGCTTACTCACAGCAGCTATCAGCTCCGTTCTTTAAGGGCAGCAGTGTTTTCCAACCCTGTGCCATCCAGCTGTTGACACATTTCACAGGACCACTCCCTGAGGGGGTCTGGTCCAGGAGCTCCAGTGTTTTAATGGAATGAGTTAAAAATGGCTTAGAAAAGAAGACTTTTCTTTCCTTGACACTTCCCCGCTGGAGGAATTCTCTGATGTAATATAACTCTAGAAGGTCTCAAACACTTAAAAATGAACTCCTCTTGCTGCAGTTATGAAGGGCTAGTGCATATGTGTGTGTGTTTGCACAAATCTGCATATATGTTTGCACTAATTTTGCTCTGGAGTGACTCTAAACAGAAAAAAATGTTTTTACCTTCTGTTTGCCAAAGCTAAGTCGATGAGAGTAGAATGGCTAACAGCTAGCACTTTCCTGAGGTAAAGAGGATAAGCTGAAAAAGATGCAGAAACACCTGGAAATGTACAAGCACCTGACTTCACATGTTGGCTGTGTCAAACATTAACCCTAGAAGAAAACATTCAATAGTGGATTCAGTTATCTTTTCCCCTCCATCATCTCTAGGCCAGCAGACATGACACAGTGCACCATTTCACTTTCTGCCAAACAGTGTTTCTGCAGGACAGAAGTCCATCTGTTATTCTCAGTTTAAATAATTTGCAGTGTAATTAATGGCATTTCCACTGGGCTCTTTGGGGACTTGCCAAAGGACACCCAAGGTTTAAAATCCATAGGACCTCAGGTAGCCTGAGAGAGGCAGAAATCTAACTGTAATCATGATGTCTTAGCTCACACACAGCCCCAGCTAGCTCCACTTATCCAAGTGCTTAGGCAAGTCCTTAAGCTGAAGTCTGCAAATAGTCCCACTGGTTTTCAAGGAGTTTAATGCATTCCTGACAGGTCAGCTTGTTTGCAAGTAAGCTGGACAGTCAGATTCCTTGCAGGAACGAACTGTGTACATGACAGGCAGACGTGTGGACACAGTCACCCACAACTGCCTACAGTAGGCAGCAGGGTCTGCAACCACTGTGCTGTCTATGAGCTCTGTTCCCATTTCACCAGCACAGCTTGCTACAGCTGGCATCTGGTCTTTGTCCTGCCTGTGGCTTTTCTCCTCTGGATTTTGGAAGCTCCTTTTCCTCTTGGGGTCTGTCTCAAAATCACCAGCAGCAAGGTTTATTCTTACCTGTCTCACGCATGCAGGTTCCTGAGATGCATATAAGGAGAGCTGCCTGCACTGAAGCAAGCTGGCATCACAGTCCATTCTTTGCCACTTATGGACACGTTAAAAGGGCCCTCCAAAGCAGGCATGTTTTTTATACCTCAGAAATAAATGGACACACTGACAATGGGCTGCCTTGTGATCCTTCTTCTGATGCCCTTGGACAGCACAAAGTGACTGTATGTCCTGGCATCATGGGAAAGGAAGCTGCACTTCAACTAAAACGATGCCATAAATGAGAGCAGCCTCTGGGATACTTCATCTCTTGGTGGAGATGGCAGAGCAAGAGCAGCCACCCTGCCAAAGCACTGAGCAGCCTTCAGCACTGAAGAGTTTAGCAAAAGTTTACGGCTTGACAGCCCCAGGTCTGAGAAACACCTCACATAGGAACACAGAGGCCAAATGCTCTGTGACAGAAGACGACAAAGGTTCCAAACACTTTTTGTTTATGCAAGCATCTGAAGAATGTGCAAAAAGAAGTCTTTTCACATACCTTCCTGCCATTCCAACTAACGGATATGCTGTTGCTCTTTTACCAGTGCTATGGAACTACCTTCAGGCAAGCTCACTGTGGCAGTCAGTATCCAGCACAACTCATTACAGGAGCACCAACAAACTTTTTGGGAAATGAAGGGGAAACAGACACTAAAGAATCAACCTGCAGACAGTGAGGAGTTAACCAGACACGGTAGATTACTTCAGCTTTGAAGACACTTGCATGAAAAGTTGACTTGAAGGAAGGCCACCGAAGTCCAGATGGAACGGTGAGAAGCATTTATAAACTACCCTGAGACTCGGCCATCCTCAGCTGTTTTCAGTGCCCTGGGAATCTCTCTTGAGCACCTTGCCTCAAGAGGGAACCAATGTCACTGGCAGCAGCTGCACACCTATTTCTGTGTCATTACAATAAGATACTCAGACTAAGCTCCTACCCTCCCAAAATCTTTTAGAAATGATATTCTTTCCCCTGATCTTTCTTGTGGCCATCAGCGAAGATGACATCCCCTTAACAACCAGCTCTGCTTTCATCCTGCTGTTAGGCACAGCTTAAACCACAGCCACGTGGTGCCTGGGGACAGGGGTTAATCTGGTTATCATCAGCGGCTTCTGCCAGTCAGGTGTGATCTGGAGAAGGAATGGGGCAGAGAGCAAGCAGAGGACAGGAGCAAGAACAGCAGTAGCTGAGAACACCAGGCTCCAGCTCTGTGGAACCAACATAAGCCTCAGAGAGACCATGCTGAATAAGTGCTGATCATTTTGCGATAGGATGGGCCCTGACTCTGCCCAAGCTCCTCACCCAAATGGTCTTCACAATAAGAGTGAGGATAGAGTGTCATGATAGGCACTCTCACCTACAGACGGGAGAAATAATGAAGGAATAGAAAGGAGGAGTGGGCCAGAGCTAAAAAGGATATTTATCTGTCTTAAGTACCCCCATATGAACTTATTTTAAAAACCCATTTTTCAGCTACTTCGTTGAAATAGTTTTCCAATTTCTAACCTTTATGACAATTCATACAGCCAAGAAAAGTTGTGCTTAGCATCAATTTCACTTCTGCTGACAAACAGTTTCTTTTCTCCACAGTTTGTGTTGCCATCCAGCATTTGAACTTAGTTTTTCACACATTTACAACACCTTCTCATGTGCCATTCACAATGCTGAAGAGAAAAAACATTCTTCAAACAAAATGTATCAACAGAAAAAACAACATCAGGCCAGGATTGCTGGAATCCACAAAGTTAAGCCTGCCAGTAACTTGCGCAGAAGGTCAGACAAGAAACCTATCAAACACAGAAAACCTCACCCATTCATTCAGCGTTCATCCCACAGCTTCTGGTTGAGCTATAGCGTATAAAAGATATCAATCCTCAGATTCTGTGCATGACAGAAAATCTTCCACATGCCCAGGCAAGTACTTCCAATGCTGAATTATTTTCTTTTCTTCCCTTTTTTTTTTTTTTTTTTTAAGTGCCTTTCACCTGGCCTCATTGGTGTGCTGGCAGCTTCATTGCTTCTCTAGAGCTCCCACAGTTTTTATAGTGTGCTTTACACCTCTGCATTTCCAGTACACTCTTTCCAAGAAGAGGTCTAACCAGAAATCTATGTGTTTTCATGTCAAGTACCTTCTCCAAAACTAACTTCTCTTGAGATAAAAAGGACACTGCTGTACAGCTGGTATGGTTCACTGCAGAAGTGCAGCAAAGGGCAGAAACAAGAAGGGGCCACTGGCAGCCCTATGACACCAGTTTTTACAGGACATATTTCTCCCACTGAAATATGGTTCCACATGACCAGTGGGAGAACAATATACATGCTGTCTAAAAAGATCACCCATATTTTTGTCCTCACTGCAATAACAGTGCCCTCCAGAAACAGGGAAAGGAATCTTTCCATATGCCAAAAAACAGGACATGAGATGGGCTCGTGTTACTTTCTAATCTGTAGAACGGCCATATGTCAGGAAACCAGGGTGGTTTGTAGGAAGAGGTTAGAGTCAGAATTGGGAGACTTGGTTTCTGGGACCAGACTGGGATGTGGCATGGCCTTGGACATGCAGACTGTAGCTTCCTGGGCACGGGGAGCTTGCTCTCAGGCTGAGCTGGTTTCACTGAGGGGAGTTTGAAGGATGCAGACTCAGTTAAGCCTCAAAGCACTGTGATGACACAAACAATATCAGTTTTATTTGGCACAGTTCAAGGCTACATGCAAAGAAGTATTTACAGAACAACTGGCTGTGTTTCATTTACTGGTGTCCATTCCAATTATAATGCGATAACTCAGAGTAGTTTTCAGTGCTGTTTCACATCCAGGTGCAATATATTGACAGTATAATCTCTTTTTTCTCCTTTCAGAGTCCAGTAGACTTCTCCAAATGAAAACTAAAGACTCTGACGCTGTAGAAGCCAACAATCCTGATAAAACTCACACACGCACACACATGCACAAACACACAAAATCTCCCAACACCGGATTTAAAACCTAACTCTTCTGGCAGTAGCTGCAGTGGGAACAACCTCTATCAATCACCTCTGCAAGTGGATGTTACCAGGACTCTGTTTAGTCATCTCAAATATGCATTCATGCTTCTGTAACTGTCTTCAAAGGGATTAACCATTAGCCATAAGACATGGCATGTGGTTGACTCAGGGGTGAAATGAAAGCTGTTAATGCAGGAGAAAGCCATTGAGCAAGGCTCAGCCTGAGTCCAAGTGCTGAATGCCAAGCCCAAACTGTTTGACCTGGATTCCCTCTGCTTACAGAGGTGGAAGGACCGTCAGCTCATAAACCTGAGAAACAGATGCACAGAGAAAATGAGGAAAGATTCCCAAATGAACTGTCAGAACTACAACAACATTTATCTCTTCGTCCCTGACCTGTGAAGGCCGTGGACTCCTTAGTAGGAGTTGAATGGTCCACAATGATCAAACTTGGCCAATTTTTCCCCAAATCTAATGCTCCCAAAGAAATTACACAAATACAGACACAAGCAGTATTCTGTATACAATTAAAATACTGGCAGCTACTCCAGCAGATCCCTATCTGTCTGTTATTGCTTTACTTTCCTTTTATGTTTTCTTCACCATTAACAGAAACTGAGCAGATAGGAAGGACAGGAAGAAGGAGGGGTGGAAGGATGGATGGATGGAAAGGAGGAAGAGACAGAAGGAAAAGGAGGGACAGAGAAAGGGAAAGAAAGAAGCAGGGATGGAGAAAAGAAGGAAGAAAGGAAGTAAATGGCATGCAGAAGGAGAACTAAAAGAGTTGGAGGGACAGATGGATGGGAATGAGGAAGGGAGTAAAGAAAAGGAGGGAGACAAAGAGGAAAAGAGGAATGAATGGAAGGACACACACACAGACTTGCTCTTCAAGTTGTCAATCTCACATCACCCTCCGTTACTATTAAACGGAGCCAAAGGACCGGAGCCCGCCGCGCGCGGCTCCCGCACGGCGCGGCCCGGCATCCTCTGCCCGCTCCCCGCTCCGCGCCGCGGGCGGCACCGCGCTCCCGCCGCACCCTCTCGCGGCCGCCGCCGGCAGCGGCACCTCCGGCCCGCGCCCCGCCGCAGCCCCTCGTCCTTTCCGCTCCCTTTTCCCCCCTTCGCTGTGATTTTGATTATCATCATCATTTTTTTTTAACCGGTTTTTACAGACGAGCATCACGCAAAGGCACCCTGCGAAAGCTACGAGGCAGGTTTCCTCTCTCAGCTGTGCTCTGCTTCTTGCTGCCTGTAGCCTCGCCAGGGGCACCCTAACTCTTCCAATACAGGTCTTTCACCAAAAACTTTCTCGGGCTGGAACAAGATCTCCACCCCCGCCGCCCCCCCGGGACTTGCCCCCAGTGCACTCGTGGGAGCAACCCAGGGTTAAGTGAAACACTTCACGCACATTGAAGCCGTTCTTTGTACAGCTAGAATGACTCACACAAAATATTGACACTTGGTTTGTTTTCTTGTATCATAACGGAACATGATAAACTATCAGTACTGTTAAAGGCACATTCACTCTTGTTACTTTTGGAATGTTAACAAAACACTGATTTGGTAAGAATTCATAGCATTTCCAGAGCTTCTGACACTTCGCGACACATTGTTCTTCACTGTTTTGCTCTTGGTTCTAAGTACCTGCCTCAAAGGGCTATCGGATGCTTAGGGAAAGATTAAAAGGAGGGGGTGAGGGAGGGAGATGCCTGGAAGAAAGTTTTCTGCAGTTTAGCACTTTGCTTTCCTCTCTTTCAGAGTCACTAATTGCCACTTAGGTGCCTAAAGTAGAAGCTTGTCAAAAGATGCTTGGCAGCTTCCCTGTGATTTTCTGGCTAGACCTTCAAGAACTGAGCACCGAAAATGTTTCCTTGAAAAAAATCCAGTGATTTTGATACTATAGAAGAGACAAAAAGTGAGCTGCCCCAAACAGTGAGTGCTGAAGTCTTCCAAAAAACTAATCATTCAAACTCTTTCTTTTTTATTTTCACAGTTAGTGAGTGCATTTCCAGAAATCCAGGAAGAGAAGCCCACAACTGCAAATAGATAAACTCAGAGTTGAGTCTCAGCTCATAAGCGTTGCCAGGGATTAATGTTTTAAAATCCTTGCATAGCTTAGCAGATCTTGGCATTTCTATACCCAAGATAAAAATTTTGTTTAGCCTTACCCAGCTATCAATATTTGCACAAAGTTCAGAACAGTTTCTGCATGTATTTCACACAGGGAATGTCTTTCTATGCACATGCAGTATTTACTGGACAACTATACTGGTATGTCCTCACAATTTTATTTGCATTCCCATGGCTACAGTCAAGTAGTACTTGTAGCGTTAAGTCAAAAAAGGTTGAATGGTGACTAATCTCATTTATTCACAAAACATGAACATACTCGCATGCTTTTTGAAGGATTCATTCTCAAAATTGCTCTGAAGATTGTGCGGAATGTTTGGAGCATTCAGGCATTGCACACAGGTGGAGAGGCTTTCCCCTCAGAAAAATGTACAGGCATACCAGTAGCGCATAAATATTTTGGCTTGGAAACACCAGAAGAAGCTGTCACACCTTCCAAACAATACTTTTCCTCTAGAATTGGACAGCTTTTACCAGAAACCACAGCTCTCATGCCATCTCCAAGGCTCTTATCTTCAAGCCCTGCTAAAATCTTGACCTGCCACCTGACCTCTCTTCATGAATGCTGAGTATCAATTTAAATTTAGCAACTCTCAGATGGAGCTCTTAATCCTCCCAATCAAACCCTGAACTGCACCCTGGTCCTCAGCCTGATCAACGCCATTTCTTCTTTCACCAACTAAACCTGCAACCAGACGAAGCCAAAGGCGATGCTCAGTCACACTCATCTCATCCGAACTTGCTGTTTATTCTGTCATGTAGTCCCAAAGCTCTAGCATTTTGACCAAGTCTAAATTAAATTTCTCACCGGGAGGAACTTATTTTCAATGTTAATGACCCTAATCTCCCTTCACTGGGATCTGCACAGGCAGATGTGTTCAGAGTGGTATTTCTGAGGTCACATCACTGAAATGATGACTGAGACCCATCTTTGCTGCTCATCTTTCCCCCCACTGAATTTGTGTTTCTGCACCAGCTGCTTACAGAGCTCTGCTCCTCCCATCTTGCTGCTGAACTAGAGTGGGGGGCAGAGAACTGAACCAGAGAGGGCTGGCATAACCCAGAGCCTACTGCCCTGGCAGTGCTGTCAGGCTTTGCAACCATCAAGGCCTTTTTTCTCAGGAATGCCTCATGGCCTCTATACTCTGTCCTCTCAAACACAGCAGCCTCTTCCTCATCTCCACTAAGCTGAAACCACCTGAGAAGATGCATTCCCTGCGATGTCTGAAGGTGCTCAACAGAAGGGCCAGGCAGCTGACGTGCCCTGGCCTACCAACACACAGCTCTTCCACAGAGAGATTTTCCCTGGACCAATTCTCTTCTCTCGCCTCACTGGCATCACTTTATGGGGTCCAGCACAGAGAGCAGAAGGTCCAGGAGCTGGCATGGTGGGCACAGTCCCAGCCTCTCCATGCCTGCTCCCTGGGCCCGGAGCAGGGCCTCTGTGAGGGCACGGCCTGCAGGCCTCACAACCCCGGCTTCTCCGCCTCACGTTCCTCTGCCCTGGCAGGATGCATTTCGAGCACGCTGCCCTCCGAAGCCCTGCTGGTGGATTTACTGAGCTGTCTGCACACTCCGCTGGCATAGCACATCAGTGAAATCATTTGGAGAAAAGCTGCAAGCTTCTGTCAATTCGTAATACTCTCTCCTCAGTTTTCCGCCCCCTGTATTTATCATGGCCTGGCCTGCCCTGCTGAAGGAAGATATGATTGCTTTGGACTTTATGCAAGCAATCAATTTGTTCAAGGCCATTTGAAGTGAGGGGGGGAAACGTTCTTTTACACAATTTTAGTGACAAAGAAACCATAGCAACGTGGGCCTCCCCAAGCTTTTGTTACTGAGCCCAGAGCTCAATTCCACCTAGGCAATGGAAAACATGAAGATGATTTTTTCTGTGTTGCCACTGTGCAGCTGAGCAGCACAGCCCAAAACTTAGACTTATTTATTTCTTTAAATAATACTCTAATTAAGTATCTTCTCTATCAGGAATTCTGGAGTTCCCAGGTCAGTTGTGAGAGAACATAGCAAAGAAACACCTTTCATACAATTATTTTTTAAATAACTAAGCCAATTCTCAACCTTGTACCAGTAAAACAATACTCTTGATCAGAGACCAAAGGGACATGCGAAATAAGCAAATTAAGCTCAGAGAAGCTACAATCAGGAAAACAGTGGTAAACAAAAAACTCAAAATCTGTTAAGGACTTTTGTGCTACTGCACAGATCCTAACTCTTGTAAGATCCGACTGGTTGTAAGCTGCTGTTTTTCATATGGAAGGAAGCCCACGAGCAGAGGTAAACTACTGATGGAGCAGAACACAGCAGAGAAGATAGCAATTATTGATCTACCTCCATTTAAGAAAGCAGGTAGCTAAAAAATACAACAGCTCCATTACCTCTTAGACTGCACATCTCAAGCACACCCACTGATCATCAGGTGCCTATTAGTGCAAAGGAGGAATTGGGGCTCTACCAAAGCCAGGAGGCCTTCATATCACCCACAGTACGTAGTGTTAATCAATGTGTATAGCCCGATCATTAATTCAGGCTCCAATATGCTTGATTAGAGAGGACAGAAGCCAGTTGCTTGTGATGTAAAACTGCTCCCTTACTACATTTTACATTAACCAACCTTTGTGGGATTCCTCTTCTAAAGAACTGGTCCATTTTCTAAGCTTCCCCAAATCAGAAAATACCCTTAAATAACAGAGTAGATAGAATTTATAAATGAAACATCACCAGCATGATGTTATGTCATTCTGAGTTGAGTGAACAGCAATATCTTATGCTGTGTTCCATTCTGCTCATTAGATACTGTATCTGCAGTCGCTGTGCATGGATTAGCTACACACGCGAATTGCCCTGCCACACGCACTCATCTCAGAAGGAGTGGGATTTTAATTACATAACGTAGAAGCATGCTCAGTTCTTGCCCACACAGGAAACTTTTGACTAGTAATGTCAGGTATGGATGAAGGCGGTACTCTTTCATACCAGCAAAAACACTCCGGCACTTCGGAAAACCGAGTTAAACACTTGCCAGAAGAATGGACTCCTTCTGGTTCAGACACTGCCATACTTTGGCTTGGCAGGAACATGAGCTCTTTGGAATTTTAGCAAAGCCTGAGAACGAAGGTTTTGCCCAGGTTCCTCCCTGCCTTGGTGAGCCTCAGACTGGACTTGCCACCATCCAACACTTTAGACAAAACACTTTCTACAGCAGACACGCTCAGACCACAGCACCAGAACTGGGAATTAAATACACATGAATATCCAAACTCCAGGTGATAAACACTGCCACAGATTCTCCGTGTCCTTATTGCTTTGGCTTCCCCCACCGGAGAAAGAAGGCCATCTTCCCGAAAACCTCTGCCTAGCTCAGAGTTGGGCTGGCTGGGTTACTCAGCACCTCTGTTTACAGCTCCTTTCCCTGCTCCCTACCCACTGCCACAAGTGCCCAGCCCGAGGTACCTGGCATCTCCTGTGCTCGGCATGAGCTGCCCCAGCAACTGGGGGCTGTCCCTGCCCCTCCAGCACCGAGCTCCTGCAGCAGCCCTGCTCTGCTGGAGGCAGCAAACTGCCCCAGAGGAGAAAGAAAGCCCTCCTACAGGAATGGGATGGGGCATGGTGGGACCCTGATGTGTGCACAGTCAGAAGAAGTCTACCTCCCTTACACTCCCCTGATGGAGACTTCCTGTTATAAATCCTCCAGCATGTTACCGTCCTTGTGTTTTCTATGTCAACCACAAAAACAAACAAAAAACCCCAAACACCTCAAATAGCCCAGCTGTCACTGCTAAGTTTGCCAGAGGTTTTAATTCTGCAAGAGACAGACTCCTAACAGAGTGAGAGAGACAGCAGGAAGGTCAAATGAAGAGTTTGTCCCTAACTTGGTGTAGGGAGGGAAACCTGCCCTGCATTACCCAAAACTTTTAAACTACACCCACTGCTGAGCAGAAGCTGGGTCGCTCTCTCTGAGAGAGATACAGGAGAGGATGCATCAAGCAGTGCAAGTTTGTAAAGATTTTTAGCCCACAGGGATACCTTCTGTGGCTGAATCACACACATCCTCCCTGAGGACTGATGATTAAAGTCTAGAGCTGCATCATGTTGGCCATGGTGCTCTATGCAGAATGAGCTTAGGTATGTTTAAGGAAATTGACCCTTTTGGGTTTTCTGGTTCTCTGTTTGGTGGAATGAAAAAGTAAACAAACAGCCAGATAGGGCAACTGTCTCTGCTCTTCACAGGCTTCTTTTAAAACAATTTCCCACCAACAAGGAGTTCAAATAAATAGTCTCACCAATAACTCCAGGCACATACTGCTGCACAGAAAGCTCTCTCCATGCCTGTACCTCAAGGCTCTCTAATAAACTAGGTGGCAAACATGACGTCTCTAGGAAAAGCATCATGTACAGCATTCAGGAGTCTTCACCCTGACTGGGGTGTTTGGCTGATGGAAACGTACAACCATGGTGAGTGAGGCAGCTCACTTGGTTGTGACCCTGCCTCTGGGTCAGCCCGCAGAGCCCTGAGTCCGTGGACACCTACAATGGATGGGGGTCTTACTGGTACGAATCCTTGCACTCAACACTGAAGAGGCATAAGACAAACAACACGTGCTGCTAAGCGAGCAAAAGGTCCTCTCTGATCATCCCTGAGTAAATAGCTGCAAGTTTAAACAAAATACCCGGCACAAAAGTTTGCCATCTGTTCAACTCAGCTAAGTGATTCCTGGGGAAAGGAAGGGAGAGAAAACCCGTTTTGTAATGGGAGATACGCACCACCACCACGAAAAAAAAAAAAAGAAAAAGAAAAAGAAAAAAGAAAGAAAGAAAAAAGAAGGAAAAGCAAAGAAGAGCAACAGCTGGCCGAGAGCTGCTCAGGGTTGCAGGGCCGGCGGGAGGGCTGCAGACCGGCCCCGCTCGGGTAGCCTGGGGGGCTCCGGCCGCCGTCGCTCCGCGGACAGACCCCGCCGGGC
>WBMW01005315.1:887877-907245 GCA_013396635.1 Penelope pileata
GCACAGGGAAAGGGGGATTTGCAGGGCTGGAGCGCGGTCCTACACCTGGCGCGGGGCGCGGGGATCCGGCCCCGGGAGGGCCGCACAGCGGTGCGGGGCCGAGCCCAGCACCGCCCCTGAGAGGTGCTCAGGTAAAGCCCTGCGGCTGTTCCTGAATGGAACCGCACCGGCACAGCCGTACCGGAGGGAGCCGTAAAGCAGTGGCGACAGAGGAAATACACCGGTCAGAACTTCGCTGTCGCCTGAAAAACTTGCCCAGCACTCCCACAGCATACAGCTGCCTGGCTAACCTGAGCCCGTTCCCTGCTGGTGCAGGTAATTGCACCATTAGGCAGGAAACACGGTATCTGAGAAGTTATGGACAAGGTCTGCACAAACTGCTTGAAACCTCTCAATTGAAGGTTTTCCCTGTAGGCTTGGAAAGGTCATGCGATGTGGAAAAACAGATAGGATCAGAGCCTAAATCTAGGATTGCTACTTAGCAGTTCTTAGCGGCTGACTCTTGAGGAGGCTATTGTACACGTCCTTTACGCTGCAAAATGATTTCCAATGTCCACCATGCACAAAAGATCATACAGAGTTGTTTTTCAGTATTATTTGATCAAAACCGTCCAAAAGATCTTCCTGAGTCAGACCCCTAAAAGACAAAGAACTCCAAAACCTATACATACTGAGTTCTCATCTTCTCTGGCTGAAAGTTTTAGAGTTCGTTTTTTCCAGATAGTCCCCTGGAGCAAGAATCTTCTGAAAGAAGCTGTGGTTAACCACTGATACGGGGATTTCAGCATTTGGACTTTGGAACAAATTAAAAAAAAAAAAAAAAAACAAAAAACCACAACCCATACCTGCTTAACTTCCATCTCTATGGTAAAATAAGAGAGGTGAACAACACTGAGTGGAGAACAATAAAGCAAAGAAATAGACATCCAAAGTGGCCCAGCAGTGCAGCATCAGTGAACAAATCAGACTACAAAAAAAAATAAGGGGGACATGGGTACAATTCCTGACACCGAGAGTTCTAGAAGATACCTGCTGCTGAATGCATTTGAGCAACATATTTTTTTATTTCTTAATACACGGTGTTATAACATCCTTTCGTAAATGTGCTGAACTGTGAATGAAGAAATAAAGCACGGGCAAGGAGGGGACGGAAAGCCAATCTCGAACAGCTGGCGGCGGCACCCCCGGCGGCAATGTCCCGATTTGTCCTTCAGGGGTCACTACTCAGCAAGGAGGGAGCCCTCCTCGGCAAAATGCGAGACACTGCTCTGCATCCCAGTGTGCTTTTAAATACTCTCGATATGACCTGGCTTTCTGCACTCTGCACAATTTATGTGCTGAAGATAAACGTTACCTTCACGCCGTGTTCGCCGCTGTTTGGTAATAATCCCAGACAACTGTTGGCAGAGCTCTGAGTGGCACATGGGCAGGACTGCCATCAGGGGCCTTTTTTAGGGTCTGCGGCAGTGGGGAGACCCCAGGAGCCTGGAGATTCATCTAAAATTAAGGAAATGCCAAATTCCCGATTACCTGGCACTTCCTCTGCCAGAAATTGGAGTTGTTTGTTGGGAAAACATACCAGAAATCTGTTCCAGAAATAAGCCTATTGTTTCCAGAAGGAAGAGCATTATTAATTTTAGGCAACATGTCATAGATCTGCGGGAAAAGGTGGGATTTGCTTCTGCACACCCCACTGCGAGAGAGGCAGGTATTGCTTATAACACTGAGGATGATCTCTCTTCCTTTTCTGCTGCCAGCTGAGGGGTACTTTGTCAGAGTTGGTAGCAACTGATTTAACAATGTGTTAAAACAGCCTTTTCCCCCCCTCCCCTGCAGTATTGTGGTAGAAGGTGTCAGAGGCCAGTCAGAAAACAAGCAGCATAGCACAGTGTTTTAAGCTATGTCCACTCTAGAGGCCTTAGAGCACTTGATTAGTTGCCACATTCTGAGGCCATTGAGGGATGTGGTCATGTACAACATCTCCTTGCAGTAGGAACCACAGCTTGGACGTGTTGCATGGCCTGCTAAAGATTACCGAGATGCCAGGAGAACAGAAGTCAGATGAGCACATGCATCACTTCATTACAGGACACACAGAAGAGAGCTGTCCACTTGTCGCCAACACACAGCAGGTAGGGACCATGCATGGAGCTTTTAATCTCCTTGCTCTCTTCATCTAAACTTTTGCAGTATGAAAACAAAGCTCTGTCTTTGCCCCAGCTCACCCAACTATTGGTAGTTTAGCTACTCTGGACTTTGTGCAGCTATTTACATTGTGTAAAGTGAACAGAGAACACTGCTAAGTCTGATTTTTCAGTTGCATAAACATCTTAACAAAATGCAATGCAGGGCAAAAGAGACTGATCAGTAAACAAAAATAAATAAAGAGTGCTCCAGAGTAACAAACAGTTGAGTGAAACTTCAACAATCTGATTTTCTTTTGCTTCTTTACAAATACATGGACTGTACAAAGGAGACTTAGCTACAACTACTCTGAGATGCCCCTTCCCCCACACACCCCCATCCCCAAACAAAAAGAGTATAAATTGCTTAGAGACTTTCATTGTTAACTGAAAATGCACAAATTAGTTCCCAAATCAGTAAAGCTCATGGGTTAAACTCATACTCTGGCTACTCGTCAAACAGTTTAAAGACTACTGATTTGTTTTGCTACCTTTGATTTTCCTTTAAAACACAGGAAGGTAAGTCAAATTTTGATCTTAAATCCACATAAAAGTCAAAACCACTTGTTGCCACTCTACTGACAGCAAGAAATCAGTGTGCAACATCAGCATAATAGAAATAAATGGTAAAGATGTATCCAAACTGTAACTGCGAATAAAATACATTTTCATTTTTAGTTGAGAATGAAAGTTTGTCAGCAGCAAAGTACCAAATCTTTGACATCTGCTCAGCTGAGTCAGGACAACAGTAGCTTTTGTTCTTCTGACATTTTTGAAGATGCAAATCTTGATTACACAAAAGTATCCTAACAGCGGTTTAAAGGTCAAGCTGACAAACCAACATCTTTGGCAACAGCAGTGATCGTGACAGGTGATGACGTCTCATTAACGTCTCTTTTCAGGAAATGGTACATTTTGGAGTTGTTTGTACATGTGTCTGTATATATGTTGCTACAAACAGGAACTGATAGCCTCCGATTTACCAACATTTTTTATGGGCTGAGTTTCTGAAAGTCCAGGAAACTGTCACAACAAGATAAATGGATGCTTTACTGTTTCAGAACTTTCTAGATCTTCTTATCACAACTGCTAGTCCCATTAACATGCAATGTGGAGTGAAAGGAAAACAAAAATATGTATTAGTGGACATAAGCCTTATTTTCCTTAAAAATGTATCAGGCCAAAATTTCCATGGGCTACTACACTACTGAAAAACACAGAACCATCAAATCATTTAGGTTGGAAAAGATTCTTACAATCATCAGGTCTGAACACCACCTCACACTACGAGCTTCACCACAAAACCATGTCCCTAAATGCTATATCCACACATCTCTTAAACACCTTCAAGGGCAGTGACTCCATCACTTCCCTGGGCAGCCTCTTCCAATGCCCAAACACCCTCTCCATAAAGAATTTATCCCTCACATTCAATCTGAACCTCCCCTGGCACAACTTGAGGATGTCTCCTCCTGTGCTAAATGTCACCACATTATTGGCACAAATATGGCCCCTGATAACAAACTAAATTAAAAGACATAGAAAGTGAAAATCTATTCAGAGGAAGAGCTTTGGCAGCCCCTGTTTGAATCCACATCCACGAGGCAGTAAACTCCTCCAGCACCAGCAGAACTGACAGTTCTCTCACTTCAGTGATGTGACTCCGTTGAGGAGTGTTTTATCCACACATTGCTCTCTCGTCAAAATGACTTAAAATTAATTTTTAAGTGGGTATTGAAAATTAATTTATGTGGAGATACTCTCATTCAGGACAAAAAATAATCTTTAAGTTCGGACCAATTCACTTGGGAAGCTAATTATGTCCAATCACATTAAACCCACTTCTGATTAAAAATACCAAAATGAAGCTTTAATGTGGTCCGTCTGGTTTGGACCCAGATTGATGATAATCCCCATTATCCTGGTGCGCTCACAAGGGACCCACAGGCCTTCCACGTGAGACCAGCACTCTCTGGGCATGAATCCACAGTGGTCTGTGCCCTAGCACAGCCAGCACATGTCCCTCACCTCTGTGGCAACAGATTTCAGAAGGGACATCAGCCCCAACACCTTTGAAGGCTGCACCTGCATGGTCAGCACTCACGTGGTGATGGCAAAGCAGCCTCTGTCAATGAGCCTCTGAGTGCTGCAGGCATGCCTGTATGCCATGTAGCTCACTGTGAAATGGGTGGTGTTGTGCCCCTCTGTCTCCCTGTGCCCCCCTCCTCCGCCCACTGGGCTGGCCTGTTCTGCAGAGCATGGGTACCAGCACCAACCCCACCCTGCTGTGCGACCAAAATGATGCTCCCGATGGGGTGCAATTAACCAAAGTGCGTTGAATCATAGAATCATAGAATGGCTCGGCTTGGGAGGGACCTCAAGGATCATCCAGTTCCAGCCCCCTGCCATGGGCAAGGTTGCCACCCACCAGATCAGGCTGCCTAGGGCCCCATCCAACCTGGCCTTGAACACCTCCAGAGATGTTATTCCAGTGTCCCTGGACTAAATAACTTAGCTAGAGTAAAGGCTCCACTTCAGGCTGCCTTTGCCCCACAGGGTCTGTGAAGCAATCTGTTTCCCTTTGGAGTCAATCGGTTCAGCACAAGTGTACTTGAGTGTGTTTTGCCTGCCCTGCCAACCAAGGTTGCAACAGCCTTCTTCATGAGATTATCTCAGTGGAATGCAATCTGCATGATATCTCGTCTTCAAAACACCCCTGTGTTGGGGTGTGGGGTGTGGGGAAACTATACATCTCCTTCTTTACCAAAGAGGAAAAGGAGTTAGAACTGAGAGAGAATTTAGACTCAAGGGCTCTCAGCGTCATAGCTTCAAGCTTTTAATGACCTGGTGCCCGAAGCAGCACCCAGAAACAGGCACACAAGCTCTGCATTTCCATTCAGTGCTTGGCAGGGGGATTCGTACAGTCACATCTGCTAAGCAGCCATCCACCTGAACTACACGTTGGAAAGCTTAACAATAAAACATTACATGTCCTTGAAGATTAGGATGTTTTCAATGCTTTCCTAGACCCAAACTGAAATAAAAATACCATGCAAAAGGAGATGCTGTAAGAAAAGGATGGCAACAAGGTATAGTCCTTCCCTCCTGCCTGAGGTTACAACCTAGTGGTGGAAAATGCCTTCTCCCTGAGAGGCAGAAGCCTGAGCTCATGTTCCTCCACCTGTCTGGAGAGATATGAATGCACATCCCTCATCTCTCGGAAGTTACCCAGGCACTTAGGCGCTCAGGTCACAAATTTTGCACTGATGGAGGAAAGCAGAAACTAGAATTCAGACCACACTTTCTTCCATGTAAGCGCTCTGGCAACTGCCATGCTTCCTCTGCCTCTGGACCGGTGTGGGATGAGACAACCACAACCAGGCAGGCCAGGGGTATTCTCTCTTTTCTGAGCATACCAACAGGTCTAGCCCCAGGGCAGGCACACAGACGTACATTTTTTTCTGTGGATTTCACAGAGATCTCAGCTAGATGTCCTGCTGTTAAATGCAGCAATTTTTTTGATCCCTTTCTGTCATTAATACACAGGAAGAAGGATGAGACTTCCCCCATCCACGTACCTCACCACATCTGCATATATACACACACACACTTTCACAGCTAACTCAGAACTGGTGTGATTCAACTGCAGCTTTTGCTGCCCATGACATTAGATGAACAGTAGTAAACAAAAATATATTGCATGTGGGAAGGGGGAGCCTCTCCATATGGGCTTTGTCTTCTCCATAACTCTTCCTATTTAAATCCTAAGCAAAAGTGATTAAATACACTGTTAGAGAGGAAGCACAGTCACTCCACCTTTCTTTTAAGGTCTTTCATCCATCAAGATAATTAAGATGTGCTTAATTAAATTCTGAACCACTGATAAAAGGTCTCTGATGTGCCTTATGTGTATAAGAAATATATAGCAAGCCTTGACTGTTTAGCTCAGGCTGTAAAAGTTTGTGTGATTAATTACTGTGTCCATGTTTAAATCCCTGATTTAGCAGTCATCATACTAAGCATAGCAGCATTTCCATGGCAACTCCTTTGCTTAAAGCTAGGCACAGACTTTGGTACCTATGGGAAATAGGAGTTGGGAAAGGTTGTTCTCTCAGACAGTTTTCATGACCTTGCCTTTCTAAGTAAGCAAAACTTTGGCTAAAATCTCTCTGATACACCATTACTCCAATCAAAGTTTCTCAGCTGCAGCCTTCGCTTGAAAAAGCTTTTTTTGAGTAATACATTGTTTTCTCTGAGTTGTTTCAGAAGGTTGCATGCACTTCCCATCACAGCCAAGCAGAAGATAATTTTGGTAGGCTTGCCTCGAAAAGAGCAATATGGTGTGCAGGGGTATCATTTCACACTGTGAAATAAGGATTGAAGTGAAAGGTTAAATAAGAAACTAGTCAAGTGATAAATTAAAGCCCAGGGAAATTCAGTTATTTCAAGCCTTCAAGAATAAACTTTTGAAATTGTGTTAAATGCACTACCCTAGTGAGTAGGGAGGAGGTGGGGTGTTTCCTGCAGACAGACCAGAGCAAAAACTGTGTGTTGGTCTGTTTTGAACCCTGCCAGCTGTAGTGGGAAAAAATGCACCTCAAATACACCTGGGTGCTCTGCAGCTACCCTACGAACACAGCACCAGGCTGACAAGACGGGAGCTGGGAGCCCAGATGTGGAAAACTACTCTCTGTGTGCCCTGTTGTTGTAGTCTGCTTTAGGAGTCTGCTCCTGGCCACTGTTAGAAACTGGACATTAAGATGGATGGGCCTTTAGTTTGATGTGGTATGATCAGTTTTATGTTCTTTTGCTTTGCATGCAATTTAGCAAATGCCTGAGATTTCAGATCAGCATGGGTCTTCATCGTATTTCTAAAAGCACGTGGTGACTTGAGTGATCAGTAAGTGAGCATTGCTTCCAGCTGTTTATAGGAACTTGTTTCTTCTTCACAGATGAAATACTTCCATTTCTTTTTGGCACGTATAGAAACAATGTGCGAAGTCCCATTTCCCCATTGTTCTTCTACAGTTAGAGTGATTGGACCTTCATTGTCACTTTCTGCTGTTTCCTTGTTTTGGCACATCAGAAATCACTAAGCTATCTGCTTACTAAGTGATTGCCTAGGGGATGTTACAGCTACATTTTATAAGATCTTTGTTTTTGTTTTCACAGCTCTGTAAAATCATGAATGAAGTTATTGCAGGTTGCTTGGTGAAGGTGAGAAAGTTAAACTCAGCATAAAATACTTGAGAAAGGGATAAATATAACTTTGTTTGGCAAAAGGTGTGGTAAGGAAGGTAATGAACACAGTGTGAAAGTTGAAGGAAAATCCAGAGGTCAGATCCCCAAGGGTGGAAAATGCATTCAGTTCCTTTGAAGTCTGTGGAAATAGTGATTTACACTCCTGAAAATTTGGCCCTAACACATCATGACTATTTCCAGATGAGTTCTAGTTTAACACAGATAGCAGTCTTGCTATTTGCTGACTAATTCTTCCCTTCCTAAAGGAAGTCTGAGTGGCAAGTTGTGCTGGAGACCCTCAGCACTGTAAGTGCTCTCATGTAATCAGACTGGTGTGACTTCCTCTGTCGATAAAACTTTTGTAAAATGCTCTTTAGACAAAACTCTGTCCAGATCCTTGGGTCACACGCACATGCACAAACACACACACACACAAAATAGGACTCATGGGATGCTGTGGGGCCACACGGGTCCCAGTAAGTGCAGTACTTCAGTACACTTGAAGACCTAAATACGTGTATGTTTGGGGTTCTTCTGGATCACTGAAAAATTCCTACAAGCAGTGCCCTGGCTGCCAAGTTTCAGTGCTTAAAAATACAAATAACTGGACTCTGGGTACTTCTCTTTAGGGCAAAGTTTTTTAAAAACCTTCATTAATCCTAACCCTAGGAAAACAATGCAGAACTCAGTTGTCAGGGAATAAAATGTGTGGTGCCTGTGACACTAAATTCTTTCAAGTGATTTTAATTGACTCATAAAACATTCAAAATTGAGCCAAGACAGGAATCCTATTACCCTGAATGTACTAGGCCTATGCAGCTTGCTAGTAAAGCACTGAAAGTTGTAGGATCACCTCACTGAGCAGAGAAATAACGTATTTAAGAGCAATTCCTTCTGCAAGTTTATTCACGAGTTAAAGTCAACAATAAACATGCTATTCCACAAGCTCAGACCTTTGTCTGCTCATGAGTAACCCACAGGAGGACTGCGGATATGCCTGTTAGAAGGGAGAACATGTAATTGCTATTTGCTAATTTGATCACTACGCATAGCTCTAAGCTGGCCCATTAAGCAAACACATTTAAACCTGTAGTTTGTTCTTGAACTATCTGTCACAGGTACTGCAGAGAACTTGGTAACCCAGAAGTACCATCTCAGCTATATGCCTGGTCATCTAAATCAGAATGTTCGAGTTTCCAGGTGGGAAGCTAACGTTATAAATTAAAGCAGGGTGTGAACTTAATATTCTCTGCTAAGGGATATTAACTATTCCTTGTTTTCCAAGATTTCATTCTCCAGCCAAGTGAATGAAGGTCAGCCTCTTACTAGCTGTTGGCTTTCCTTAGTCTGTCACTTTAAACATGAGAGAGAAAGATACTCTACAGCATGGGTGTCCAACCTTTTGTCTTGACTGGGCCACACTGAGTAGAGAGGAATTGTCTTGGGCCATGTATAAAATACGTAACATAGTTAATGTATATAACTAACAAAACTTATTTTTTACTTTTTTATTTAAACATGAAAAAGAGCAACTAAAACATAAAACCAGTCGGATATTTGACCATGTTTTTGTGAAACTAATGCATCAGTCTGGTTCGATGTAAGTGGCTGCAAGTCTCAGTGAGTTCTTAAGGTGTTTGTCAGAGATTTTTATGAAATTTGACTCTTCCTGTGCTTCATCCTTGCAAATAGTTGTTCACAAATGTACCTACTGCCAAAAAGTGATGAGGTGAATAAGGCATGATTGTGACACAAGGGATACTTTTCTTGGGTAAGATAGGTCTTGGAAAAGTCTAGGAGAGGGACACTATCAAATTTTTCTTTGAGTTGAATATCTCATTGCAACTCCATACATTCCATTGGAAAATTTGCAGGTAATGTGTTTCTGTTAACTGAAAATGGAGTTGCAAATATACCCAAAAAATCGATGACTTTCTAGCAATCTCAAAACCTCTTCTCAAATTCCTTGACCAAAACGAAAAGCAAGGCTGCATGTTTTCCCCTGTTCACGGGACTGTGTTTAGCCAGTGTACCAAAATGCAGAAAATAATTTGCCATAACTTGAGTTAGCCCTGCACTGTCCTCTCCCCTGAGCTTCATCTCAGATGATTCTAGATGCCAAGTGATGGGTGTGGGCCCAGGGCCCAACCGGGCTGCTGCCATGAGGGCTCATGAGCTGGGGTCGGACTGCGTTATGAGCTGTGCTGGGCCGCATGTGGCCTGTGGGCTGTAGATTGGACATGCTTGTTCTACAGCAAAAGCAAGGAGAATGGAGTCATGCAAATCCTGATGATTTGGTTGGAACCTGTCAATGAAATGTGGGAGGGCTCAAAAGTGCCTTAAAATGTTCTGGGGTGCACCAGTAACTGATGCATGGACAGCAAGATATTGTACAGCAGCACTAGCGATAATAGCATATTACAGGGAGAAAACAGAGGAGAAATTTTTGTGAAGTTTTTTGACAAGGTGTCAGTTGCTAAGGGGCACTGACCAAAAAAAGCCTCCAAACTCTCCAAAGGACTGCCCTTGTGAGACCAAACAAGAAAGTTATCCAAGAACAGTACCCATGGAGAGTGCACACTTCCAATGAAGTCTGTTAAGAGCTACCAGCAAATCCCTGCAGTTGCCTTCTCTTAAGCTATGGCAAGCAAGGGAAGACTTCTCGTTCATTATTGCCTGTCTTAGTTTCTAACAGAAGTTACTTCTCACACAGTGTCTGGTGTGAAGCCATGTTTTGTTCCCAGAAGAGAAACACAACTGATAACACCTGGCAGTGTTGAACACAGACAAGGACATATTTTGTTCCTCAGTGAAGCAGTTAGAAGGCATAAGGAGCCGGGAACTGGGAGGGGACAGGACCAGGGCAGCTGACCCAAACCAACCAAAGGGATATTCCATACCATATGACATCATGTAATATAAGGAAGGGAAGTGAGCTGGGAGGCCCCGTTTGCTTGGGGATTGGCTGAGCATCGGTCGCGGTCGGTGAGCGATTGCTTTGTACAATCACTTGTTTTGTATATAATTGTCATTACTGTTATTGTACTCTATTTTCCTCTTTCTGTTAGTAAATAGTTTTTATCTCAACCCACAAGTTCTACCTTATTTCTCGATTCTCTCCCCCATCCCAGCTGGGAGGAGGGGGGGGGGGGGGGAGGGAAAGGCTGTGTGGGGTTTCCCGGCTTGCCAGCTGAAACCAGAACATTGCCAAATGTTTGATCCTGTTTGAAGGCAGTGAAATATGTATCCAAAATTAAATTAATTTCATATCACAGAGATTGAACACAGGGTAAAGAAATTAAAAAAGACAATTGACTTTTTTCCAAATACTACACTCAGCTGTATGGTTTTCAGTGATGCAGAGTCATATATGCAACAAAAGAAAACATATTCTCCTCTCAGCTCATTCTGCAAGGAAATTGGAAAAGAAATACTGCCACAAATGCAGAGCTCTGGAAGTGTGATGGAAAGAGAGGTATTTTCTTGATTGTCTAACAAACCTACAGAACAACTGTCCTCAACAGGCTGGCTTGTGACAGGTAGAAAGAAAAGATAAATAGTTTAACAGAAATTAATGCAAGTGTCAGGTGATTACAGCAGTTACTGTTTAATAAATGTGAACAAGAAACTAACATGATGCAAGGCCAGAGAACAGGCAAGAAAATTGGCAGTAAAAGGAGAAAGCCCCATCACTCCTCTACTCTGTGTTAAAGTCCTGGAAAGCAAGGCTGACTGCTACTCCTGCGCTGCCTCAGACCTCCCATTTCTCTGGATGCAGGATGAGCAGCATTCTGCACGTCACACTGCCCTCCAGGTTTTCCCACATGCTCCTTTCATCTCCTGGTAGAAATGGAGTCCTTTGGACTTAATGGCAGGAAGCAAAATCAGTTTTGCCTTTGCTTCTATAAGGTCTTGGGCTGGCCTTGGTTTGAAACCTCACTAGAGCCTCTTAGAACAGACAGATACCATTTAACAAAGTGTGAAGTAATGGATAAAGAAATCTCCTGTGTGCGTAGGCTGAACTGAAGGCTGCAACTGCAGATGGTCCAGCAGGTGCATGACTTGTCTACAGCAACGGGATGCAAAAGATATTAAAGAATCTGATGAAGTGTCTGATGGTCAGGGACATCTCAAGAAAATAATGAGTAACATTGATACAGATCCCAGTGTTTTGGCAAAAGTAAGTAACTGAGGGAATGTCCTGAGTGCTGACAGCTAGAAGAAAAGCTAGGCTAGTTTGGAGAGAATAATTAGCTAGCAAGGGTTACCGTAGTAAAATTAAAATAGTTAAGTATCAGCAAACCAGTGAAATGCAAATGCTGCTGCTCACGAACAGCTCAGGAAGACAGGCCTAGTTTTGAAATGGTGTTTACAGGACCTACCAAAGTCTCTCAGGTAAGCTGATGGCTTTGGCAGGCTGAAATATGACACAGAGAAAGAAACTCTGATCTCTCACTACCCTTGGGTCAGTGAAGTAAGTGCCCTAGCACCCAAGATGACCCCATGTACTGCCACATGAGCCATCTGAGGATCTGGATGGGATGGATGTAATGATAAAACTGGGTGAGGATGAATGTAACAATGTCCTAGAGTCACTATTTTGTCTGCAAAAAGCATGCAGATATTCTTTGTCTAACACCACTGTTTGGCTGTGCCTGCCTGGTGGCATGCGGTCAGGTCATAGACATCTGCATATTTGCATTTTTATAAGGTGCTGTGGGGATATTCAGCAGCTCTTCTATGAAGTGTTTTAGGGGGCAAGTTCGGTATTCCCCTGAGGCTCCAGTGTGACACTGGCCCTGTGAAAAATTTGCACAAGAGGTGAAGAGCCCAGCTACTTCCATGTGTTCATGATCTCTCATTCATTTATACGGGCAATATTTTCATAACTTTTCATCATCTGCATTTTTAACTGAAGGTCACGATGAAATCTTTCTTTTGCCTCACTTTCGCCATGTTCTTTAAGAGCTTGAATATTCCTCCAGTAAGTGCCCCCCCCCCCCCCAAGAGTGTTAATTTCATAGAATTTTAGAACCAGTAAGGTTGGAAAAGACCTCCAGGATCATATAGTCTGTCAACCCATCACCACTATGCCCACTAAAGCAGGTCTCTAAATGCCACATCTACCCTTTTCTTCAAAATCTCCAGGGACAGTGACTCCACCACCTCCATGGGAAGCCTGTTCCAATGCATCACCGCTCTTTCTGAGAAGAAATTTTTCCTAATATCCAACCTGAACCTCCCCTGAAGTTTAGCAGATTGCTTGCTCCCTTGGATTTAAACAAGATGTTTTGCACTTCCTCATTATGCAGAAGAACCTGTTTGTTTTTCAGAGAGGAAATGCTCACAGCTTGGACACTGCTGAGCCAACTTCTCAAACTCAGTCTAGAAGCTGCACCCACTCACCCAACAGAAAATCTGACCAATCCTTCAGACGTTGCGTGTTACGTTTACAGGTTGTGGTTACATTTAAGGCAGTTTATCTTTGTTCTTACCAAACAAAAATGTGAAGAATTTACAGACCAGTTTAAACAAAGAGGTAGGATCTGAGTCAGATTCTTCAGTCATCAGTGATTTTACATGGTCGATTAATTACCACTAACTTTAACAACCATGAGTGCCTTCTGTTAACCACCAAGTATATGACAACGTTCACCTCCAAGAAATGTCATCAGTTCTGGAAAAGATTATCAACAATGCCATTTCTTTGTCTTCATTGGAATAATTCCTAGTTTTTAAGAGGTCACTATAATGACTCCCTGTTGAACAAGAATGGAAATTGAAGCATGATGTGACTAAGTGGTTGCTTCAGGGAACTACATCAAAGCTGTGGCAGAAGCATAAAGATGTCAGATCTTCAAAATGTTGTTCCAGAAACCTCAGAGCACTGTCTTATCTGAGATCTTTATTTGGAACACAAAATGTGTGCCTCTTTATCCCTTTCTGGATGTGTCCCTGAGGAAGCCAAGAGGTCCTAGTCTGACATGGGATGCAGGACATACTGGACCTGCACTGGCCTTCTTACCAGCCTGGGAGCTCCACCAAGTAACATATTGTCTTGAGGCCTTATACAGACTACATCACAGGTCTCAGACCTTTCTGAGGAAGGCTGATCACACCAAATTAATCCTAGAGGATCAGATCTGCTGTTGACAGAAATCAGAGCAAATATGAATACAGACACTGTACCAGAAAATGTCACTGACAGAAAGAGAAAAAAAAAAAAAAGTAGAGTGGAGTTCTGTGCTGTGCTGGTCTAATCACATGCCACTTTCAGAAATGTTAGTGCTCCTTGGGATAGCAGAGACAACGAAGACAAGTTTTGTTCCCTTTAGACATTGATTCAAGACAGCAACAGTTTGATCCCATTGACATTAAGCTCCCAGTAGTGTGCAGAAGGTCATACTCTGCTCTGCAAGGGCATCAGGTGACCACCAGTATAACAGCAATGCCAAAATATGGATTCATGACTCTTGCCGTAGTCATTTTATTGTCTCTGGAATGGTGCAGTGGAGGCTGATGGCCACCGTGGTGCAGGGTATGGACTGGTGTTTGTGCAGCTCCCTCTTTCCCGTTCTTTGTATGCATTCTCCCATAGCCTTTCTTGGGAATGGATATATTGAAGGAAATTACTCCAAAAACTGAAGCTTGGGAGTTCAGGCTACATATAAGGCTCAAACCAATCAATAGGATTGCAAAAACAAATGCATACAGAGATGCCATAAAACTTTCAGCTCGATACAAAAAAAAAAAAAAAAAAGGGTATATGTTGAGGTATAATCCTTGTTTTCTCATAGCCAGAATGGCAAAGCTTGGAGTGCATAATGCAAGACTAAAAGCACAAAAGAACAGAAGCAAATTACCCAAAAGAATATATCTGGAAGGCATCTTAGCTTGACTGACAAGACACTGGAGAGGAGGCAAGAAGGCTAGAAGATCACAGAGGAAAAACCCTCTCTGATCTGTACGGGTGCAGGAATGGGGCTTCTGTGGATTATCCTCACTCAGGATGAGATCTTGACTTCCAAATACGTAGCTCTGCACACAGCAGGGCTGGTGCTCAATCAAGACAGCAAAAGCTATGCTAGGAAAGGAAAAGAGAAGAAAACTGAGAACATCTGTCTGCCAAACTGTCACCTTGCACCCATATTTTTGTAAAACCTGTGCCTGCATCTGCTCTGGTTAAGGTACAGAGAAGAGCAAGACAGGTGATTGAAAGCACGCAGTCTAGTGATGATGGGAGATGTGGTAGGAGTCCCATACAGTTCACGTATGTGGAACAGAGAAGGTGACTAGGGAATTATTCACTGGTTCCCATAATTGCAGAAAGGAGCGTCAGTAAAACCAGAAAGCGGTACCTTCAAACGCAACCCCTTATTGTTTTCAAAGATGGAAATGAATACATTTTCACACAACATTTAGCTAATTACGTTGTGGAACTCTTTACCACAGAACATTGTGGACAGTAGAAGTTTACATGGAAATCAAAACCAATCTGATAAACTGATGGACAAAAGGTGATTCAGGAGCTATTAAACATGAACTCATCATGCTTGAAACACAAGCTCTTGGAAGCTGAGAAACCATTTCCCAGGGAGCAACTCTGGGAGCCGTGTACCAGGGCAGTGTGAGCAGGGAATGGGGTGAGAATGGTGTCAGAGGCTCCTGTGCAGGCCTCATCCAGGCCCTGTGGCCTCTTTGAGGCTTTCTAGTAGAGGGGAGGCATCAACAAACAGATGTGAGCTCACAGAAGGCCATTCAGGTGGTAGAGCTGGAGCACTGCCCTGTAAGTAGAAGCTGAAGGCCAGGGGTGGTTCAGCCTGCAGAGATGGAGTAGATGGCTTTGGGGGACCTAACAGTGCACTGGCACTGGCTGGTGGGACAGTGAGCAACAATGGACACGAGCTGAAAATAGAGAGGCTCAGGCTGGAGTTAAGGACACACTTTGTCCTCATGATGACAGCCAGGCAGTGGAATAGGATGCCCAGAGAGTCTGTGTCATCTACACACTCAGATGTTTTCTGAGAAAAAAAGCCCTTAGAAAGCCCAGGATAAAGCTCCATGCAGAGGAGACTATTTCTGTAGAACCCTCTGGGTCCAAAGATAATGTAAATGCTAATGAAATGCCATCGGTCCAATGTGTAATTTCTCCTTGCTTCTGAAACATACATATGCAGGCCTTGGCATTTACACTCATGCGAAAATAGAGATTAACTTCAACTTTCTGCATAACAATAATTACCATTAGACCGCTCTGTCCTCATCTTAAGAAAGACAAGTACACTAACTCCAACAAAGGCAGAGAAGAGTTTTTCATCTGGCGCAAGTCAGAGCAGCGTTGCTGAAGCTATCAGGCTGTGCTGCATTACCCCTGCAGAACGTGCGCCCCCCACCTGCCCCCTACCTCCAGCAAGATGGGGTGGTCAGGAAGGCCAACAGAGTGCAGCACATCAGCAGGCTGATGGAGGCAGGTGAGGGGTAGAGAAGGGTACAAGGGCATGCTTGTGCTCCCACTGCTCTCGCTTTGGCCGCTGTGGATGAGGAGAGGACATGCAGGATGCACAATCTCCCTTCTGCCAGCAAGGACACTAGCCAGGCTTTTCACACTCACAGGCAGGGAAGGAGGAGGTGGGGGGCTGCTTCCTCTTCATCTTGTGGAGCTGACAAGGCTCTCTTTTCCTTTGGAGAGGCCTGCTGGGTGGGCAGCAATGTGCAGGCACAGCTCTATCAGTAGTCGTGCTGCAGGATCCTAAACAGCACACTATGAGGCTGTCTTCAACCTGACGATGGGGACATTGGTGCAGCTGCACAGTTTCCCTTTGCCTGGGCACATTCTATCCACAGAAACACTTTTTTTAAAGAGGAATGACCCTTGCCTGGGCTTTGATAACTCCAAACTTCCATCCTGCTTTGTGTTGAAAAAGCCGTGAGTGACAGGCTGCATTAATGGCTCCATTGCCACAGAGGTGAGTTAACGCCCGATATATCTGTTATGCAGTAATAGCAGTAATGCCAGCAGCAAGCTAGGTGTTAAGCAGCCTTTCGTCTCTCCTGTGGGCCTAAAAGGTGGTTGTGCTTACTTTAGGCCTTATTAGCATGACTTTTGTTTTTTCTCTTTTCCCAAAACAAAGTGAAGACACAGACAATATCGATGATGGAGCATTTCATTTGAGTTTTCTAGCCTGAGTAGAAAGGTGCAACATGCCTGCTGGCACCAGCAGCAGGGCTCAAATGAAGAGCTGGAGTCTGCTCTCCAACAGCACGGTTAGGGTGGTGGACAGGCTTTTGGGTCTTCAGTCCAATATCCTCCCAGTAGAAAGGAGCTCTCAGCGGTAACACATCACAAATGCCATCCAGCAGAGCAATGTTGAGCAGTGTGATTTTTCAGAGGCTCTCTGTTGCTCTGTCCACGTTGGTGGGTGCAGCTTGTTACTTCTCACTTTACAAAAATCCCAGTTTAAAACATCCACATATTGACCAATAGGCACTGCAAGGCAGTAGGAGAGAGATTTTTCCTTATTCCCGGCATAGACTTTAACCAGGCAGGACGCGTTAGCACAGATGGGCCTGTGAACACATGTACTGGCTGCTCATGCTGTTCAGGAACTGGGTGCAAACACTCAACAGAGAAGAATTTCCGTACACCTTATGGTTTTCCACCTGTGTTCAACCCCTTAACTACAACGCACATTACTTATATGACTCATCCCATTTAAGTCAGTGGAACTACTCACCAAAGTGCTACTCATCAGGAGAAAGGGTTCTCCAGGCAGGCCACAAATACCTGATCATGCTTAAATTTGTGCATGCCTGCTCCAGTCATAATTTAAACACCTTCACAAGATCCCTTTAACAGACACAGGTTTTTGGAAAGTCAAAGGAATGCAGAATTGACTGGGTGTTGTAAGGAAAGAGCGTAGGCCAAGCAAACAATGAGTACCTGATCATTGCAAAAAAAGGAAGAAATAAGAAGCAGGAAAGTCCAAAATGACAAATATGTGTAATTTTTTTTGTTTTGTTCTGTTTTGTTTTGTTTTTGAGCTGTCCCATCACTGCTGGAGGATATATTCCCATTTGTTTACAAAATAGACTGCTTTAAGAAGTGAAAAAAAATGTGTCTGTATGATAAATACTGTGACCTGAGTGCTTCATCTGCTGTATGTATGAAATTGTTACTAAATTGGAAATATACTTTTATTTTTATTACACTGGAGGACAGGAAACTGGGAAGAAGAGGTCTTTTAATTCCCTGATTTGAAACAAAGCTCTGACAGTCTGAATGTCACCAATGATATTATCTTGAATCATCTAGATTATGTATTTTATGGAATGATACATGAAGATACTTGTGAATTATTACATTAATGTTTAATGTATTCTTCATCTTTCAAGTGATTATATGTCCATTTTTCATGGTAAGATGCTGTTGCTGTTTTAATCCTGTTTCACCATCCTGTTATGTATCTTTCTCGGGGATAATTAGAGTAGTATATGGTTACTGCTCGAGCATCACAGAAATATGCAAATTGTACAAAGGTGTTTCAAGTTTCAGCAGGGCTGACTTAGCCCCAGGTGCCAAAAAAGAGGGAGGTGATTAAGTTTTGCTCGGTTAGATGGGATGCTGTTCATCCAAGCCTGGCACTCAGTCCACAAGCAATAAATATTCCGAGTCATTTCTTGGAACCACCGGCATTTCCTGGTGGAACTCCTTTGACTCCAAACAAGTGCACACCCTTCCTGTACAGCACACTGTGGGACACATGCTGGGACCAGTCGGTGGCTTTCAGTGATGTCTTACCTGAATCACATCACTTTCCAAGAAGCTCTTGGACTAGGGAATATTTCAGATAGTATTCTGAAGAGAATCACAGAATTGCAGAATGATAGAATTGCAGGGGTTGGAAGGGACCTGAAGAGATCATCGAGTCCAACCCCCTGCCCAAGAAGGTTCCCTTCAGCAGGTCGCACAGGTAGGCATCTGGACAGGTCTTGAATATCTCCAGAGAAGGAGACTCCACCACTATCCTAGTTTCTCCCTGGGCAGCCTTTTCCAGTGCTCCGTCACCTGCATAATGAAGAAGTTTTTATGCACGTTTGTGCAGAACTTCCTACGTTCCTGTTTTTTGCCATTGCCCCTTGTCCTGTTACTGCACACCACTGAGAAGAGCCTGGCCCCATCCCTTTGCCTTCCACACTTAAGATATTTGTAGACATTGATAAGATCCCCTCTCAGTCTTCTCTTCTCCAGGCTGAACAGACCCAGGTTTCTCAGCTTTTCTTTGCATGGGAGATGCTCCAGGCCCTTTATCATCTTTGTTGCCCTCTGCTGGACTATTTCCAGGAGATCCCTGTCTTTTCTGTACTCAGGAGACCAGAACTGGACACAGTACTCCAGTTGAGGCAAAGAGCATGCCCCCTACGTCAGGAGCAATATCCTCTATTTCTTCCATCCAAGCTGCTTTGCAGCAGATGTGCAAATCCATTGATTCAGCTCAAGGGTACTGTCCTGGCCAGACCAGCTGGACAAGGAAATTGAAAAGTAGAAACCTGTTACAAACAGGTTACGAGCCCAAACGCCAGGTGAGAAAAGCTTCTTGTTCATCATCTCCAGAACTAAAGTCTTCCCTTGAGTTCACGAAGAAGGAAGTTTGCTTCTTTGCCAGCCTCCGGGCTAACTGAAAGGATTACAAAAGATCTCACTAATATACTAGCTACCCTCAGAAGACTTGCTTTCAACAGCATAGGATCCTGCTGCTATCAGCCAGGTCTGCTGAGAAAGTCTCACGTTGCTTACTTAGTAAAACTACACCAAGCTACCTGAACAGGAAGCACGAGCTAAAAGTATTATGGAGAACATTCCCCAGATATGTGGCTAAAAAGAATTTAATTAGAATTTAATTATTATTACTTTTTCCTAGAACGCAGTGTTTAAAAAAAAAAAAAA
>WBMW01005315.1:907271-925889 GCA_013396635.1 Penelope pileata
AAGAGGAAGAAAGAAGAAAGAAAATAAGAGTCACTCTGGCCACTTCTCTTCAACACAAGATCTTCCTGTATAGACTGACTTTATCCAGCACCACAGTTCTGGGTCATAATCTTTGCAAATATTGTGCAGATCAAGCATTAAGTATAAGTGTTCAGCTTCCTTACCTCTTAACTTCTCTGTTATAAAACATTAAGAAGACTTCCTTTTGATGGTCTTTCAATTTAAGAGGGATCATCCAGGCAACAAGCATTTCAAAACAGATGTTCCTTGGGAAAAAACTAACTAGAAAAATTCACCCATTCTACACCATAGCACAAAACACTTCTTCTCTCTGTCTCCAACTCTGTCCTGTCCTGAAGCCTTTGAGCCTTGAGGAAACACCTCTGGTTGAAAAGTTAATGACTAAAATTCACATCAAAACTTTGATTAATACTTTGAAATGAGAAGTAGAATGGGTATTTAAATCAAAATAATGTGACAACCAAATTTTTAGGCTCTGGCCACGCTGTAGAGTCCACAATCTATTCAATTAATTTACTTTTACATAGCCTTCCCTTCTTTCCTTTAAGTGGTCTCCAACTCACTACTGCGTAACTTTTGATTTCAAGAATTGACATTTCTGATTATTTCAGGAGATGGAAAACTTGCCTCGTGATGTACACAACATCCACAAAGCTAAGCTAATCTTTGGTGCTCAAATCAAAGTGCAGTCTCTTATGAGTGAGGTTATGTTTCTTCCCACAAAGGAATAAGGATCAGACTCATGAAAAGACCCAAGGTCTCCTGAACCAGGATGAAACAAATGCTTCAGATGTGGATGTCTAAAGGCAGATCCTTCATCCAAGCTAAGCAGCCTCTAAATCAATCATGACTTTTCAAGATCTGTACCAGACAAAAAAGTCATAAGAAAAAAAGGTGTGATTTCAGACTGTACCATGAAGGACACACTCTAGGTATCGGAATTTGCTCTATACAGGCAAACCTTTTCCGTGCAGGTACTTCCTACTTTTTGACTTTATAATCTTAAAGTTTCTTCAACACATTTTTTAAATGTAAGTCGATGACATACAGTAATAGCTAGTTCATATCACAACCAGAAGATGTTGATCGTGCCAGGAAATACTTCTGAACTCCAGATGGATGGATGGGTAGGACTATGTTGTAACTGTGATGATTTAAGGATAGAAGCAGGTCAAGGCTTGAAGGGAGAGGTAATGTCTATGAATAGAGCAACCAATACACTGGAAATAACTGATAAACTAAAGAAGAAATTACATGCTAAAAGTTTTACTTTGTTTTCTCATGTATCAGCTACTCTAATTAAAGATTTGACTTCTCCATACAAACAGTATTTTAAAAAAAAATAGACTGATGAACTGATATCTAGATTGATTTTAAAATTTGTCTTGGACTCCCATGCTAAACCCTGGGGCACATAATTAAGGCTCAACATGCCATGACCACACACCCTAGGTTTATGTCACTGGTTCAGAAAGGTCACAGAGATACCTTTCAGCCAGACATATGGTTATCTGAATAAAACCTCTTGGAGGAGCTAACAGACATACCAGTTACATTTTTCCCTGATAGGAATGACTGCTGCATTTATTCATACAGCAGACGGTTAAGATAGGGCTTGAAGAGCAGGCACAGTTTTATTAGTAATTGAAATTTCATGAAAATCAGAAGCCTGTGTTAGTCACAGTGACATTTCAGTTTGGTGGCTTCTCAGAGGTCGCATCACTTATTTATATAACTTTGAAGCACAGAAAACCCAGACTAGGCAGCAGAATAAGCACACCAAGCATACAATGTAGCCACAGAATGCAATGATGACATTTAGATAGGTTTCTCCCTTTTCTGTGGAAAGGATCTCACTTGGGTGATAACGTGCAGAGCTTAAACTGTCCACAGAGCTTTGAATGGCACAGGCATATCCTCTGCTCTGCCCCACCAGGCACAGTGAAAACACAAGAAAAGTGAAGGTACACCACTAACAAACATTTGACTGTTCTCTGCTGCAATAGGAGAAACTGCAGCGAAGCAAAGAATGAGCTCTTCTGTTGGTGTATATCGAAAAAGCTATGGTGATTTCCTGCATGTCTCAATCCCACCAACCTTGAAAATATTGTTTAACCTATTGTCTGAAGTCTCCTGCTTATGGACTTTCCCTATAAACTGTTGTCTTTCCTTGAAACTTTTGCATGAACTTCATTACTTGTCTACCTCAAAAATATCATCAGATGTAATCAGCATGGATTCACCAAGGGGAAATCATGGCTGACTAACCTGAAAAACTTCTGCAAGGAAACAACTGGCCAGATAGAAGAGGATACTGCAGTGGACATTGCCTGGACTTCAGTAAGGCATTTGCCATTCTCCGCATACAATTCTCATAGACAAACTGTTGATGTATGGGCTAGTAGGACAGATAATGAGGTGGACTGAAAAATAGTCAGAATAGCCAAGCCCAGAGGGTAGCAATCAGCGGTGCAAATGCTAGATGGAGGCCAGTAACTAGCAGTGTACCCCAGGGGCCAACATCTGTTCAATATCTTTGTTAAAGATCTGGGAGACAGAGCAGAACCACAGAATCACAGAACTGTAGGGGTTGGAAGGGACCTCTGGAGATCATCGAGTCCAACCCTCCTGCCAAAGCAGTTCCCTAGTGCAGGTCACAGAGGCAGGCGTCCAGATGGGTCTTGAATATCTCCAGGGAAGGAGACTCCACAACCTCCCTGGGCAGCCTGTTCCAGTGCTCCGTCACCCGCACCGTGAAGAAGTTCTTCCGCATATTGGTGCAGAACTTCCTATGCTCCAGTTTGTGGCCATTTCCCAGCAGAGTGTAACTCCAAGAAGTCTGATGACACAAAATTGGGAAGAACGGGCAACACACTGGACAGTCATGCTGCCATCCAGAGGGACCTCAGCAGAAACAGGCTTACAGGAACCTCACAAAACTGAACAAGAGAACATGCAAAGCCCTGCACCTGGGGAGAAACAACCCCAGGCACCAGAACATGCCGGGGGCCATCCAGCCTCAAGATGGAGGCAGCCCTCTGCAGAAAATGACTTTGGTATCCTGCTGGACATCAAGTCATAAGCCACCAGCATGTCCTTTCTGTAAAGGTGGCCAACAGTATCCTTGGCTGCTTTAGAAGGAGTGATGCCAGAAGGTCAAGGGCAGTAATTTCTCCTCTCAGCAATGCTGAAGCCAGACCTGGAGTACTGTGCTCAGGTCTAGGTTCTCTAGTACAAAAGAGGCATGGACTTACTGGAGAGAGTCCAGTGGAGAGTCACAGAGCTGATGAAGGGACTGGAGCATCTCGCTTCTGAGGACAGCCTGTTCAGCCTGAAAAAGAGCAAGCTTGGGGGCTGGATCTTATGAATGCATATAAATATCTGAAGGCAGGGTGCAAAGAAGGCATTGAGCTCGCCTAATTGGTGCTCAGTGACAGGACAAGAGGCAACGGACACAAAATGAAACACAGGATGTTCCTTCTGAACATCAGAAAATGCTTTTTTACTGTGAGGATGACAAAGCACTGGAACAGGTTGCCCAGAGAGGTTGTGGAGTCTCCATCCTTGGAAAGGGTCCTAGGCAACATACTCAAGGTGTCCCTGACTGAGAAGAGGGGTTGGATGAGATTTAAGTGATGAGGTCCCTTACAACCTCAGCCATTCTGTGATTCTGCAATCCTGTGAACTGTGCCACTCAATATACTGAATAATCTGAAAATGTCTAATAGCAATCACTTATGCATGTAATTGTTGTAAGCGTATATAACAGTCTACATGTATACAACAGCATAGGAAAAATGTGCAAGCTTTGAAGGATAATTAGTGTTTGGTGATAGCAAAGCTAAGTCTTTTCACCAACATTTAAAATACATAGTTATTCAAAACATTTCATGAACACAAAATCAAAAGATTTGATTTTAATAAAAGCATTTAACAGTTCATTTTTTACTGACTCATTTAGACTTTTGTAAATACTATCCATTTAAAACAATAAAAGTCAAAGTAATGCTTTATTTTGTTAAACATTTTGGTATTTTCAGTTTTTGTTTCAGTTCAAGATTAAATTACTCATGTTTTCTTTGTCTGGCATTCCTTTTTAGATTTGAATCTAGGATGAATTGTTTTTGTTTAATGATAAAAAAAATACTATTTTCCTAAGTTTTGCTAAATAGCATTGTATGAAATTCCGGTGCCATCTAATCTAAAAAATTCTTACTTCTTTAGTTACATGTTGAGTTTGAAAACATACAGTGCATGAATATCTGCAGTTGTGAAAGTTACCTGTCATCTATGATTGGTGGACAACTCTGCTAGTGCCTGCAAGAGCAAGAAGCAAAAGCCACACTAGTAGCCTACAGGTCTTTGAAGACCTCTATGCTTATCCAGCCAGCTGAGTAATGAGGAGAGTAAAGTTAGACCAAGAGGAGTTGTTTCTCATCTACAGTGAGAAATATGTCAGTAACGTGTATGGGGAGCCCAAAGGGGCCAGTGGTGTGCTGAGTAATTGGGAGTAAAGAAGGGCACTGGCAGGAAGAAATGGGGCTTTGGAAAAAGAGGGGAGCTGAAACTGGAAGGGTTGAATGCTACTTAAGGGAGTCTGTAGAAAGGGAGGGGAAAGGAAACAGATGAATGTGGCTTGAAGACAATGAGAAAGTTTCAGGCAATTTTCTGTAAGGTCATTGGTGCGTCTTTCTCCCACCTCTGTAGTATCATGCAACCTAGCAGCTCATCTAGCAATTTTGAAGGACCTTTCCTCCATCTTTAAGCAGGGTAGCCTCATCCTTCTTAGGTAGCTTGTGTAAGTAGTCGGGGGATCTCCTTTGGTAGCATGCACTGCTCAGACAGATGTCTCTCCTTTATCCCTGAAGGAAAAAGAAAAGAGATGGTTTTGATGGGACCATCTTGTACAGTTAGTTGTCAGTGAACATAAGAGACTACCTGATTTTTGCTACCTAAAGTCAATCTCACAGAGCAATGTTTATGTTCAAGCTTTAATCCTTTGCTCAAACATGAGTAAAAGCTGTGTTATGGAACTAAGTGTTAAGGGCCAAAAATAAATCCCCAAACCGAAACCAACTGAGTCAAAAAGCAGCGGATATATAAACAAGTCTTGGCTGACTTCCAGATGATGTTGAAAAAAAAAATAAAATAAAATGTAAAAGCATCAGTTTCTTCTAGCTAGGTTTATATTACTATCAGACACCTGGTACCTCTTCTGAGACCACATCCTCACATTAGCTCCACCAGGAAGAACCCTGTCAGAGAGGTAAGGAGCACTTCTAACACTGATGCCATTGCTGAGCTTCCAGTGATTGGAAAGTGATAACCAGAAAGTCCAGAAAGTCACAAAGCTTTTCCTCCTCTGTGAGAGGATTTCTCTTCAAGATGGAAGTTGTTGCTGAACAGAGACTGGCAGCTTCACAAATGAAACTTAGGAACAACAGATTTGAGATACTCCTTGAATGCTGAAAATGTCCACAGGACAGCTTTTCAATCTTGCTCTTAAACCTCTTCTTCTTTTACGAAGTGTTATGAAAGGCATCAAAAACATTAAGCAAGCCATGTACGTTGCCCAGGCCATCCTATAGCCCACTTTACTTGTGGACCTTTTTCTCTGCCAATGCGAATGTTGAAACCCATCTGCTGTGTCTTCTCTTCCAGGCTGTAAGTTTGGGACTGGCCTGAAGAGCACTGTTCTTCACAAGCTGTAGTGTTAGGATTGGTAGCCTTAATTCATCTTAAATTCAGTGAAGCTGGAGAATGTGTTTCTGCAACATTCTCATGTACAGTTTTCTAAAGCCTAGAGCACAACAGTACGGGTGTCTATAGATTTTGAGAACTGTCACAACAGATATATAAAAGTAAAGTAAGCACATAAAGGAAGTTGCACTGGAAAATTTAAGACATTTGAAGCAGTCAGATAGCTTAGCTATCTGGCTTTACAGTGGAAGCCTGTTATGCCTATTATTACTCTTTCATGTATTTAACTGTATGTATTCATGCCTTTGATTTTAACAACCAAGCACAGTGAAAGAGAGCAGCTGGAGGAGTGACACAATCACACACGCACCCCACTGATGTTTGCTAGTGTGAAAGTTACTTTTACTCCTCCTGGATTTCCTTTCACCTAAGGCAAAGATTAAGTTGACTGCAAGCAGCTGTACTAGGGGTTATGGAAACACATAGACCTACTGCCTGCTTTCTCTTCCACACACCTCGCCCTGCTAAGTCTGTTTCTTAGAAAGGCAACAACTTTGCTACAGAAACATGTGGAGGAAACTTACAGTTGACCTCACTCAAGCTCAAGCAGGTGGGAGAGGGAGCCGCAGATGTCATTGTGCTGACACTGCCCAGAGCTCCAGGAAGCTCTCCCAGCACTGAGCAACAGCATGTTGAGACAGGCAATGCAGCGGCGATACTGTACTCCAGCGAGGATCTCTCTGTATTTGCAGATGCAAGGGAGGTAGTTTCAGCATGTGGGCGTCAAACGAAACCTAAAGTACACGGTGGATTTAGTGACTTCCAATTTGTTAGCTTTACAGACCTGAGTTTGCAAACAGTTTGGATAATTTTGTGACCCAAAAGAGAAGCCAGCTGTTTCCAGGCTTTACTTTCAATTACTTCCTCCTACTCTCTCTCTTAAAATGAAAAAGAGAAAATAAATTACATGCAAAAATGAAATGAAATGAAATAAAACCTCCTTCCTGTCACCAGAGGTTCCAACTGTCACTCTGTTTTGTTTGAAAAAGGCAGTGTCCTTGTTCTCCAAGAATAAACAGGCAAATGGTTATGGCCTAGCACAGAGGGCTGCTTTCAGTGGCAGGGGTATGTGCTGTGGTGTCCCAAAGCCTGAGGGGACTGCCCCTTCTGAGGCCTTAGCCAGAGCCTGCCCACCAGCCTCACCATGAACACTGTGTAAGTTTTCACTGTTCTGCCTCAATGGGAGAACTGTTGACAGCTTTGATTGGGAATAACGTTGAACTCTTCCAGTGTCTAAGCATTTACGAGTGATTATGAGCAAAAATTCTGCAAGTAGTAGTTTTAATTTTTTTTTTGTACTCTAGACCTCAAAGCTCTTGATCAGTTTTGCTCCCTGTTTATCTCTGAGAGGTAAAGATCTCTTTCATTTTGCTATGCCTTCTGAGATGATGACTAGGCCAAATAATTATTGAGTGCTGCATGAAAATAGTGCCATTTGGGTCTTGTGGGCCTGATAGTACTGTAAGGCAAGTCAAAGTGAAAGTAGAGAAAAGATGTAGAAGACTGACTGCTGAAAGTGTGTAGAAGGGGACCTTCAGCTTGAAGACCCCTTCTCTTTTGTCAGTCTCCCTTAGCAAAACTGCACATCCGTGGATAGATCTCACCATTTCTTCTCACCACTGCAATGCAATATGAGCTTTTCACAGGATGTATTTCAACAAAGAAAGCAAGGCATTAGGAATGTGCTTGAACCATTCAATGAGCAAACCTGCCAAAAACCACATGGGACAGAAATACGGTCTCTTGTGGGACTCAGATCATGCTATCTGGATGTCTGTCAAGCTTATTTCTGGATGCTAAGTTGTCTTCAGCCAATAAGAAGTACAGCTCAGTATACTTTATAATCCTTTTGACAATATTACTACTGTATGGACAGTAATAAACTCTCAAGGCAGCCACTTATTCCTCTAAGAGTCCCTTTTATGTCACTCTGGCAGAATATTATAGCTTTAAATTGGCTGCAAATTATACTTACACCCACTTAGCACTCCTGCAACAACATGAAGAGAACTTACAGAAATGAGAAGCTAAATGTTCTGCATACAGAGGAAATGTAATATTCATTATAAACATCTACTCCAGCCCAGTGTTAACCACACAGTAAGCTGGTTTGCTTCTGGATACACATTTTAAAAGTGCACAAGGGACCCAAGGACTTCAGCCACATTTTCTAAAGCTGCTGTGATATTAAAGGGGATATAATTACACTGTCCTTAAAAGGTGGTTTTAGCAAAGATCAAGCATACTGCAGCTTGTCTTAGGTGTGCCAAACCCTTCTGTAGCTGCCAAAACCAATATGTACTCAGCCACTGTGTTCTGTCACAAAGGATCACTCAAGCTTCATAGGTCAGTCACCGGCTTCCCCTTGAACCTTCATTTTCAATCCGATGTCTGTATGGACAGCCAGTGTTGGTATCAGCTCCCTGAAAAACAACTGGGATGTATCCAGAGAAATTTGTGAATACAAAGTCAATTTTGAAATATAGTGCTCCAAACACAAGAAAAGACTTTCCACCCTTCTTGGAAATGCTAGTAACTGATTTCCTGAGCTCCACACAAGACAGGCAACATTGCTGTCCTCTCGAATGCTATCTGAGCAGGAAATGCAAGAGCACAAAAGGTTGTGGATGGATCTGCCTGGCTGCAGAATGAGAGCTAAACCCGACTCGCAGCCATCTATCCTCCAGCTTTTATTCAGTTTCTCACTTCATGAACTCTTCATCTCCTATTAGCTTTGATCTACATGCATTGACTGCAAAAGGCCCATTTTTCCTGCCTCAGAGGTGAAATCACCTAAATAAAAGGCTACATCAGACCTCAGTGTTTCCACAACAACAAAAGAGACACTTGTATGCTTCACTTCACCAGGAAAGAAGGGGAAAATCATCAATCAGACTGAATACTGGAGTGGTCAATTGACCGCTAAGTCAGCTGTCCAACTGATTATCCACTTGAAGTAGTCAACCACTTTTGTAGAAAGAGGACCATATGCATTTCCTTCTGACATCAAGCTGGTAGATACTTATAAAAGCTTTAAGAGACTCCAGGGAAACCAATTCAGCCTTTTCAAATGCACCTTGAAAGCGCAGCAAATCTGTGGAAAATTGATTTTAAGTTTTTATTCAAAAAAGAGAAGGAAGTGCACTAGAAAGGTGAAAAAAAATTAAGAAAATATATCCAAGACCGTTTTGTCTTGTAACTTAGAAATACTCAAGAGTCCTCGGTTTTCATTCAGACTCTTGAATTAGTCTCATGCAGGGTGCTGCTTCAGTCACTGTCTCACTGGTTTTCTTTTTCTTTTTCCTGTTACAGTGCTGTACCCCATGGGTCAGTCCTGGAGCCCATCTTGTTTAATATCTTTATTGATGACCTAGATGAGAGGATTGAGTGTATCCTCAGTAAGTTTGCAGATGACACCAAGCTGGGAGGAAGTGTCGATCTGCCTGAGGGTAGGGAGGCCCTTCAGAGGGATCTGGATAAGCTGGATAGCTGGACTGAGGCCAATGGGATGAGGTTCAATAAGGCCAAGTGCCAGGTCCTGCACTTTGGTCACAATAACTCCACACAATGCTATAGGCTTGGGGCAGAATGGCTAGAAGACTGTGAAGAGGAAAAGGACCTGAGGATGTTGGTTGATACTTGGCTAAACATGAGCCAACAGTGTGCCCAGGTGGCCAAGAAGGCTAATGGCACCCTGGTCTGTATTAGAAATAGTGTAGCCAGCAGGAGCAGGGAGGTGATCATCCCCCTGTACTCAGCTCTGGTGCGGCCGCACCTCGAGTACTGTGTTCAGTTACGGGCCCCTCACTACAAGAAAGACATCAAGGCCCTGGAACCTGTCCAGAGAAGAGCAACAAAACTGGTGAGGGACCTGGAGCACAAGTCTTATGAGGAGCGGCTGAGGGAGCTGGGATTGTTCAGTCTGGAGAAGAGGAGGCTCAGGGGAGACCCCATTGCACTGTACAACTTCCTGAGGGGAGGTTGTGGTGATGAGGGGGTCGGCCTCTTCTCCCAGATAACTACTGACAGGACAAGAGGGAACGGCCACAAGTTGCACCAGGGGAAATTTAAATTAGATATAAGGAAAAACTTCTTCTCCCAAAGTGTGGTCAGGGACTGGAATGGCCTGCCCAGGGAGGTGGTGGAGTCACCGTCCCTGGCAGTGTTCAAGAAGCGTCTGGATGAGGTGCTACGGGATATGATTTAGTAGCTTAGTGGGTGGTAATGGTGATAGGAGGATGGTTGGACTAGATGATCTCATAGGTCCTTTCCAACCTTGTGTTTCTATGATTCTATGATTCTTTGTGGATCTATAAAGCCGAGCATATTTCTAGGTGGACTTGGAATCTCCTTTGCTACAGGGCACTGTAGCACCGCTCCTGTACCAACATAAAGACTTTAAGGCCATTTCACACCATGTTTGTAATACAATAGGTCTACGAGGGCTTTGAATCCTAAGCGCTAGTGGTTCCACCTGCAGTAGGTCGAGGCGTAACTACCCCCTGACTTTCCACCCCCTCCTGATCAGCACTGTGAAGTAATGCACTGGGCTGTGATGCAGGGATGTTTGCCTCCCTCGCCCCACCAAGGGAGCAGCATCTTCTGGCAGAGAATCTGGGTGGGCAGCTGGGAGCAGTAACAGTTTGAGGTGCTGCAGATAAATATGTCAGAGTGCATGAGTCAGACTGCTTAGTATAAATCAGAATAGATCTATTCAGTATTTAGCTCCAGGTTTTGTGCATTATTCTTTTATGCTATGCTATTCCAGGGCTTAGAGTCCAACAGAACATGAGAGAAAAGGGTGAAAGAAAAGCCAAACAGTTTTTCGCAGGGATGCTATTCAGGTAAATTTGTGAATATTAGAAGGTGGAAATAGTATGGAGCCAGATGTATTCCACTACACTGAAGCTTAGTATATGCTCTAAGCTACAATGTTTATACTGCAGGACCATTATAGCAACAAATATTAGCAGGAGGGCAGAAAAAAAAATCAATATAACATTTTCAAGCAATTAAATCAGACTTCAAGGTTAGAAATTGCTCTCTTAACTAAAAGGATAGCAAAGAGAATCTGGGCAGAAGTCAGTGGAGACCACTGATGAGTCACACTAAGACAGTTGTGTACTGAAGCTGAATAGATAGCGAAATATCAGGCTTTTAGCTTCCCGTAGAGCAGGAACAATGGGTTCACAAACCAAGGACCCAGCAGACCTCCCCAGTCTGCCAGTGTGGCAGGCGTCTCGGGAGCACTGCACTGTCGATGTGTTGTGGGGCAGATTGTGAGGGACACTGCGCAGCTGCAGGAGAAGGCTGGAAGGGATGGCTGGTTTGGTGGTATATGGGTCTGCCCCTGCCTGGGAATGAAACTGTCACTTACTCCATGCAGCAGCTGGCTGCCTTTGGCATCAGGCTGGAATACATGGGAGCTCAGAGTAACAGAGCTGGCTGTGGAAAGTCAGCTGTTGGGGAAACACGTTTCTTCTAAAACATGAACGTAGAAAATATTCATCCCGTACTGGCCTCAAACCACAGGTACACATTTGTGCAGGCTGAGCATTTAAACAAGAAGACGCAAAATCAGAATAAACCAAGTTGAAATAACAGAAGACTTTCTCCTATTTTGAGAGAATTTTCATTTTGTTTACCCTTTTTCAGCCCTTGTTACAATGAATTACTTTATTTTTTTAGTTATCCTTCAGCATTTCTAGGGCTCTGATTCCTGCTTGTACATTTTTCCAATTTGGAGCTCAAACCCCAGGTGCAGGTGAGTTATTACAGTAAGCGTGGTGGTGCTGGTGCCATGCCTTACAGCTATAGACAGATTTTGACGCTGCACTGAGCTAAGCCAGATGATGATGTTATCATCCCCAAGATGCTCATTACCACCCCAGGGAAAACCAGGCAAGTTGGTTTACACACTTAAACTACAGCGCTTGGTTCTGCCTCGTGCCAGCTGGTTCTGCCTACAGTGTATTTGGGAACCACTTTGCCAGCAGATTTGCGCAGGTGGCAGCTTCCATCGAGATGATGCTGACACCTACACCTGCATAGCTGGCTCAAAAGAGAATGCAACCTGAACAAAAAGAGCATTTCTGATCCAGAGGGTAAGATCCATATCCACAAATATGTTTAGGCACTTAATTCCAATGACAAATATATTTGAGAATCTAAGTGTAAAGTCTCTTGCAGAATAGGGAGATATTTAATTTCATTCTTAGGTCAGAGTAAATATTTTCTGTACATGGTCACAGCCCACATGGATAGGCAAAAGCATGTGAAACTGAGACAGCTTTCTCTAAGGATAACTGTCTCAGGGTCTTGTCCTGTGCCAAGGTTCTGTTCCCAGATCTTCATACTGCACAGATGCTTCCCGGACCTTTACACTCTGTAGATGTTTCATGTGACTAAAACCCCAGCATTTAGGCCTATCCTCTGAAAAAATAGGACTAAATTCCCTTCCTTTTGTTCCATTCAAGCCTCGGGTGCGTCCCGTGATACCCTATCATTCCTTTTCGGTTGCATAGATGTTACAGAGAAACAGCGCAGAAACAAGACAAAGGAAGGGACTAATTTTGACAAGATTTATCTTACCAAGACAGGTTACTGGCTCATTTCAATTTACTTCTTAAGGTGTTACCCTAACAACAGACCAGTAAGTCAGGGGTTTAGGCCGACCAAACTGTGTTGGGTGACTCCTGTAGAGCAGAGTGTGATCAATGCCACATACCTTCAATAAAGCCATTCTGTACATCTGTCACCTCCTTTATTTACTCTTACAGATCATAAATCTTTGTCTCTCATTTTTAAATCTCCTTTTTGGGTTATTATATTTTTTCTAAAACAGTGGAACCTTCTAACAGTTGGGTGTGTGGACCCACTCAGAATACAAAAATGATCCATTACAACCTAACTTTAGGAAGCAGATACTTAAATCAATCAGTACTTTTACGGTCTGATTACACAACACATTTCTCTTTAACTTGATGTCCTCTGTCCATTCTAGTCTTTTGCCTAAACAGCCATTTGAAAGAATTCTTCCCTTGGACATGGGGTTGATATTTCTCCCATTTTTCCTAAATGAAGCCTATTTTAGCGTGATTTAATCTCTCTTATGACCCAGCTTCATAAGTACTCATCCTTATCTATATGGCCAAATCCTTCTAATCATTTCTGTTCATGAGTTCATTTATGTGTAGTTTACTCCCTCTTCTGTAAAAGCAGGCAAACAAGTATATCACTAGCTGCAGATCAGAGATTTTGTCTCTGAACTCAATCCAGTCCTTTGTTGTTGGTGTCTAGCATTTAATACAATCTTGTAAAAATGCTCAGTTGCAATTCTGGATGATTAAAAAACAGCGCCTTAATAAAACCCAAGTAAATTCCATTTAGCAGATTCCTTCCCATTCTCAGTTTATATCTCTGCTTTATTTAGCAGAACAGCCCAAGATTTTTGGTGACGACTAATTGTTTATTACAAATGAGTGAATAAGTTACAATGAGTAACTTATTCCAAGAGTTCTAACAACTCTGAACAGCATGTCTGCGGGCACAACATGATTTCCACAACTGCACTTTATATTTTAATATATTTGATTATTCATGGATGGTTGACCCATGACTAGTTTTATATTTCCGATTAACTTCGTAAATGTGATTAACATGAACAGAAACTGAGGTGAGAGGCTGTGCTGAGAATATAAACTGTTATTAATTGATTCAGGAAAGCACTTAGGCACGTGCTAAACTCTGAGCACATGCGTTAGTTCAAGACAAGTTAGAAAATGTTTAATGTCTCCCCGATCAGGAACCCAGGTGTCTAAGTATGAACTCATATTTTGAAATGTAGTCTGCTAGGTTTTAGTGTTTATCTGTGATGCATGCTAAATGCTAAGAAACTGAAGACCATATGATGAGGCATCTCACACGCAACACAAGTCTGGAGAAAAGCTGTGCTGAATCATTCTTCATTACTGAGGCAAGAATGCAGAGTGATTACATTATAGAAATCCACCAGAATCTCAAACTGACCAACTTCATGCATCCTCCATAGGGTTATACCTTATTGTTAGACTCCATTCCAAAATATTTTACATGATCATTCCTTTAGAAAACGTTCCAAGTGCTCTTCTCCTTTCTTACTGTCACTCATAATCTGAAACACACTCGGAGCCCTATTCCCCACTCTTGGCACAGGCTCACCTACAGCTTCAGTTAAATGCTGCTGATGCAGCTTTTTATAGGCTTTACTGCAAAATAATGGAGAGAACTCACAGGTGAAATCTCCTTATGAAGAGCACAAGACCACCACAGTGGCTCATTCCTAGCCAAGCTAAGAAGCCTGATTTTCAGTCCTTCTGCTTGCCTACTGTCATACTGTGACAAAGACCATTGTTGCAAGATGAATATCAGTAAGGTAATCCGACAAGTTATTTCCTTCAGAGAGTATCTACTATGAGTATAAGGGCAATAGTGCAGATATAGATGTGTGTGTATATGTATTTGTCTGTGTGTATGTATATGTCTATATACACACATATATATACACAGACACTTAAACACATAAACAGGTATGTATCAGTGTAAGAAATACGTAAGTATAAACCAGACTGTTTTTCATCAGCATCACTGAATGCATAAATTACTGGTCAAATAGATTTTTTTCCTATTCTGATCTTTGAGAGAAGACAAGGGAAATAATATCAGGATTAATGATTCCAGGCCATTTCCGCACAGGAAAATTTCTTAGCAGTTTCAGATCTGGAGTTAGCAAATAATAAACTATTGTTCCCTCCAGGAAGGAGCAAAGGCCATTAGATGCATGCAGCTATCCTGTATACCAGAGATAATTAACTTGGCCTTTTGCTGTGTAACGAATATTGTAATCCCGCTAACTGAGACTGTCAGTTTGTTATGAATTGTCTTTTCCTTGCAAATGGATTGCTGTGGGCCTGGCTATGATCTCAGAGGGATCTACAGGCCTGCATGAGCAATCTGCACTCCAGGTAGATGTTAACCGTGTATTTATAACCAATTTTGCTCATAGTTCTTCCTTATCAGCTTACTAGCTAAACCAAGCACTGCAAATCAAATACCCCACACATTTAGAGCAGCTTGAAAGCACTCTGTGTTATAGCTCCTTGGCGGGGCTGGACACAGACTTAAAAGGTAAAATCATAGAATCATAGAATCATAGAATGGTTCAGGTTGGCAGGGACCTTAGAGATCATCTTGTTCCAACCCCCCTGCCATGAGCAAGGACACTTCCCCCTAGACCAGGTTGCCCAAAGCCCATCCAGCCTGGCTTTGAATACTTCCAGGGAGGGGGCATCCACAACTTCTCTGGGCAAATAACAGCCCACGTGTCATTGCTTTGAAAGGTTTCTTCAATATTAAAGTAATTTAGCTAGACTGGAAAGACACCAAAGAATATTTCTCCCACTACATTAATCCGTATTTTCCATCCAAGATACTACCCACGTAGCAAGCCCTGTGTTAGCCTAAAAATCCTTATTTGGCAGGTCGTCTACATCTGAGAGGAAATCCTCCAGGAACTTGGCAGAGGTTGTATCTATGTGATATCCTTCACACTGAAGGCATATTTCCCCTCTAGCTTGGTAAGTATTATTGCCTCATTCTACTTTCCACAGGAGTGGCTCCATGACATGGAGAAGGTTTTCACATGTATAGCTTCAGAAACAGAGCACTCGCAATACTGAGGAAGCTCAGTGGGTGGTGGCCAAATTTTGGAAGCAGAGCTCTCTAGCACAAGTATGAAACAATTTTCTTCACAATGAGGACCACCAAGCACAGCCTCTTCAGTAATGGGACTGAGAAAAGTCTTAGATGACGAAGATCACAAATATAGCAAGAGCACAACACCACACAAGTTGCTAAGACTTCAAGGCAGTATGAAAGGGGCTACACTAACCTACGAAGGAAGTCTACCAAAAATGCCATGCTCTCTTTTGAGTGGCACACTATAGTGAGTAGAGCCGAATGCACAGAGAAGATACAGTTCAAGGGAAAAACTAGAGACATAGGATAAGGATGCTTGTCTTTCATGCTTTGTCTTTCCTATTTAAATTGAGGCTTCCTCAAGGAGACGTCATCAGCTCAGTACTGTATAGTGTCCACCATGGTCAGGAAGCCTTGTTATTACCATAACAAAAGCCAGTCAGTTAGGGATGTTAATAAAGGAAATAACTAGACGGTCTAAAGGTACCATCTTCATGGGTAGAACTGGGTTGCAGTCAACTGCTGCTGAATGGAGTTTGGCTGGAGCTACAGAGAGCTTTCACCAAGGTAAGGGACTTCCTCTTTCTGACATCCTTCCCCACCTGTACTGGCAGCAATAGCTCAGTTTCTTACTTGCCAAAGTCATATGTTTACAAATTCTGAGTCAGGGCGCCAAACCTCACAGGATGTTTAAAAAGGCCTTGGAACAGTGGCTGGAACCAAGGGCTTCGCTGTCCTATCCCAGCACTTGCATGACCCAGTTTGAGAGCCGCTCTATCTTCCACTTGTATTTTTCCCAAAGGATTAAGCAATATTAACAGGAGAGAAAACAACATCAATCACAACATTTTGCTATTGTCTTGGAGAGCCCATTGATGATGGGTAATGTTGGTTTTACTCCTCTCACAGAGAGAGGCTTTGAGCCACAGACTCCAAGCTCCCTGGCACTGAGGGCCTCCAGGCAGGCCAAAGTGAAATGTCCAGTTTGCAGCCCTCAGGGGAAAAGAGAAAAGCAGCCAGGTATCCCACGCTTTTAGCTAGTGGCCTAGCTAGTAGAAAACAACAGTCAATGTTTTATTGATCACCTACACCTTCACCTACAGTCACATATCCTGGAACTTTACTGAAAACCATATAAGTTTGCACATTTATGATTCCAATCAAAACACAGGAACAGGGGTTTTTTTGCATTGTTATTTTATGTGGACAACTCTGAATTAGTTCTGTCTGAGGACACAGCAATAAGGAAGAGTCCAGCTGTTGCCTCCCAGCTTCCTATACACCTCATTGCTGGAGTCACCATAAATGTTTTAGGCTGGCGTCACAGCACAATATCAACAGCAATGCTTTAACTGACAAACTACGGCTGCAAAGTGACCATGTTTCTCTGAATTTTAAGGCAAACACTTTATTTCAGCTAAACCCTAAGTAGCCATGTGGTTTTGCCCATCTACTCAGGGACATTTAAAGTACTCTTTTTCTTATAAACAGTTTAAAGTCGTAATGGTAAACATACAGGCCTAAAGCTAAACTTCCATTCCTTACACTTGTGTTGGTTATTTGCAACAATACCAGCAATGTTTACCAATTCACCAGCACAGTTTACACTGACATCCCCCACTCATTTACCTCTCGTGCCATGATTAATTGTTGGCTTACACCAGGGAAAAAAGAGAAGTGGATGTAGTTTGTGCACCAATTCAGATCTACTGTGGAGTGAACTTCAGTTTTCAAACATGATTTAAAGAATCAACTGGAGACTCAGTGTTGTAGATTTCTTCTGGACTTTTCAGTAATTTTCAGTGCTTTTACTAAGCCTCCCTGGAACTGCTGAAGTGCAGAAAAGACACAGTTAATGGAAGAAACAAATATTTTGCAAATGATAGATACTTCTGGACAGATACAGCAGAGAAGACTCTGGATGTCAGATTTCAACAACAGCACTATTTTACCTCCTAGAGCCTCCTCCTTGTTGCTATTTGCTCTGGACTTCTGGGACTGAGCTGAAGTTCAATACGGAATGAAACAGCTCACATCAAGAAGGACTCCAAAGGATGTAATGAACTGTGAGACCCTGGAGATTATGGAAAGATGCTACACCAACATAAGAAAGCTGTCTATGCAAGGTTTCTCTTGCCTCCTTAAATAGCTCAGCAGGATTTCAGGCCTCTAACTTTCCATATCATGTTTTCCAGCATTAAGCAGCAAATACAAATTGTGTATAGGGCAAGAGTCAGCTTAGGATATCATTAAGATTCACCAAATAGCAAGGACGGCAGATAACTAGATCAACACATCAGACAAAACTGGAACAGTAGTCAACAGCAGAAATATTGCTATAAAGATAATAGGAAATCACTAAGCACTGCAGAAAAAAAATAACTGCAAGCCAGAAGCACACTAGTTTCTCATTTTAACCCTCTATCTTTGTCTATTTTTCCAGCAGCCTTGGAAAGAAGATGGGCCTTGTTGTAGACCTTAGCAATCAGCAGTCTGGAGATACTTCATAGCACAGTCACAGCCTTCAATACTTTTCTTTTAGTCCTTGAAACAGAACATGAAACAAAGAGACTCCAGCAATTGATTTGAATAAAGAAATATCATTGAAAACCTACCATTCAACACTATTTTCACAGAGTTGTTACTGCAAGATGATAAATAGCATTAGAGTAAGAAATACAAATTTCAGAGGGAATTTGGTTGTTAGACAGTTTGACAGAGATCTGGCCATACTTCCAGCAAGACAAATGATATCATCCTAGCTAAGTAACACTAAGCAACGCATAGAGGTCAGCAGCAAAAGCATAGCTGTCTATTGCGGGTCCACTGGAGCTCATAATGGACTCCAGTGCCAACTCTTTACAATTTCCCCATGAATTATGTAATTTATATTACTATAGTCAGAATTGGCAACTTAAGTTTACTGGTGGCTATATCTGTCTGTTAGATACACAAGTATTTCTCTGATGGATGGGTAAATATGGAAATAACATTATGGATCCACACATCTTTGTCGGTGACATGGACAGTGGGATCGAGTGCACCCTCAGCAAGTTTGCAGATGATGCCAAGCTGTGTGGTGCAGTCGACACGCCAGAGGGA
>WBMW01005315.1:926158-999741 GCA_013396635.1 Penelope pileata
GGTGAGACACTGGAACAGATTGCCCAGAGAAGTCGTTGATGTCCCCTCCCTGGAAGTATTCAAAGCCAGGCTGGATGGGGCTTTGGGCAACCTGGTCTAGTGGGAGGTGTCCTTGCCCATGGCAGGGGGGTTGGAACAAGATGATCTCTAAGGTCCCTTCCAACCTGAACCATTCTATGATTCTATGATTCTATGAGAGCAGGCCACCTCCTAATGACTGATAAACAGTGTGGTAGAATATTTTGGGCGTTTAGCCATTTACAATTTTTTTTTTATTTGAGGTTTGCAGGTCAGGACTGTAAAGAATGCATATAACTAAGTTACAAAAATGAAGACATTTTCCCTTATGCCTTGAACAGAAGCTAGGTTACAAAAGATCATGTCTAAAATCAGAAAAAAAAAAAATAGGGAAATGTCCTTCTGTTTTCTGATCGTCTACAATTAGTCCAGCCCAGCTGCTTGTATTTTCCAGGAGCTTTTGTTTTTAGGGGGTTTTCAAATATATCTTTTTTTTCCAGAATCCACACACAAGAGTTCCACAATCTCATCACTGCCCTTTAAGACCATTATCACCTCTTTCCAAAATGCCTCCGTCCTAGAGCACTCCCAAGGCACATCCTGGAGAGTTCATTTCCTCACATGTCACATACATCTTTCTGTCCCTGTGGGAATGGATCTGGAGCTCTAAATTAGATTTCTGATAGAAAACAGGTGACCTTTGTTCCTTCCCTCCTGTTTTACAGTCTCTTTGCTCCACTCCTAGAGCCTAACTCAGCCTTGTTCTAATTTACTTTATCGCTGCTTTGTTACTTTAAGTTATTTTGTTATGCACTTTCTATGTGTTTCATATAGTGCCCTTAGAAGATTCACACGCAGAAATGTAAGCACTGGAAAATCTTTGCCTATCTTGAGCAGTGCTGCCGTCTTTAGAAATGATGTTGGTGATGATCAAGTGCTATGCAGTAAGGCTCTAGGCAGAGAGTGGGGTTAGATGAAGGCCTGTGCTGGTGAAAAACCTTGGGAGTACTTTTGGGCTTCTCTGCCCAGACTTCACTTTTCTTGGGAAAGCATGTAGAAGGCAAACTGTTCTTGATGACATGGAGACAGTTACATCTAGAGAGTCACACAGCGACAGCTGCCAGCCTTGTAAGCAAGAGAAAACATCACCTTTAAGAAAAACAGCAAAGTTCTTGGGGGTAAACTTTAATTATTAAATTATGTAATGACAGTGGGTGGAATAAGCACAACATACTCTCCTGACACATAAATAAGATTGAATCAAGATTTAGGACACGGGACTTTGTTATCATGCTGCAAGCTTTTTGGATGAAAGATAAACAACCCTGTGAAAGGAACAGAAAAACAAGTGAGAGAGATTAAATGTGTTTGTAACAGCATCCAGATTGAGGAAGAGCACTGATCTGAGTACAGAACACTTCTGGTGATTATCCCTGATATTACATTGAATATGAAGGCATTGCTTATGGTGTCATTGTATTTCAGGATGGAATATGCTTGATAGTACCATAATCCTTAGATGTCATCTTGCCTTCATGCTGATCCATGCACAGTTTGTGCATGTAGGACAAACACAAAAATACACACCAGAAAAATGTGAAAAAAACAAAAACACATATTTAATCTACCACTGTAATTTATTTACACATTACTGTTTTACTTCTAAAAATATATATATTAAAAGCAGTACAAGACCATACAGACAATCATAGATCATTGGGAATTAAAAAAGAAAAAGGAAAAAAAGGTAGAATGTGTCTTCTCCGGGGCATAAGAAGAACAGTTAGTCTTCACACTGAAAATTATCTCAGAGGATTATTCACAGAGACGTAACAGTTAACTGTAGTAAGCCTGAATCTAAAGAAGACAATCATTTATTTAATTACAAATTCCTCTTTGATAAAGTCTCAGGTAACAAAATCCAGGATAGAATCATGAAAACATGTACGTCAGTGGAGTCATGAGGGAATCCATATGGAGCAAACCAGCACTGATTTTCCCCATGCTAGATAAGGCATCAGTCAGTATAAGAAGACGTGGTTGTTTTGTCTGCAGTGGAGAATCTTTCACAAAAACTATCACAACCTATTCTGGCTGAGCGACAGGTTGGTAACTGGTTAGGATGTAGCTCACACATTCCCACTCCCTTCTGTCAGGCTAGGAGCACATTTTTCCCTTTGCAGAAAGGGGAGAGGTTACTTCCATTCTCAACGAGAGACTCCTCACACTGTGGAGTACTAAAGCAACCCATCCTCTTGTTTCTGACCTCTTCACCATGCCCTCAGGAGAGGACTTGGGTAGCTTCCCAGTCAGTGTTGTCTTCTTAGGTCCTTCTCGTGCACTTTGCTACGTGGTGTGGCCATATAAAACAGGTGAGAGAGGCATCTCTATTGCATGAAAATACACAAAGCAACATCCTAATATGGGCTTGAGTATAGATCTCAAAGCTATCTACATAAACTGGGAATATTCTTTACATTTCCATCCAGCTGCTCCTTAAAGAACAATTACCTGAGTATCAATGATACGCAAAGTCACACGCTCTTTTCTGAAGTCCATAGAATACCTACACAAGCAGAGTATTACAGGCTTTCTCATACTCTGTTCTTACGAATGCTGCTGGACCATCAGCTTTCAGTCTTTTGTACGTGTACTACTTCTACTGAAAATTTCATAGAAGAGACTTAAAACAGGCTTGGAACTTCCTGAATGTCACACTTCCTTGAAAGTTTATACCGTTACCACAGGGAATGCTGCACAATGTCTATGAAGGAAAGGTAGATACATCTTGGTCAACGTGAGGAGCTGGGAAAGAAATTGTGAACAGATATGGAGGATGTTGCTGATATATAATACCTGTGAAGGAGACATATCTTATTATGGAGAACATCTGGGTCTTCTCTACATTGCAATATGCCATATCCAGATTGCATAATGCCAACCAGGAAAAAACTTAAGACTCCAAAAAGACAAAGCAGAAACAATTCTGTGCCAAAACAAAACAAAACAAGCAACTCCTGCCCAACGATAATCTTCCTAGGAGAGATTTTTTTTTTGGAAAACTCCCATGGCCCACCTTAGCTTCCGCATGTCAGAGCATACTGTGCTCTGAGCCATCATGAGAATCCAAGATCCCACAGGGACCCAACTGGTGCTCCCAAGCTCTTTCTTCACTTAGGCTTCCACTATGGTAAGATGATCTTTGAATGAAACCACTAGGCCAATGTGTCCGCAGACACCAAGTTCCATAGTCACAAGATGATTTTGTGATCCATTTCTCTTTTGCTAATGAAGCAACACTCACAGAAAGTAGTGGTGAAGGTTTTGCTAGGCTTCTTCTGGGAACTGTCATGCATTTTGCCAGAGATCTTAAATGTTAATCTGTCTGAGGCTTGGACAGAGCCATAGGCACCACATTCTGATTCATTTTGATCTACTTGTTTCTGTGTTGAACATGGTGATTCCTCTGGTGATGATAGCATGTGCCTGAACGAGGCAGTATTGCAGAGGGGAGGTGATGGGAACAGGGAACTGCAGTATACAGGAAAGTGAGAGTCTGCGTCACCTTCACAAGTGACTTGCTCTCTTCTCTAAACTCAGAAGGAAATCATACCACTGTCATAACTCCTTGGTTTTATTAATTCATGTTAAATAATCTCTCCTGTTTCAGCACTGCTATACCATTTGCAAGGACTAATAAAGTTTCCTAGGCCTTGCAGAAATACTTCACAGAAACATAATACCTGCTTAGTGGAGCTTCTAACCACAGTGGCTGTTTATTTTGGGACTGAACACTTTTACCCCAATTTTTATATAATCTTCTGACATGGAAGAAAATGCTTTCAGTGAACCACAAAGGAACCTAGGACCTTCAAGTCTTGTTAACTATTATTTCTCATGTCACTTTACTGCACTTCTGCATTACGCAGTATACGGAAGCAACGAGAGAGAAATCTTGCTGCAGGAAGCAGCACAGTGACTAACAGGTAACGATACCCAGGGCTAGGGAGGGCAGAATCTCCCCTTTTCCAGAGGATTCCAGAAAGAAGCAAACTGAATTTTGAACACAGAACTGAATTAATGCCCTGAAGTGAAAATGAAACCCTACCTTTTCTCCACTAGGAAAACCTAAAACATTTACAGTAAACTGTATCAAGGACTGTTCATTAGCTGGGGATTTGCGTGGATGGGTGTGTTTTCTTAACATGACATTGCTGTAATTCACTGATTACTGTGCAGAAGAGTAGCCTGAAGAGCTGAAATGAAACTAGGCCCATATGGCAAAGTTGCTGTAGTGACTTCCTTGAAATAATTAACGGTTAGGGGGAGGTTGCCTGCTGTTCCACATGTGGAAGAACAACAGATGGGCAGCTTTATATTTCTCTGATAATAAAATGACCTAATGCTCTATTTAGAAAACTAGAAATGCTTCTCCCTGACTGTTTATAGGTTTTAGAAATATCATGATAAGCAAACCCAAAGAGTTCAAAGCAATGATATAAAGGACAAGTGGATAAATAATGACCCAACTTTGTTACGAAACATAGTGGAACTGTTGTATTGCTAATATAAACACAGATGACCTTTATTTTTGCTCATTTTTTTGTCCCTAGAACAGGAAACAGCAGATAATCTTTATCAGCCAGTAAAATCTTCCATTTTGCTTCTACTTCTGAGCTGTGGGGCAGATTAATGCGCTGTGTTTGGGAGTATGACAATGCCACTATCTTTTCCAAGCACATGCTGAAAAAAAATGATACGAGTTTGAGAAGAAAGACATAAGGCTTTGGATAGCTCAACGATTGAACACAGCACAGCAATGAGCACCTACTCCCGCTGCTCAAAAGGGAAGCCTAAAATCAAACATGAAGTAACCAAATTCACATGCTTAGGGTTCCCACAGAAAAATAAGAAAAGCAGATGAGTTTTCCATATAAAGAATTATTTATCTCATGGAGTGAAAGAATTTGAAGTTATCCTACTTGTGAGGCATTATGACTGACATACAGCAACCTATTCCCTAACAGGTTGTCCTGGCCTTCTTCTCTTGTTCTGATTCTCTTTCTTGTGTTGGCAACCAGGGACAAGAGAAAACATCTAATAGAAAACAAACCCTGAAAAATTACGGTATGAGATAGTAAGACATTACTTTTAAGGCAGATTGGCTCCCTGATCTGAGTGGTTATTTACGCATAGGCACTACATCTGGTTTAGATGCTACTGGTTTAGATGCTGATGCTCATGTGCAGACACAGACGTAAAGGTGAGGGGCACAGGACCACCGCTTTGTTTTCTGCATGAAATTCTGCTGGCTTAACACTATTCTGAAATTTAACATCAATGACTCCTTTCTTTCTACTACAACAGATCTAAGACCTGAACCATCTAAGACCTGAACCAAATATCAGGTTCCAGTCATACTTTGAGCTGTTTAAAACCAAAGTCAATCTGTGCTCTGAAATTCTTAGAGGCAAAAAAAGTCTAGAAGGGATGCAAAATTAGCTCCAGTTTCAGACAGAAGACAGCAGCTGAGAAAACTGCTTCATATTGTTCTGGTTTCAGCCAGCAGGCCTGGAAGCACCACACAGCCTTTCGCTCCCCCCCCCCTCCTCCCAGCTGGGATGGGGGAGAGAATCGAGAAATAAGGTAGAACTTTTGGGTTGAGATAAAAACTATTTACTAATAAAAAGAGAAAAATAGAGTAAAATAACAGTAATGATAATTATATACAAAACAAGAGATGGTACAAAGCAATCGCTCACCGACTGCGACCAATGCTCAGCCAATCCCCAAGCAAAGGGCCTTCCCAGCTCACTTCCCTTCCTTATATTACATGATGTCATATGGTATGGAATATTCCTTTTGTCAGTTTGGGTGAGCTGCTCTGTTCTTGTCCCCTCCCAGCTCCCTGAGGTCCCTCTAGCCTCTTCACTCTCCTGGCAGAGACATACAAATGTCCTTGGTTCTGTTCGGCGCTGCCGGGTGTTATCAGCCTTGTTTTCCTTGTTTTCCAAAACACAGCTTTGTAGCAGACACTGAGAGAAAGTTTCAGTTAGAAACTAAGACACATATGCTTCTTTTCAAATTCTTGACTACAATCACCACAGTAGACTAGCAGAGACCTAGTGAGCGGAACTTACAGTCCAAGGAACAAAACTATTTCTCCATGAAGGAAAAAAAAGAAAAGCTGATTTATGAGAATATGAATACTCCTTCACAGTTGTCATTGACAAAATCATTTCAATTATCTGCATAGAGCACCAATGAATTAATGCTAGAAGAGGGCACCGTACTGATGGGGGAAGGATTGGTCCAGGAGTGTGTGCATCTGCTAAAACACGACGTGTCATTTGAAAGTGGGAGAAATATCTAAAAATCAGATTTCATTGAACAACAGTATGTACCGGTTTCCTGACTTGTACATTTTAGCAGTTTTCCAGAAAAATAAACTGAAACAACTCATAGAGAAACAAGTTGCTGATGGAATGGAACCCTCTCTCAGTTGACTGTATTGGCCATAGAGACAGGTGGTCTTACAGGCCTATAGAGCAAACAGCAAGATTGCCAGGGTAGCAAACATCCCAAAATAGGTATTTCTCCAGCAAGGATTGTGCTTCTCACAGGCACATAGGCACAAAGTGTGTTACTCTTACCATTTTCTGTATCATTAGGTAACATGAAGGACAGAAACGGTCATAGAAATCTCAACTGAGTTTTCATGTGACATATATCCCAAAATGCCCATTTCCCATGTGGCTGCTTAAAACCAAAGCATTCAAATGTGTCCCCTGTATCTAGTAAATTAAGTGAGAAATCCCTTTTTTCTGCTTTTTCAATGAAGAACATGCTCCAGATTGGAGATGGAGCATTTTCAGTAAAAAAGAATATTTCCTTTTAATGGTGGAATAGGGGTAGAACACCTTGGAAAATATACCATGGGCTATTTGATTGATAATTTTGCAATATTGCCATTAGTTACAGTTCAAAAATAAAAAATCGAGTCAGCTACTCCCTTGTGCATGTTCTCTATCTCTTTCTGTTTTGAAATTAGCTTGAGAAACCACGGAACTGCAGAATAACATTTGAGAAGTTTTTTGTGGATTTCAGGTTTCTGAACTGATTATATATCTTATATCAGTTTCTTGTAATTCTTCCTTAGCATCAAAGCTGGGACGCACACCTAGTAACAGGCCAGGGGAGCTGGAGTTAAAGAAGAGGAATCCTGTGAGTAGGCAGTGCTGTGACTGCCCTGCTGTGACAGCAGCTTTGGGTCATTTTGTAACAGTTCCTGTCCTGTAAGAGCTGCAATAATGATGCAGGGTGGGGGAGGATTGCTGTTCTTTGCCCTGGATGGGAATTTCCTACAAGTTTGTGCAACATCCTTAATGGTACTAACAAAGATAAATGACCATCATTTTTACAGCGTGCGTTCTTCATGGTTCGCAGCTCCTACGGAGTCTACAAGGTCTCTGTGTATTTGTGTCTTTTCTGATTGCAGCCAGTGACCTTCTCACTTCCAGGGAAAAATAGAAAAATAGCAACATATCTGTGCAAGACACGAGTGTGGTGTGAGCCACAACCACGCATCACAAGCTTTGGATGTCAGAAAGATTTGCTTGAAAGTGAATTCTGCAGTGAACGACTGGCTTTAATGCCACACCACCCTAATCAGGACCCAATCCGGGCATTTCACAGTGCTCCAGGGCAGCTGTATGCCAATATATTGAAGCTGTATGTTCCATTTCCATTGAACATCAGAATTTACAAGCCAGCAATCATTTTGTAAGCTACTTCTTAGCTACAGCTCAAGATCAGCTTAGTAGCTACACACACTTTAGGTAAATATTAGCTCAGAACTTAAATTGAAGCAGGAGCCTAAATGTTTTGCTAGCTCAGGGACAAAGATTCAGACAGCCCTAAGATTCTGGGACAAGTGCGTTAATAGTAGACTTGCAAATTTAAAGTTCAGTGCCATGGAGATTTAGACACAGGCACAAACTTCAACACTGGAAGCCATGCCAAAGGAGTGTGGTGTGAGGTTAAATAGCTCTGTGGCATGCTTTATATGAGGAGATTCTGCATGTTCTTTTGTGGTTTTTACAATTGTGTTCACGCACAGATGATGGTGAGAAATAACTATGCTTGAATCACTTGTATTCAAGACTGAGGCTGTCCAGAATGTTTAATTATTTTCCTTATTGAAGAAAGAGTATTTTCTTAATTCTGATGGCCGTTCTCAGAGTCACAGAGCAATTCAAGTTGGGAAGGAGTCTGACAGGTGCCTAGTTCAACCTTCTGGTAGGGCCATCTATTAGTTCAGACTGGTTTGCACAAGACTTTGTCCATTTGAGGCTGGAAAACTGTCACCAAATAAGATCCCACAGCCTCTCTGAACCCTTGTTCCTATGGATAATTACCCTTGTAGTGTTTTTTCTCACCATGCACATCCAGCTAGAAACTCCTGAGTATCAAAGCATGATTGATACACTTCCTGCTCTTGCAGTGCACTTCTGATTCTCTTCCTGTAGGCACCCACACGCTGTTTGGTTCCTAGAGCTTTCTCTGATGCAGGCTGAGCCAGCCTCAGCCCTGCAGCCTCTCCTCAGAGGGTGAGTGCTCCAAGTCCATCATCTTGATGGTAGGGCTGGAGCCCTTGAACCTCCTCCAGTCAAGACTTCCATGAGCATTCTTCTCTGTTTTCAGCTTAATTCTCTCCATCACTTGTGGAAAAGTGAGAAGAGAGGAGAGGAAAGGAGAGGAGAGGAAAATGGTAAGAAAAAAAGAATTGAACACTTAAGAGTTGATTTAAGTCACAGACTAGGAAGAAAATGGCATCTGGTTCAACTGGACTGGAAAAATTGCAGCAAAATATAGGAGAATCTCCTTTGGCTTATTTACCAAACTGAAATGCAGACTGCACTGGATGGATACTTTGCCTCATTTCTTCTGATTAGCAACATTAATCACTCAATTAGGACCATGTGTCATTTCCTTTCACACACAGTCTCAGAGGAAAGAGAAGGAGCATTTTGCAACTCATTCTACTGAAGAATGGATGGAGGCAGCATCCTGCTATTTTGTTGCATGACACAGCAAGAGCTTCCCCAGTGAAATAGCTTGCTGCTGTTTGGGGAGCTGGGTATCTCTTTTACTTAGAAATTCACTTCCTGTTTAGTTGTAAACTACCTGGCTACCATGTGAAAGGCGGCAATTTCGATGGGTCACCTCTAAGTTCCTTGAAAATCCTGGTTCAAAGGTACGTTCCTCAGCCTGCACCATTGGATTCAGAGCAGACAAGTGACCATTTCTGCAAATGAGTAAAAGAGCAAGTCCTTGTCTTTGTCTTCATAGCTACAAAATACAACCCATGATAGAACTCCAGGTGCTGACTGCTTATCATGGGAAGGTGTAGGCGGTACAAAGGAAAGACCATTCTTCCCATTGCATTGACCATCATCAAGGAGACAGTTATGCAACACGTAACTCTTCTCCCCATCTTACTACCTTTATGGTACTATATTCCACCTAAAAAGATAGAAATATCACCCACTGCTGCTTTGGCCTTTACAACAGGCATGGAAGATCAGCACACAGCATCTAAGACCTCAGGAACTACCTATGCTTCTCTGTGACTAAAAATGAGACTGTAACTAAAACCTATCAGTATTTAGTATGGTATTTTAGGTTGCTACTTAGATGTAAGCATTTTTCCTGAAGTACATAGATATGTCATGAGTCCCTCTTTTTTCATCAGGAAGTCACAAGACTCATAATTAAGTAGTTTTCTTTTTACACTAAAGTTTCTCTTTCAGCATTTTGCTCATTTAGAACAAATCAGTCTGGGACAAGAGAAGCAAACATTGCAAGATACGCTTGTACTCAGATCCAGAACACACATATATCTAGAAAAAGAGCTTCTCTGTTAGTTCCTCTTTCCACTTAACAAGATGAAGATAAAAACAAAAAATTATTTTCACTTGGTTGAGAGAGGGAGAAAAATATAGGTGGGCAGACCTTGGGCTCTGCCAGCATTCTTGAGGAAAAGTGTGCCTCTGTTCATTTGAGTTTTCTACCTTTTTTGTTTTTGTTTTATTTTGTTATTGTTATTGTTATTGTTGTTGCAGTGAAGCCCCTTCAGGGCCTTGTAGAGAACCATAATAGTTGTCAAAGAGTAGGCTCTAGACATGTGTGAGTGCATCGGTTGCCGGTGCCACCTCTTGCTCAGTTGTGTGTGGTAGGGAGTACTACATCTTCAACAGAGTTTCTCTTTTGTTTAAACCTGGCATCTCTACTGCCGTGACAAAGAGCTGCTGTTGCAGTCTGCTTGTGAAGAAGTGTCTGATCTGCCAGGCTACAACTGTGGGGAATAGCTTTGCCAGTGTTAATGGACAAGATGTCAAAAAGTCTTTTACAGATCTGTATCAACAGCTTTCAGACTCATTCATTCCACTGAGGGCAGCAGGGTCAACTTTTACAACTGTCCAAAGAATGCCTTTTTGAAAGGAGAGTGCTCTTGACCCCAGTCACAGCACTGCCTTGTAGATGTTTTGCTCAATTTGCCTCTCAAGCTAGCAAAGAGAAGGCCTGAACAGCTACTCTGGAGCTCTGCATTTTCATTGAAGCAGCCAAAACTCTTAAAGGAGGTAATCTGTAATTTCTCACTCTCATGTCAAATGGAGCCCACCAAAAAGTTCGCCACAGGTGAATGTGAGCTGATGAGAAGATGGTGCTGGTTGATCTCTCATGTACAGGTCCGAGAGAAAAAAATAAAGAAGTGGGATGGTGTGATGTGGTAGATGATTTGCTGTCACTTTTTGTGAAGGAGAGAGTTTATTGACTCTGAAGTGAGTGTAATTGTCTGACAACTTGTTTTCACTTTAGAGTTGCCAGCACATCCTCCATGAAAACAAGCCAGGGCATTGTTAATCAGGACTGTCTCAATTGTCAAACATTTGTTAATGGGAAGTAAAATCAGCAGAGACACTTAACAGGCAACAAGAAGGTGCACCACAAGCAGAACTCAAATATTTCAAGTTTTCCATTCTTTACAGATGAGTCAATAAAAAGCTACCAAAACTGGCATATGGGGCACTTCATCTCAAAGGGCTGGACAGACCATGAGGAAACACAGAAAAACTATGAGAGTTAATTCCCCAGACATCACAAACAAGTCTGCTTTGGCCTGAGGAGAACTCAAGAACTCTGCCTCTCATGAATCTCGTGCAGGACAACATGGAGTAGGGGGAGGGCAGCTGGCTCCAAGCTTGTGGGATGCCAGCTTCCCAGTGTCCCATGCTCAGTCCTGTCAGGAGACACTCAATCCTAGCTCCATCTTGATATCAAAATGCCTTTGCTGACAGGGTCTGTAGGCACTTAGGAAACTGTGTATCACTGATAAGCAACAAGATTTAGTTTCTCATAAGCCTGTCATAAGTTGGCAATAACTTTTAAATCACTCTGATGGTTTCAAAAATTTTCATTTGATTTGTTTGCTTTGTGTGGTTAATGCACTGCCTCTTTCCTGGTGCTTGTCTTTTCAGCACAAACAGTACATTTGCAAGTTCCTCCAAAAGCTTTGATAAAAATAAAGTACACATAAGTTTGGGATTTTTTGCCACAATATTTTTTTGGAAGATCTTGCCCTTTTCTTTATCATCTTTTGCCCTAGAAGTACTAGTATATTGCTTATTCCTAATCATTTCAGCCCTTCACCTGGGTTCAGCTTATATAATGTCACGCATAGGCCACTTCTGAAGAAATTGTCTTGTAGCCTCGAAGGGCTGGTACGGCTTGTTCTAGCTATTATGACTATGTTTGTCAGATGGAGATGAATGTCATTCCTTTGATGTCATCATGGCCATTCCTTTTAGTGACACTGTCATCAGAAATAACTCAAGGGGTCATACAGTGCCTCATCTGCTAATTTCAAACTCACCATGAGCACATGTTGAGTGTTTGCGTTTGTTCATAAACGCATAGGAACGCTGTGCTGTTTGCCATCCTCCGCAAAATACACGTCACATTAAATTGGGAAAAAAAAAATGAAAGAAAATGTAAAACGATAAACAAGCCATACATTCTCCACATGTCTCCAGGAATGCATTCACCTTCCTCTTGCTTTCTCCTCCTGGACTTTGGGATACATGGAGGAGAGGCTAGGGAAGGAGGCTGCAAGTCAGCGATGTTGGCTGGAGCCTGAGGGGACATATGTCACAAGAAAGCTTTATTGCTAGGTCACAAGTACGTTGTACTGTACAGAGGTTTGCTCTTTTCTACTTCATTACAGCATTACTGCATAGCAGTGTGGAGTGCTGAGGTAGGAGGACACATGGTCAACTCCTGGCTATCCAGGGCAAACAATAGATAGCACAGACAGAGGAGGAAACGTAAGAAAAAAAGGAAAGGACTATACAAACAATTTACTCTGCATGCAAATTAGACTAGCATAGCACACCATGTTTATCTTTGAAAAAGAAAATGTAGAATTACTCATAAATGTAAAGAGAAAAAAAGTCCAGTTTATTTTTTTAGTGCAGTTTAGTTAATTTGAAAAGTGTGTAATCCACTCGTGGATAAAAGAGATTTGGCTGTAAAGCAGAAGTATTAAAGTTCTTCGGAAAAATTGTTTTAGATAACATTTGCAAACACCGTTATTACTTATGTGTTACTGAAGTATCTATCACAGCAGTATTCTGATCTTTTAAAATCAACTCTGGAGAGAATATGGTTCTGTAAAATGTCACTCTTCTACAAGGCAAAAAATTGAATTAATTAGAGTCTCAGTGGTGCCCAGAGCAGCGTTGAGCTCTGTGAATAAGTGACATCAATCATTTATTGCTGATTTTGACCCTGCAAATTTCCTATGAAAGAGAGAGAGCAAGTAGGTATATTCATCTGGACTGAGTTCAACTGAAATAAATGAGCTTAACATTTCCTGGTGGCTACTCCAGAGGGTTGTCTGCCCATCTCTTCCCTTAAACCCAGTGAATTACTTACTTCCTAGCAGCACTTCATTATCTCCGTGCTCTAAGAGAGCTCACGTACTGTGATCTGATCACTTACGATCACACAGCAAAGCTGTACTCTGTGTATTTATACAGCGTGAGACTTAGGACCAATGGTCAAATGTTGCACAATGTTCAGCATTCAGCCACATGGAGAGGAACAGTCTAGCGCAGAGCATATGAGGAAATCCAGGTAGCAGCAGCTGGGTACCAAATCAGAATCTACTGATCGGTGTGCTTTTGTCTGTCAATGTACCAAGGCCAACAACATTTGGTGTTGGTGTAGCACTACTTCTTCAGACTTCAGAAGAAATACCAGTACAGCCTGGAGCTGGAGAAGATACACTTAACCACAGGCATAGGACTGAGTTGCATAAGTTTCCTCCTATATTAAGGATCCATTTATAAATAGTTTATAAAGCATTAATACATTATTAATAGACATTAACCAACAGTGATAAAGTTTGACAAGTTGTTTATAAACATTGGCTAAGAATTAGCTACATTACCTTCTCCTGCTGTGTTTATAGCCATTTACAGCATGGACTGCCCATGCCTATAACAAGCTCAGAACATTCATTAATCACATACTGCTCTTGCAAGAATGTAACCTTATAATAAGGCCTGGAAAGTTCTTTCCCCATTCAATTCTGCAAGCGAAGATGCCCCAGAAGTCAGAAGTGGGCTCCTGCACAACGCAATACTAAAACACAGGTAGTACCTGGATCTTAATGATGAAAAGGCCGTAATAATGGCCTTTTCAAAACCACCGGTACTGATCACAAGATGGCTATTGATCACACCAGCTTTCTTTTCACAGTGGCACACAAAAAGTTTTGCAAACATAGGGATGTAGACATTCATAGGAAACTGAGAAATATTCTTTGCAGACCAAAGATTACACAAGAGCAAGCTGTCCAAAGACCTTTTCTTGGAAGAAAGGAAGCTCAGTAGGCTGCAGATTTTACATGCAAGAGCAAAATAAGAGTAAAGTTTGAGAGCTTTGCCATGGTGGGGCTTTTTCCATTGTCCTCTGGACTGCAGTAACTGTAATAAACGCTTGTGTTCCATACAGCAATTCCCAGCCATGAGTGTCTACAAACTATTTCTGTGGGATTTGCAGAAGGTTACTAACTCAGAAAAACAAGCCCATGTGCTCTGTAGAACAATACAAGCCTGTGACATTTATGGAGGGTCTCCCAGAACCGCCTTAAAGCTTCTCAGACACCTGGGCATCACTGAATTTTGCCTGGAGGTGAGAAGCTGTTGCTACACCAAGGCGATGCTGCTACTGCCATAGGAAGCAGAGCAACAGCTGAAATTGTGAAACTGGGCTGGAGACAGCTCTTCCAGACAGTAAAGGCAAAGGTGACTTCTGCTTTGAGTTTCAATACACCTAAGCCATCCTTCCTCCAGCAGCCAGTGTAACCTGGCATAAAAGGTTTCGGCACAGGATGCAGGGTCAGAGATCATAATGCACACACACTTCGGCTGTACTGTGGGCTCTGCACCTCTCTGGAAAACATGTCCAGTGATGCACACACTGGCAAAATGCTGAGGTGCCAATTTAGAAGCATGCATCTCCTGAAAGCATTCCTGAGAGCAGCGGGAGTCACTGAGTGACAGCCCAGCAGCCAGCTCTAAGCCAGGAGTGCAGCTGCTGCACATGGATCTGCCCCACTGGAGAGCAAGAGACTGCAAGTATAGCACTGTGCTCATTCAGCTGCATCTCCTTCTGTCCACACCAGTGTCTGTTGCACAGCATCACACCCTGCTGTGCAGACACAACCTCTTGCTTATGAGACAGCACAGAAGTCTCTAAGATGCAGCAAAGAACCATGACCTTAGACACCTCTCTTTATGAAAGCTATGAAGGAAATGAAATTGCTCTTATTAAGGATGAGATACCATCTTATATTTTACAGCTATTTCCCGTGCAATTATTTTTCCTTTGCTAAACTAGAGTGTCACTGCTACTGGCACAGCAGCAAGTGCATGAGTTAGTGAAAGTCTCTATTTATTTAACCAGGGAAAGAACCCTTGAGATGCATATGTAGCAGATTAGTCAAAATGAACAGTCTGAAAATTACTACCTCAAAATGTATCCCTCAATTTTTTACTGGTGAACTCTCTGCTGGAGTTATCAATGTAAAGGGAAGGAAATCTTTTAAAAGTCACATTTGCTTGTAAAAAAACTCTCCACTAAGTTAAAAGTGTTTTGGAGAAGAATGTAATTCTAGTTTCTAGGCACTATCACAAGACAGATTTACAATGACTCATAAAGTATTCATTTGCTTGTATATTACTGTGTTGTTTTCAGCAGCCCAAACACAGAAGAGCCTGCTGTCTTCATTAATGCCTACTGCAAGCTTTCAGATATTTTGGACTTGATGGCTTTTTTTTAATGACCTGTTTCATTCTAGTAGTAAGATAGCTGTTCACTGGTAGCAGATGTAAGTTAAGAGCCAACGCTCCTTCCATTCTAAAACGTTTTCCTAAAGTTAAAAGCACATCAGGATGGAAATTGATATTCATGCCTGGCCACATTTTTAACTCACTGAACTCCATTAACTAATTCCTAGAGATGCTGTGTATGAAAGTACCAACTAACATTTTTAGACCTCTTCCTGAAGAATAATAGTCTAATTTTTCAGCCACTTAATCCTTCATGTGGATGGCTGCTCTCAGTAATTAGCAGACAAATGCAAACAGCTGAATTATTTAACTTTTCAAAGTGGCTGCTGTTAAACTTACTATTAGTGGTTCAGTTGTGCTAGCATACATGATTGAAATTCAGAGCAGCAACAAGTGTCAAGTAAACAGCAATTATCCCACAAATATGTGGCATTTTATGTATCTCTCATGTGAATGTGACAATAATTTTAGGAGGGCTGCAGTTTTAAAGGAGGTTGAGGTTAAAAAGATGCACTATTCAGCTGGTAAAGAATTGGCTGGATGGTTGCAGCCAGAGGGTTGTGGACAATGACTCCACATCCAGGTGGAGATCTGTGATGAGTGGTTTCCCTCAGGGGTCTGTCTTCGGACTGGTGCTCTTCAACATCTTTACCAATGACATAGACTGTGGGATTGAGTACACCCTCAGCAAATTTGCTGATGACACCAAGCTGAGTGGTGCAGTTGATATGACAGAAGGAAGGGATGCCATCCAGAGGGACCTGGACAGGCTTGAGAAATGGGTCCACGGAAACGTACTGGGATTCAACAAGGCCAAGTGCAAGGTTGGGGCAACCACAGATATGAGTACAGACTGGGAGAAGAACTCACTGAGAGCAGCCCTGCTGAGATGGGCTTGGGGGTCACGGTAGACAAAAAGCTGGACATGAGCCAGCAGTGTGTGCTTGCAGCCCAGAAGGCCAACTGTATCCTGGGCTGCATCAGAAGAGGGGTGGCCAGCAGGGAGAGGGAGGAGATTGTCCCATCTGGAGTACTGTGTCCAGGCCTGGGGCCACCAGCACAAGAAGGACATGGAGCTGTTGGAGTGGGTCCAGAGGAGGCCATGAAGTTGCTCAGAGGGCTGGAGCACCTCTCCTATGGAGAGAGGCTGAGGGAGGTGGGCTTGTCCAGTCTGGAGAAGAGAAGGCTCTGGGAAGATCTCATTGCAGCCTTCCAGTACATAAAGGGAGCTTATAAACAAGATGGAGACCAACTTTTTACATGGGCAGACAGTGATAGAAAAAGGGTGAACAGCTTTAAACTAAAAGAGGATACGTTTAGATGAAATGAGATTTAGAAGGAATTCTTTACTCACAAGGCAGTGAGGCACTGTCAAAGGCTGCCCAGAGAGCTGTGGGTGCCCCATCCATGGAGGTGCTCAAGGCCAGGCTGGATGGAGCCCTGGGCAGCCTGATCTCGCGGGTGGCAGCCCTGCTCATGGCAGGGGGTTGGAACCGGGTGGGCTTTGAGGTCCCTTCCAACCCAATCCATTCAGTGATTCAATAATTCTATGATTTTTTCTAAATTTAATTAAAATTCTTGGTAATTTTTCTTTGTTACTTACTGTCTCTGAAAATAAGTACTTGATGAATGTCTAGCCTAGGAGCTAAACATCCACTAAGTGCTTCCTACTCAGACTGTTCCTACTTTCCACTCATTTTGGGTGTCAGGGCAGCAGATGTGTGTGGCTGGATGTATATGTGTGTCAGGCTGCAGCAGTGGTCCTAATTTCTTAAGTACTGCTTTTTTGTCCCAGTGACTTTCCTGCAGGAATTCTTTCCTTACCCCTCAGACTCTTGTAGGCTGCACTGGCTCATGTATGTACTACAGTAGACAGTTGCAAGCCAGGGGGTTTCTGCTGCATATTCTCACATGCCTGCTGCTCTGCATAGCAGAACCACCTCAGTGAACACCTCGCTTGAAACACCTCTGCCATGGAGAAGGGAAAGGATTTATCCATTCAGATCTAGCATCTCAATGGATGTAGAGACAACTCTTCAATCACCAAGACAAACTTCAGAGACAGAAAAAGGAAGATGACCCAAATAAACATTTGTTGGGAACCCCTTCATTCCCAGTAAGCAGGAATCCAGAAGCACATATTCACATTAACACTGTCATTCATTATGTTGAAGTTCAGCAGGTAGAAGGGCCCAACAACAGGCTGTACAGTACAAGTTGTTTGTTTTTAACCTAAGCCTCCTATTGAAGTACATCCTTCTGTTCACAGATATGTGGAGCTCATATTGTTGGACAGGGGCGATTGGATGGAGGATAACAAAAAAATCCTTCTCCAGCAGAAGATCCATGCTGGCAATGTTTTTGTTCAGGCTGTAATGACATTTGCATTTGAAATGCTTCATTTCAGCTGTATTTAGCTTCCTGCATATATTGTTTTCTGAGGAAACATTTTTTTCATGCTTAGCCTCAATGATAAGTCTTTGTGCACTTTCCTTGAACTGCAGGGTTGCTGCTAACTTATCAGAATGAAAGATATAACATATTCCAGGTGTTACAAAAAGCACGACCATGAAGTCTTGGGCTACTTGGAAATTAGTGCCGTTTTCACCATCAATCAACACCACTTGCCCTTCAGAAATCAGTGACAAGGTTCCCACTGTCCCAAGAGTGCACAAGACTTCATCCCTGCTGAAGGACTGGTTTGTATTAGCATTTGTAAATGCCTTTCTTTCTTGTGATCAACAAAAGGTTGTTGAAGATGAAGTCATTGATGATACTGAAGCACTGTGTTTACAATACTATATTATGCAGCACAGCAAATGCAAAAGTTTATCCCAAGTGAGTGGATGTTAAATGTCAGTGTAGGCAGGAATCATAGAATAATCAAATCATTAATGTTGGAAAAGATCCTTAAGTTAATCAAGTCCAACCATCACCTAACACAACCAAGTTCACTGAACCACAAAATCACTAAATCCTTAAGCATCATATCGACAGGTCTCTTGAATACCTTTAGGGATGGCAACTCTACCACTTCCCTGGGCAGCCCATTTCAATGCTTAGCCACTCTTTTTGTGAATAAATGATTCCTAATACCCAATTTACACCTCCCCTGGCACAACTTGAGGCAGTTTCTTTGTATCCTGTCAATTGTCACCTGAGAAAACAGAACATCTTCCTCAGAGCAACCTCCTTTCAGGTTGTTGAAAGTGATGAGATCTCCTTCAGCTTCCTGAAGGGAGGTTGCGATGAGGAGGGGGTTGGCCTCTTCTCCCAGATAACTAATGACAGGATAAGAGGGAATGGCCACAAGTTGCACCAGGGGAGATTTAGATTAGATATAAGGAAAAACTTCTTATCCAAAAGAGAGGTCAGGCAGTGGAATGGCCTGCCCACTGAGGTGTTGGAGTCACCATCCCTCGTGGTGTTCAAGAAGCATCTGGATGAGGTGCTACGGGATATGGCTTAGTAGTTTAGTGGATAGTGATGGTGATAGGAGGATGGTTGGACTTGATGATCTTGTAGGTCCTTTCCAACCTTTTGTTTCTGTGATTCTTTGATTCCTTTTCTTGAGAAAACGAGAATCCTGGAAATAATAATCATGACATTACAGACCCAACAACAGGTTAAAACATTAGGTATTGACACTTGAAGCAAGAGATCTCATGCCCAAAACAAGCTCATGAAAATGTCGTTCAATACAAAGGTACAGTTGAAAAGGTAAGCAGAACATAAGAATTCTTAGAAAAGGCACAGGGAGCAAAATGTGTAAACACTACTTTCACATTGTACAATTTAATTTATTAATGCCACCAAGAGCAGACCTAAACCTTGCCACATGGACCACCTGTACAATGGCAATAATATTAATTTCTGCTTTTATAGATTACATACTTTCTTCAGTTGAGAGTATTTGAGTTGTACATAAATATAAGGTACACATGAAGAACTATATAACCCACCACATATCTGCAGGATTTAGGTCAGTCAACACATAATGCCTGCATTTCTGCCACTTAAAGCTACTTTATTAGTTGCTGCACATGAGGCTGCCAGTTTCTAGTTTCAAAACACACCCCTTCAAATTCCACTATCAACCTCAGGAAAGGCAGTTAGACACAAAAATAAACAATGAATAAAAGAAACAGGACAGAAATCAGCCTCACTAATAACTTCCAAATGGCTGAAGAACAAAGATCCAAAGAAGATGGGCAGGTATGAAGCAAAACAAGCAAGAAAATCTGCACAACTGTGTAAAAACAAGCAAAAAATAGACAAGGCAGCCCCACACTTTCTGTTCTCTAAGGGCTCTGTTCTTGCTGTTATGGAAACACATGCAATGTTTCTTTGGTTAAAAAGGATAAGACGTGCATGAGACTATACGGGGCACCATGGAAGTTAAACACTGAGCATTAATATTTTAATTTCTTGTACTCTCATAAAACTTGACAGTGATATGAGAAGAAAGCAAGCTGACTGCCTAAGTGTTCTTTCAGCTTGATCTAGCATAGCTAAGGTGGAAGTAAGACATTTAATTTTCACATTATGCAAAATATATATATATATTCTGCAGTTTCCTGAGGCCCTGATCTTGGTTTGGCAGCCTTATAAATCCCATCTGGTAGAAAACCATACATGGAGGTTGATGGTGAGACTTTGTAGATTAGATTTCTCAACTAAAGTAAATGTAAATAACATTGAATCTTTTGATTGAGAATCTGACCTTTTTTCTTGGCCTCGACCAGGATCAGAGCTATGAAGAATTATTATCCTTGTTACATGGCAATATCTGTAGTCCTGAGTAACTGCCACTACACCTACTCACATGAGGTAGCTAGAGGATTATTCTTATTTTCTGTTGCCTATATTGGAAATGAACAGGGAAGGCTGCTCTCCAATGCCTGTGTTCAACAGTCATGTTGCATGGGAGGACCTACATCTGGGAATATTATGATTAATAATTATGACAAGGAGTACTTATGGTAAAAGCTTTCTGAACATCTCTAAGACATCTGAATCACAATGTTATTCATAATGTGCAACCTGAAAAATGACAACTAAATACAGGGTTAAAAGCAGCCTTCTGCAAAGCTCTGAAGGATGCTGTCCCTCAAGACAGCAAGATTGTTTAGTTGCCAGCTACCGATGAATAACCAGTCTTAGTCACTACCCAGTGACTCAGCCTGTACAGTGCCTAGAGGCTGTCACGTCTTCTGTGGATACTAGTGAATAAGCCTTCACATCTGGCAACCAGGACTTCTTTTAGGCAAGGTGCTGTTTTATGAAACAGTCTTTGGACACAGTGAAACAGTCCCTGAGAGGTACAATGTGAGGTCATGGCAATCTAGGATATCTCTTATCTTGAAGATATAAGCTGTGCTAAGCACAAATTTGGAACAAGGACAGGGAGAGCTCAAAGAGCTCAGAAGTTCAGTTTGGACTAGATTCTCTCCCCACCTCCCTCCCATCCTGTCACTACACTGGGACTGGGAAATCTTAGTCAAAAAGATTTGCCCACTTTAAAAGCCTTCTGCATGAAACTGTAACATAAAACAGAAACAAGCTCTGCAGGCAGCTCAGCCAGTGATGTTCAGAAATGCTAGGGCTCCACGCAGCCCTTAAGACAGACACAGGAGTGCATGATGCTCAGCCAGGACCAGCTGTGCTTTTCAGGTATCTCCTGTTGCTTTTTCAGCCAAAGGTGTCATGGATGGCAGTCCCCACTCACAGAAGGGTGCAGATAACCTCAGTACAGTTGTAATTGGACTGGAAAAACTGTGATATGCATTGAAGATAAACACAGCAGGAAATAAACTTGCCCCATCTTACAAACAGGAATATAGTCTCCTGACACACAGATGGCATGGCACAGATATAGCTATGAACTCACTGCCATCTTCCAGCATGGGCTGCTGCTGGCATTGCTAAGCAGAAGGACAGAATGCAGCTCCAGAGAGCAGATTAGCAAAGACTGGCTTCTGTCACTTGGTGGCTGCTGCAGCAACCTAGCGGAGTCGGAAAAAGCATACACGTGTAGAAGAGAATTGTTATCCCTGCCCACTGCACCACCACGCCCTTCAGGGACATCTCCCAGCTTCTGCAGCTACAGTCCATAGGTAGGATGACAGCAGTAGAACTACCACCAGTACTCAGATTCCCTACTGCAAACTTTCCACTTTCAGTTCTTGCAAGGTCCTCCTGGATGCATGCGTTGTGGAGATAAGATATCTGGAGTTCTCATCTCAGGGTTTCTGTTACCACTAAAACTTCCTGACAGAATTACAGCTGTATTAGTTACAAATGTGAGATTAGCAAGATCTATATCTTAAAAGCCAAAAAGATCAAGATCAAGCTCTTAATCTCAGCATATATTTTGCATGGACAATTACACAAGGAGAACATTAAGTTTGCAGTACTAAGCAGTGAAATGTTAGATAATGCCTGGGTTCCCATTTTCATTGCTTTTTCTGTTGATGGATCATGATTCAGGTTTCTACAGTCTGACCTCAAATTTACTTAGGGCTTGTAAGAGAAGTTATTTGGTTTTTGCAGTAAGAATATACTGCTATTTTCTTCTCTGGTTCCGAAGTGTGGAAGTTTCCCCTCCTCTGATACTTACATAGTTCCCTTTCTCCAATTTTTCTTCATTCTGCAGTAGCTGTTTAATATGTAAAACCTGATGAAAATGAGCTCCTATTAATTACCGCAATTATTATGGCTTTCATTATTATATTATCTGAAATCTTAAGAAACATGCAAGCATCACCACAACGACACAGGAGGCTATTATGCTATTCTCAGGATAGAGGAGGATGAGACGCACTGAAACAGTAATACTTTTGAGGTGTGGTGCTTGAGATAAGCTGGACCTAATTTATCACAGAAGTTAGCTTTACACAGAACCATGTGATCCAGGCCCAGTTCAGTGTGATTTCTGAAGTGCTCAGCACAAAGACAAATCAAACTGCTAGCTCTCAAATATAGTGTTGTCATCTCTGGGAAAGGGGAAGGGGAAGGGAAAGAATAGCCTCTTCTTGAATTTAGTTTCTCATTGGTCAGTGAGAGCAAACGTGAATTACTGCTCGCAGAACTTGATTTAACTCTGCTAAACACTGACCAAAGCTTTCTTCCTTCTAACCCCCAGTGTTACTAATTGATATGTCTGTGTTGCTTCCTAGGGCAGATGGAGTAGACTTCTTGTGACCTAAGTGGACCTGTGAAGGAGGGGAAACTCATCACAGGAAATAACAGAGGCACTGCTTCATTATTTCAAGTTGTGGGGCAAGCGTTTTAGAGATAATTGCTAGCCATCATGGTGATATCAAAAGGAAAACTTCAGGATCACAGACTCACAGAATCACAGAATTGCAGGGGTTGGAAGGGACCTCGAGAGATCATCGAGTCCAATCCCCCTGCCAGAGCAGGTTCCCTACAGCAGGTTGCACAGGTAGGCGTCCAGGCGGGTCTGGAATATCTCCAGGGAAGGAGACTCCACAACCTCCCTGGGCAGCCTGTTCCAGTGCTCCGTCACCCACACTGTGAAGAAATTCTTCCGCGTGTTGGTGCGGAACTTCCTGTGCTCCAGCTTAAGGCCATTGCCCCTTGTCCTGTCCCCACTGACCACCGAAAAGAGGTTCCCCACCTCCATTTGCCTCCCACAACTAAGATACTTATAAACATGGATCAGGTCCCCTCTCAGCCTTCTTTTCTCCAGGCTGAACAGACTCGGATTACTGAGCCTCTCCTCATAAGGGAGATGCTCCAGACCCTTTATCATCTTTGTGGCCCAAAGGATGTGGCAAAGGAAATAAAATCCCCCAAGCCCTCCTGATCTTGAATGACAAATGCAAAATGAATGGGGAAAGAAAAAGGAGCAGGCATTCAAAAATATTATAGGAAGTATTTTAACCTATTGCTGTAGATTTTGAGGACATTTCCAGGATTAGCAGGCATAACCTTGTTCAGTAGATCTCACCAAACATTCTTTGGGATGTTGCTTTGCCTTTAATTTGAGGAGTGGCATATGGGCTATGCTATCATTTCTTTCCCTAAATCACTGTTACCCAAAGACAAATTACTTGGCTTAAAAGACCTTTGATCTGGCTCTGTTTATCAGTAGCTAAGTCCAATTATAAGCAAAAGAAGGATTTCCAAAGAAGGGCTCATGAGATTGGAATTACATGCATACCAACTACTTACAAAGGAGAGAACCAAACAATTCAGTGACGTGTCCATGTTGGGTTCCCAAGTTTGCAACACTGGGCAATTTTATGCTTACTTTTGAAAGAAACTCATGCTTTCTCCACCACTTCAGCCTAACACAGTGTGTATTTCTGCATCAGCCAAAATTTGTCTCAGCATGGAAATCCCTATTTGACAAATTTAGGAGAACTAAATTCAGCGTGGCTAGGAGGAACGTATGGAGCACTCTTCCCAGCAACCTAGACAACATTTCATTAAATAGAATCATCATTTTCCCTTCAAAATACAGCAGCTCCACTGAAAAGCCCAGGAATAAGTCTATACTGAAAACTGCACAGTGGTATGAAGACACACAACTTAAGTCATAGCAGCCTGAACTGCAGGCAGAAGCATCTACCAGGTTTCTCAGGTCTGTTAGCATTATACTGTATTTTGAAGCCCAAAGAACTACCATTATCTGGTTAGCTGGCTTGAATTTGAGTCCATACTTTAATACTACACTGTAGCTTGTAGAGAAGTGCAGACACGGTTCTTGGGAAGTATGGAGGAAAAAATCTCTGAGTTCTCAGAAATCACAGAAACAACCCCCCACCTAACCACTATCAGCAGCTCCAATATTTTATAACCCTTTCATAACCCATTCAAGAAATAATGCTTTTATTTCTCATTTGGAGCTAAGAAACTAATGTATGTTGCAAGGCACAAACCAGTAGTTCATTGTTTTTCTAATAAAGGTAGAAAATCTATGATTTAATGAAAATGATTTATTCCTTAGTGAAAAGCTTAGATAAAGAGAGTACGATAATTGGGGATGCTGTGTGGTATGATCCCAATTTCCCCTGAAAATGCAGTGTTGGAGCATAGATTATGTTTGTATTAGAATGCAGCCAAACTGTATAACTGAACATTTTGCTTGCTTATGCATTGTGACTGCAGTCTAACCGTCTGGTGGCTAACCAAAATAAGCAACCCTTTCTCCATCCACACATTGTTTTAAAAGCCTACAAATAAATCTCTTCATAGGTGAGGCTGGAGGCTTGTCAAAAGATGCCAACAATTTGCAGTGGCTAAGAACTAAGGAATCAGAGCAGATGTGTGCCAACAAGTTGCCAAGTACTCTGAGAGGACACTGCTCCAATCGCCATCATGTAAATACCGGAAAGTGCACCCACAAAGTTCTTGAAGGCAAACACACATTTTAATGTTGCTGTTCTCATCAGTTCAGTTGTGTGTAAATTAAGAAAGGTTCAATCTCATTTTTCTGTTGTTTTATATAGTTTATTTTTGCTTTTGTCCTAAGTATATTAATGTTTGACCTCGAAACTTACTTGTTTTTGTACACTCGCATTTCCTCCCTCTGGAACTGAGACCTTTTCCTAGTGTAACTAACCCCTGTCCTAGCAATACTCACCTCTGTCTTATCTGAAAGAAGATGTGCTTTGCAGGAGGTAAAAGCTCCTGTTTTTCCTTCTGGCTTTTTGACACACCTGTAAATGTAATGCTGGATATGTCTTTATAAGCTTAAGAACGTTTGTTGTGCCCTCTAAAGCTCCTTCTACTAGTTGCAGTTATCATTTGGAAATCGCAGCTTTCATTTTACTCAAAGAGCTTTTGAGATAACCTGTAGAATGAAAGGGATCCAAGCTCAAATTCTTACCTCCTTCAAGGATGGAAAAAACAGACAAAGCTCCATGAAAACAGTCAATCTTTTATACTACAGAGTTTTAGAATAAATCTAAGGACTCCAGGCAATTAATGGTTAAGTTGTTAACTGTTCCACTTCACATGTAGACTTCCTAGAAACTAATTCTCAGGCTTATTAGGTCACAGTTATAAATACTAATCTAGTAACAAAGTATACATTCCCTTCATGCTGTATGAATCTTTGGACATGCCCAAGGAGAGACACCCTTGTCAAAAACCAAACTGGAAAAGAGAAGTTAGAAGAGATTGAAGTGGAAATGAAGAACCCAGTGAAGAAAAGAGATCAGTAATAGGCAAAAAGAAAGCCCTTTAAGAAAATCTGTGTGTCACTACTAGGGCTGCTTAGGAGCTTAACAAAACTTCAGACAGAAAATCATGGCTGAGGGCATCTCTCAAGTGAAATTCTGCTGGGAAGCCTTATTTCTGTCACAATATTTTTATATTACGGATGTTTAGTGTACAAAGAATAAGTATTCATCTCTTCTGGTTTTGCTGACATTTTTGTCATGGGGGAGAAAAGGTTCCTTCCCCTCACCTCCATTTCCTGCTCAGAACTAATAAGTCTGTCTAGACAGGGATGGTTAAGGAATTTAGCCATCTCCCAAAAGTCCCATAAGCCTTTATCATTCATGATTAATACACAGTGTTTACATAGCTATGTCAACTTTAACTTTACTTCTTTGTCTATTTCTGTACTGGAAATACACTGCTGATATTCGCTGTTGATTTTATCCCTTGTTTATTGACTGGATGGTAAAGATGTTGAGAAGGACTCAGTCGCAGCTGCAGTGAGCTGTGTCAGTACTTCAGACATTTTTGCATTAGTGTCAGTGCTGGGATAGCGGAAAGATGTGTTTCACGTGCAATGAACTGCATTGATCCATCCTTTTGTTGCACTGACCATTTCCATTTTCTCAAAAAATCAAGGAATTCATAAAAATTTTTTACAATGTAGCAAATGGGCTGCAAATTTCAAAGATATCTGCTCCATAAAAACAAAGCGAAGCTTTTTTACAAAGTATTGGAGAAACTTACGAATATCTAAAAATGCAATGGGACACTGCCGCTCCCACTAGCATGGACATCTTCATCCCTTGATCTGATGCTGTCCAAAGTGTATTACTCTCATCTTTAAGATGTACTCAAATTTATTATAAAGGTTCTCAGACTTCTCCTCATTTCTAGGATAAGTGAATAGAGAAATGACATGGCCTTAATGCTATCCCTGCTACAGCAAGACAGAGTAGCTGAGGTGGAGCAGAAGAAGACAGTTTCTGCAAGAGGAAAACCTGACTACAGACTCGTCACTTTGGTCAGGAGCAATCAGAGACCATACTAAATGAAAGAAGTGGTCTGGAGAAACACAGTGAAATCACTTCTTTTTGCACGGTCTTTATAACTGAACCACAATCTGGGCAGAAACAGCAGAAAGGAAGTCAGTTTATACTTCCCCTTAGCTTTCTCTCCTGACTTATTATTTCTAGCAGTCTACTTCCCGCACGCCTTCGTACTCCTCATCCGGAAGACTTATCTTCTTAATTCTGCATTATCGCTGACTTCAAGTTGCAGTCTTTTTACAACAAATTTGCGTGCAATTCCCTTTCTATTATTCCTTATGGTAACAAATATCAGTAGTTTTTTCAAATTGAAATTTAAAAAAAATCCAAAAACTAGACACTATTCGCTATGTCGCAGGCACTTACAATACATGAAGTCAGCAAAAGCAAAGGCAGATGTAAAGAGGAGAGGAAGAAGGAGAATGTGACACATCCAGAAGCCATGTGTTTCCAATAATGCAAGGCCTATGACTTTCACAGCACTTGTGCTGAAGAGTGGGGTACCTGGGCCTTTGTTTAGGCTCTGATTCTCATGGTCTGAGGAAGTTTCTGCAAAGGAGTGATGCAGCTGGGAGATGACTCTGGGAACAAGAATCTCACTGATGGGAGTTTGTATGGAGCTTCAGACTCTGTGATTTCAGAAAGTTTCAGCATAAACAAAATCATGAACTTACAGAAAGTGATGGTAAGAGAAAAGAAGAGCATAAGCTTGAATTTAACAACGTAAACTAGGAGCTGATCTTTAAATGACCTTACCCCACGGCACATTACAATACTGGAAGAGCATTCAAGAACCCTTTACTAGGAATAGTATGAATGCTACAGGCTCAAAATCAATCTGTGGATGTGTTCACTTCTCCTTCCTCAGGATGATTATTTTGAAAACTTCATTATTGAGGAGCTGTCTCAGGTCTGGGAATGGAAACCAAAGTTTGTAGTTTCCAATGGGGTAAGTTTTCTTTTGACTTTGCTTTGCCTTGGGCGATCTCACTCCCCTGGACTAAGAACCAAAAACTTTGTAGTGATCTCTGAGACAATGTTTGTGTTTGGATTTACATATTTTCTCTGTTTGTCACTGGCTCAGAATGGGAGAGTAGGAAGTAAGGCAGGAAGAGGAACAGGTAAGTCGTTACCTAGCTTAATGAGAATTGATTTTTATACACATATGTACATATACACACAGAAACACATACACATAAAAAAAGTTACTCAACATGCCTGCGTATGTAAACAGCACAGAGAATGTTTTTTTTCTTTTGTGGCTATGTGTCAAAATTAAAAGATTTTCCAGTTATTTATCTCCCAAAGGATTTATTGCTTGGCATTAAGGAGGCCTACAAGCAAATCTCTTCAAGGAGAATTATAAAAGGCTTGTACATATGCTTTAGTATAAGTGATTAACCTCTTCCTTTGTTCAGCCACATGTATAAGCACGTGTCTCACTGCCAATGTAGGGAACACCTCTGAGCAGTCAGTGAGGTACAAGCATATATTCTGAGTAGATGGCTAAAAGCTTTGTGAGTTGGTGCCATTGTCAGGATGATGTAGGAAGATGTAGATGGTGGAGAAAAGGCCATTCTGGGTTTCCAATGTAATGACTGGAATTCTCCACATTCTTGAAATGAAAAATGCAATTTTTGGAAATGTCAAAGTGGCTGAGAAGCATGCATCCCATAGACCTGCAAGGTCTCTTGAACTTTTTAATGCCTAAGAGCATTTGAACATTTTCTCTTGTTCCACTTTTCGTCTTGTTGGTTATTTCTCCGGCACATGTTCTGCCACTTCCCTGTTGACAGTATCACAGTTCAGCATATTTCCAAGATTTTCTCTTCTCTACAGATGTCAGAAACTGGCAGCACACACAACTCTCCCTTCACAACTGCAGAAGCCTGGGACTCCAGCTAATGATGTCAGCAGAGCTCCCTCTGCTGCTTCAGGACAAAAAGACTTTCTTGCAGACAGGCTTCAGTACAGACGTGTTGCAACAGAATTCATATTAGATGATTTACAAAATAATATTTTAATGGCGTTTTTAAAGTTTTCTTGGGCTTACAAAATCCAGCTAAGAGCTTTCCGCTCCTGTCTGTTTGCACTTGAAGAGCTTATATAGTAAGCTGATGTTGAAAAATTGTTTCAACCATCTTTTTGCCAGAAACAAATAAATACAAAAACAAACTTAGCTTCTACAAAATCCCCTCAGATGTGCCTTTGAAACCTACAAACAATCTGACAGGAAAGACTTCACATGAGTAGTGGATAAAAATTAAACAAATGGTTCTGTTCTGAGCTGCTAAACTTCATTATAGAAGCAAGAAAATGCTCATAAGAGTTTCCTCAACACAATTTTTTTGAGAGGAACAGCCAAGCTCAACCCAATGAACCAAAGACTGTAATTCAGTTAACAGTCCAATGAAGGAATACTTCAGCAAATATACTCAAATAAGTCTAGAAGCCCTTTCCTGGCATACCCCTGGACTTTTTGATCTCCTTCCCAATATTTTAGTTCCTATATAAGAAACATTTCAATAGCTTTTCTAAGGAAAGCAATGGAAAGCTTGCTCTGTGTTCACCTGAGACTATGGAGTAAGTTTGTTTTGGTAGGATTTTGCAGACTTTACCACTAGCCTCAGCAGTGAGCAACATCCACAAGAGCATCTGACATATTATTCTTGTTACATTTGCATCTTACTCTTTTTATTTCAGTCCCTGTGGTCAGTTCAAGCCTCCAGCCAAACCTTTGGACACAATTCCATGTCCTCTACTGTAGGTAGGAATCCCTTTTTTCTTTTCTTTTCTCTTTTCTTTTCTTTTCTTTTCTTCTCTTCTCTTCTCTTCTCTTTTCTTCTCTTTTTTTAATTCAGTGTAACATCTTTGCTATTTTTGTGTTTCTGTGCCTAAAACTAAGCAGTCTTAAGATTTTTGCTGAACACGGGCCCTAGCAACATAAGCTACGGCATACTGTGCACAGATATTTATCTCCCTCTCAGTGTTTTACTACCGGGGTTAAACCATAGCAATTTCCTTGCTGATTTAGTTCTGCTTTCTTCTACTTATACCAAAGGTTTTTTTAAAATCCTTTCTCACTTTTGTGGGAGAAGGAGAATTGATTGTTACAGTGACATACATTTCTACATATGAACAAATACTCCTCTATGATAGTGAAATAAGTTCTTATTAATTCAGTGAATCTTGATGTACAGTTCAAGCTAAATTTGTAAATAACTGTGCAGCATTTCTGGAGTTTCAAATCCTCTGGTTTCCAGCACACACAAGCACACCAAGGTTTTGTGCTCATCTAGCAGTGCTGGCCACAGGCACTGGTGAGGCATAGTTCAGTGCTTAACCTAAATCCAAGTGCTGTGTGTAGGGGATCTTAGATTTAAGCTGATAATCTGTAGTGAATGAATTATTTCTCCTGTCTCTCATCCCTTCCCTGCCATGCAGATGATGAAGATGCTAAGTGATGGTTGCAGCCAGGAGTCTGTGCCAGAGGATTGGACTGAACCGCTATCCAACACTAGTACTTCAGTTTCTGGGCTACCTTCTCCCTTTTCCTGACAGGCATCAAAAGATGCTGCTGAAATAAGGCTAAGTTAAAGTGCTGTCTCCAAGGCCAACTCACTGCTTCTGCGAAATGTGTTGGTGTACTTACATGTGCGTAAAACATCACCTCTTCAGCTTAGCACTGCTTTACTCCCAGAATGCCAGGGAGCAGAGAGCTCCATATGATATATGGGAAAAGGAAAATGGGATGAGACCAAAGATGGCCCCACTGCCAGCAGCAGTTTTGAGTGCTCTGCTCCCTTTCTCCCTCTGGCATGAAGGGGTAAGAGAAAACAGGGTGAGCATGCTGCCTTTGTGGAGTGTGCAGAACCTGCCTGGCATGGCTCTCCTGCTGTTCTAGAACCATGTCCATCAGAGGTGTGAGCAGGAAACAACCCTTTGGGGGCATCACTTTACTGAACAATTGAGAGACAAATCTGTGAAAGGAGCCACAGAAATTTCCTCAGGGTTCTCTTCTTCAAAGCCCTCAATGTGCAGCTTGCCTCCATGCCATGGCCCATGAAAAATGAATAGTGTGGATAGAATAGCACATAAAACCCCTATGATCAAAGAGAATCCCCTTTCCTCTGATCTTGGCTTAAAACAGACACAATATTCCAAGTACTCAGAGTCATTCACAATAAGTTCCTGGTGTGAGAGGCAACAGCATGAAGCTCCTTGTCTTTTCCTCTGCCTCCTCACTTTCTGTGTAGGGGATGGATACTTTCATTCATGAGATGAGTGATTCATGAGAAAACCATCCCAGCTGTGCGGAAGCACTACTGCCAGCCCACTTCCCTGGCACTGCCTGTGCTTCTGCCCCTGTGACAACATTGTCAAGTTTGTGGAGCAGAGCTTGGAGGCAAAGGACACCAGAAAAGTCAATACGCCTCTGCTTTAACGTGTCTGAACAAAGCCACAGCACAGTTGTCATTGTTTTGCTTTTGGTCAGAAAATGAGTTTGCTTAAAACTGCAGATTTATTTATTTATTTGTTTAATGTATTATTGCAAATGAAGGGAATTTTCTAGCTAGAAGGCACTGTCAGCACTCTTTGATCAAAAGCACAATGGAAGTTGATTATGCCCCAGCCTAACAACAGTGGCTTAGTCCTTAGTAATATCAGAAAAAGAGAACACCCGTCAGTGTTTGGGCACTGAATGCTGAGGGGAATGCCCTGTTGATAAGCTCCAACTTGCTTGCAACAGCTCTTTAGCAATATGGCATCACTCAAAGCATGCCAAAAACCATGGTGAAATTGAATCTTTGTCAAGTACTTTGCAAACAAATCAAGGATGTCAAAGTATGGAACATATTTTGACAGAAACATCCTTGTAAAATATTGCCTGAGTTAGTGTTAAACACACTGCACTGCAGCACCTATGATGTTACTGTATCAGTGAACAAACATATTGGCAAACCTTGAAGGCCATGTTAACTTGTAAATATTAATTACTTTATGATTACAGCCAACATAATGTCCAATTTGCTGGATGAGTGCTGTTACGTATTTTATTCCAGGATGTCTCCCTTTCCACAAGATCACCTTCTTCTGTAAACAGCTGAGGACTGAACTGACATTTCTAGCAATCTCAGGTTGTTTCCGGTTCCCTCACACCTTAGAGGACTCTGAATTGGGACAGCTAACAAGAAGACACCTGCAACTGGCCATTTCTCAATTTATGTGAACAGAACAGATGGGTACTTCTTTAACTTTCTGGACGTAGGCCTCCACGCTTCCCAGGAATGTCAAGGAACTTTGCAATCAGGTTAGCTGAGAATATGACAATGATAATAAAATCCTTCCTTATCGTAGCACACAGGCAACCCACTGGAAACAACTACAAGAAACCACTCTTTTCAAAGCACTGAAATTCCCATATTTAAAGAAACACACACAAAAAGCTCCAAGTTAGTCATACTAACTTCACCAATTCCACTATTTAAATACATCTGTATTCACTAGGAGAAGTTAATGCATTTCAATATTGACCCTCCTCTTGAGCTGTGTGTGGTGCCTATTCCCAGATTCCTCAGACAAGAAAAGCCTTCCTCACCATTGATACTCGCATTCAGGCCTTGCTTTGGTGAAGGGCTTACCTATATGTGCTTCAGGAGCTTTCCTGGGCTGGGCCTGAGGGAAGAGCCTGCATGGAGCACAAGGATTGCAACAGGTCAGACATGAGCAAGAAGAAGGGGTAGTTAAGCTGCAGTTTCCAGAGCGGACATTCAGGATAACAGAGGCAGTCACAATGAAGTGCTGTGTCCTAACTTGTGCACACCACAGAGATGAATGGCTCTTTCAAAGCTGCCTTAATTCAACTGCTTCTTTCTTGACGCTCCTATACAAACAGTGGATAAGCTGCACATTTTGCCTCATGGTGGTATGGATCGTAACCTGAGGGCTGGCCAAGGAGCAAGGCGATCTAGTGCCCAGTCTGTGCCTTCTTCAGATGGTGAGCTCATGGTTAAGGAATAGGACTGGGCAGTCCTTGGGCAGAAGCACAGGATGGGGAGCACAGCAGAGAGACTTTCTAGAGGAAGGTGTATCTGAGCCCTGCCTTAGCAGCCCACCCAGCTCACTGCTGTGCTGGATGAAGAAGCCACTCCCTATCTATGAGGTGATGTGGGACAGATTGGAAGGAAAAGACAATTTCTCCAAACATCTGCCACCTCTGGCAATTTCCCGGTGCATGTGAACTGTGCTGCTCAAGATAGTTTATTCATAACCATACTCTCCTGGTGAATAAGATGGAGCACCGATGGTCGAGGCTCTGTCATCAAAATAAATCTTCATCAAACGGGAGAGCAAAAAGCTCCTAGTTATTTGAGGACAGATGAGTGCATAACAGGCTTAAGCTGAAATGTAACTTCCCAGAGGATATCCCCTTGAGATCAACTGGTGAAGACACACATGGTGTCCAAGCTGTAACAGAAACCCACCACAGTTCTAACACTGGGATTAGGACTGTCCTCACTCCCCAGTGATAAATACTTGAAGTCATGGCACACCCTGGAGCTCCCCAGCTGCCTCAATCCCTGCCAATTCGCAACTTGCGTGTCTCAATCCAGCTGTAATGAAAACCACAGACCCACTAGCCCATGCTGGAAATAGGGAAGAATGTGTCTTCCTCTAAGAGATGTCGTGCACCTGTAGGAGAGCTGTCACCCTTGCAATGGTCGTAGCTTAGATGTCTTGGTGTTTTCTTGCATCACAGGACCACCCTTGCACAGCTTCTCAACCAGAGCCCATTTAAGTCATCAAGCCTCTTCCCAGTGGTGACTGTGGGCTTTGGCCCACTGTAAAATAAAGGCTGAAGAGTTTGTTGCAGACAATAATAACCACTGGGATGATGGCCACACATCAAGCAGTCCATGTTCATGTCACACTTTCACTGGCCTCTTTGTCCTACTGTTTTGCTTTGCTCACCCCTGTTGCCTCTGAGTTAGTCTCCATTTTCCACAAATTTTAAAGTGTTTTGCAGAAAGTTGTTGGGAAATTGCCATTCATTACACAGGGAAGATGGGGCAATAGGGACGGAAATTACTACAGCAGTGTAGTTGGGTGAAAAGAGCAATGATCCAGCAGGGACAGAGCAAGTTCTCCTGCAAGTCCTAGCTTGAAAGTTATTTCCTAGGGCCAGCTTATGGAAATGAGCTTTTAGTTCTTCCCTGCTTCTTCCAGCCTGCTCTGCTGACCTTAATTTGTTCCTGATCTCCTGCTTTTTGGCTGCTGGCTGGAAATGAGTCCCTGGCTGTGAGCTACTCCAGGGGACTGCCCTGAACAGAGGTGAGAAAAAGGCTGAGCTCTTTCCTCCCTCACAGACTCATCCCTTTTCTTTGTTCTACTAGCAATGGTAGATGTTGCATATATAAAAAAGAAACTAAAGTTAAAAAAAAAAAAAGAAGAGAGAGAAAGAAAAGCTACAAGAAGGTCCACAGTTCCAAGCTGCCCTGCAGATTTGCTCCCTACAGAACCAGCTTTCAGGCTCACTGAGGCCCTGGATGTGCGACTGTGCAAGCTACAGGCACACAATGTGTGAGAGAGTGAGATGCAAAAAAGGATATCTGTTGGCCTCCCACCACCTAACTCACTGCACAGTGAGTTTTCTCCTCACATTATTAATGCTGGGAACTCTTCTACATACCTCCAATGGTGTAATTTAATTTTGTCATCCAAGATGACATCCAGAGGTCTGACAATCATTTCTGCTTCATGCTTTCCTTCCCTATGTCTTTGCAGCTCTGCAACTTTCCTGTTTATTTCTTCTGGAGGATGGGCTTTATACAACAATAATTCAACAGAACATAGTAGGTATGTATCTCTCCTTATAATGCTTGTGTTCAAGCCGTAAACCTCATTTCTACACAAATGAATAGGTTGATTAGCAAATAGCTGAAAAGGTTCAATGCTTACCATAATCTCCAAGCATAATTTGCTTAACCACATCACAGACATCATCTACTGTTATCTCATGTGCAACCACTGAATTTCAGCAACTTTGAACTGAATTATAGTATTTCTCGTATTTATTTTAAAGCCCACAGATGCTGGAAAATCTGCCATGTTGCTTAGTGAATTGTGACTCATTCTCTCTATAAACCTTTCCACTTCTGCTTCTGGTCTGAATTACTCTAGCTTTGGCTCCTAGCCATTGCGTTCTGACTTCAGCTATTTTCCCTACACAAAAGAAATGTCTGTGATCCCCTCTGCAGGTAACTCTCTGGAGATTGACTTCAAACCAAGTCCCTTGAATATTAGAAATAGTCCATGCTTCTCAAATAACCACGCAGTAAAGTGAACTTTCTTGACTTCGGGTGATATTTGCTTCTCTTTTATGATTCTCTTCCCAAATTCCTAACATCTGTTTTGATGCCTAGTGCCGCATACAGACACAACAGTCTCCCTGCCTCTAGCTCATTTTGCTATTCTATATGACCCCTGATTGTCTTACAGCACTGCTTTGTAGGTCCCAGATCAATTAGACCTCTGCTGTGATCCATTAGCTCTTCTGTGGTGTGTTATAGGATACAGATATCTACTTGTCTCTCTTCTAGGATATTTGACTTTTCATTTTGCTGAATAAAATACCACAATGAGGCAAATTACAAAGCAGCCCAGGCCTCTCAGTTGAAAACTATTAAGGGGCAGGTCAAGAAGCTTCATGGGAACATATTTCTGGATGAAACAGCCCTTTTAAACATTGACTACAGCTGGCTCTTCACCACTGCTGCTTTTATTGAGGCCTACCAGGGAGACCTGTGGAAGTGAGTATGGTCCTGTGTGGGGAGTGCAGGAGAAAGCTCTTCAGACAGCAGCATCTATTTCACTGCATAGCAGCACGCACGCTTCCTTGGGCATCACTTCCTCTGGTTCTGCAGCTGGGAACTAGAAAGCCTGGGATCTGTTGAAGGCCCTTCAGGTGCACCTTTCAGCATGTGGACTAAGCAAGTTTGTATTCGTCTCCAACAGGCAGCAGCTTGGTTACACCAAGACCTCCTTCACTCATGAACACACACCTATTGTCCCTCATTCTGACTTTGCCATTCAGCCTTTTTCTCTGCTTTGGCAGCAGTCTACGTCCCTCACATTAGGAATTGAATTATTTGGGAGATGTTTTACTTGGAACAGAGGCCTGCATGCCTCCAAACCATCTGGGAGGTGCCTCTGCAGGTTTCTAGCAGAGTTATGGCTGCAGGTGACACATGGGGACAGGGCAGGGGCCCATTGTGGCAGATGCTGAGTTTGGTGCTGCCTGCTCTCACTTATGTAATTGGTAAATGACAGCAATCTGTGCCCTCAGTGAGAAGATTAAAATGCTTTGTCTCACTAATCAGATGACCTGTGGGAGAGCAGGGCTGGAATGGTTCCCAACTCTCCTGCACGCCTCAGCTCCCAGCCGGTACATTTTTCTTTAGCTTCTCCAAGGGCACTTGGAGCGCAGAATCTAGCCTCAGCGTGGCTTTCCACAGCATTTTCCATATTAAAAATGATTCTCCAAGGCCCACTAATGGCTCTCAGGACTGACAGGCCACCAGCTGTGTTAAGACAAAATGCATGTGTTTCTTTACCGCAGTGGAAACAAAATGAAGGAAGGTTTCTGGTGGAACTTTTCAGTCATCATGTAGGAGCTGGTTTGCAAAATCACAATCACATCACGTGACCTGAATCTTTGCAATTGGTTTGGTAGTAGGTGCTACTAGTAAGATTGACATGCAGGCACCAATTCAACGACAAGATCAAAGTCTGACTGTTGCACACAGCATTACAACTTCATCTCCCGCACTACATGAGATTCTGTAACTTTATCACATGCAGCTGCTCAAGCAATAATCCAGGAGGAGTCAGAAATGCTTTATGAGTCAGTCTTTGCAGAGTGCTTTGGTTCTGTTGTAAGTCTCAGTTCAGGCTGATGACTGACAGGGGAGTTCAAGGAGTTGAAAGGTAGTGGTCCTGTACCCAAGCTGCGTCCTTCAGCTTGCTTTGGCTTTATCATCATTTTCTAATAAGAACACCTGGATGGACAAAGCTGATATGGGTAGACAAGCCAGTTGCTTTCTGCAGATGCTCCAGATGAAGCACCTACTCCCAGCAGCTGGGTAAATGCAGAGGTGTGTGAAACTATTCACCAGGCTGTGGCTACAATTGAGAAGTTTACCTCAGCTTCAACAGGCTCCTGTTCCCCTGCTGACATGCATTCTCTGTATCTCTCTCTTGGTATGTGTTAGTACAGCTCCTTGCAATGAGTTATGATAACAAGTAATATACTGCAGCTTAATCAAACTTCTATAGGGAGGCAGTGCAACCAGTACTTACATTTGATTCTGCTGTGTACTCCTCCTGGATGGAAAGACTTGAGCAGCCTATACCCCACCGCCACACTCTCTGGGGGGTCATACCTACTTTGCCATTTCCACATCATTGCAAGTACTGTCACAAGCACAGAACATGAACAATTCCTCAACATTTGGCTGGGTATTCACCTGCAGTTTTTTCTAAAGTAGAAGTGGTAAAGACAAGAATGCAAAGATCCTGCAACCAGTGGCAAGGCACCACCTTCATGTAAGCACACAAAGTATGCTTCAGCCGCATTATGAAATATATTGCATCATTGCTTACGTCTATTGCATAATTGCTCACGTTGTCCCCATAACAAGAGTATTGCCTAAAATTACAGAAGTAATGGGGTAGCAGTGGTGGAACTCATTCTGATTCTTAGAGACAATCAAAACCAAAAGAAAAGAACAGGATAAGAGCAGAATAAAAGCTTCAGCAAGCAGAATATGTATTATTTTTGATGTAGTATAAATGCAGATGTAATAGTTAAGTCTTTCCTGAGAAACAGCCAGGACGTCGGAATGGGCTGGATGGGTTTCCTTGTAGAAACCTCTTAATCACACTCTTCTGCCATCCTCTTTTCCTTTTGCTGTGTTTCTATCTTGCCTGTTTTCCCAGGGACTATTTGAAGCAGTCATGACTTACTACTGTTATTTTTACCTGCCCTGTCTGCATCCTGACTAAAGACAAAGTCCCTAAATAAAATGTTAGCAGGGGTAGACCACAGGGAATTGCAGATGTGGTCTTGTCTACCTCACAAGAGGATTACGTAACACATATCATGAATTCACAGGGACAAAATGCTGTGTTTCAAAGCATTTTTGTACCAGAGAGTTACTTCTAAATTCTCAGCAAGACTGCACATATGAACACTCAATGTGACTTAGGAAGGCTATTTTGAACGGTAACGTACACTAACTTTCCTGGATGCCCAGAAGACTGATTCTACAAGTGACACTGCCATGTAGATACCTGCTGCCTAACTACATCAGATAGCCACCTCAGATACCCACAGTGACTGCTGGCATGGAAAGCCAGTTAAGGAAAGAATATGCACATTTTTTAAAATCAATTTTATGCACTGCGGTGGGCAGAAATGAAAAGATAACATCACCATATGAGTAGCTTCTTCGTAGAAAATGCACAGCGTGGAGTCTGCCCTGCTCTGCCATCCATGAGAAAAGCACCAATTTGCAAAGGCTTTGCAATACCAATCTGCCAAAGAGAAAAAGCTGTGCTACATACTTGCAGCACAGTTAGATCGGAACTGACTTGGGATTCAGGCAGTTGTAAATGTGTGCTCTGAAGAAATAGAAGCTCTTTGTAAAGCAGGTCTTATTAAAGCATCCAAAAATTCGTATCTACTCAAATCAACAGCTGCTTTCTCAAATTGAGGTAACAGTATTCAGGACTCTGAAACTTCAAGACAGATGCTGTGAAGCTGCTGACCTATTTAAATTCAGCACCTTGACAGCTATCTTGTCGGCCAGCTATCTTTGCACTATCAGCCCCCTTTTCTCATTATTGCCCCAATGTGCATGCATTGCTTCCTGCTTTTTCTCTTGAGAGTGTTCGCATTTTCTCCCAGCATATCACAGTGCCACAATGAGTTGTAAAAGAGATTTGGAACTGAAAGCTTGCAGCTACAATTTTTATCTGCCTTTCACATTTTGCAGAATGTTCTCTAGGTCTTCGTTTCATTTTTCCTCCAAAACATGATTTGGTGCCTTATTATCTGTGCTATTCATGCATTCTTCACCCTGATGACTTGTGGATGTCTGGTTAGAACGCTTGCTTTGGTTAATTTTCACTAGCATACTGAAAAAATAACAACTGATAGTAATAGACTAATAGTCAATATCTGTTTTCATATGGCAGAGGAGTGGTATTGCAATTCTCAGGGCCATGGCAAAACAGAGGAATATAGGAGATAGGCCCTCACTTTCAGTTTTGTTGTTTTATCCTGCTAGTTATAAGCAGGAAATTTTTCAGAATTTGATGCCGTCATGTAGGAGAGAACACTCGTAGGCATAAGATTTATAAAGTGCTCTCTGTTTATTTGTCCAAGTGTGAGTGAATGGTCATGAGTCTTTATAACAGTCTTGAAATGTTCTCAGCTGTTCACAATGCAGCAGGTTGCACTGAAAATCCAACAGCTATTAGCAGAGAAACAAAAATTCTGCCTGTCACCATTGTACTTATTCACGACAGCACAGACTCCACTTCAGCTCCATGGCAGGAAATCCCTTGTGCCACCTGCAATGGCTCAGTTTTGGGTTTCAGCAAAACGCTTTATATATTCAGCTTTTGCATCAGCCAGTAAAGAGCTGAGCTCCAGTCAAGAGACTTGAGTACTTCTGTGGTGTTTTAGCTATTAGCCTACTGTAGCTTCAAATAATGACGCTATGGCATATTTCCCTTGACTCCCACAGGTCTGTAGCCCTCAAGTATATATACAGAGTAAAGAAAACAAACAAACAAACAAAAACAGAAAAAAAAACCCTACCAGAAAAAAAAAATCAATGAAAATAAGTAGCTATTGAGCACGGAAATGCTCGTCCTAAAATAAGTGTTGGTCTGACATATGCTGAGCAGTGGAACTAAGTGCTGAGTGCAGAACTAAACATGGTGTTTAATCCCGCAACATCATCAGCTTTAGGGCTTTCTTTTATTAACTAACACGTGGAATATTGGAAATACAGGGCTGGATTTACAAAAGTACCAAGACAAAACAAAGGAGGAACAGTGCTGTTACTCATTAGCCAGAATACTGAAGCATGAGGCAGCTTATAGATACTCATGCTCACATCCCCTCTCAGTTCAGCCAGAAGTTCATCCTGAAGCTCTGTAGATCACTTCTATATTAACTAATACAGAAAGAGCTTGAGATCACTTTACATGGTGGTGGCTATCCAATGAGTTAAACATCTTAATCAAGATAAAATACCTCCAGGAGAGAATGACAATGCTTTTCCTCATAACCAAGAGGTTAGGGCACTCCCATGGCAAGACAAACCATAAATTCCATGCACTGTTTACAATGAGGCAGTGGGGCGACTTGAGCCAGGGTCTCTGATATCTTGATGTCTTTCATTTCAGGCTGGAAGGAATGAAGGGGATACTTCCCTCTTCGTCTTGGGATAAAACTTTATGATAGAATATAGCTGAAAAGTCACAGCCACAATGAGGTCAGCTAATAAACTAGCCCAAAGATAGCTCTTTTTGTTGAAGAGCCTCCTGAGGATCACAGGTACGCTCAAGACAGGCTATTCTCTTGAAGCCAGTTTTCTACAGATATGAGAGCACCTTCTCATCTCTATTGTTTTCACACACAGTATTCAGAAATGGTACATTTCATTATTATGTGTGCTGGAATGAATGAGTTTTATGAAACCCACAGTGCAGACCATGCAAAATCTTTCTGTTTACAGTGGTTTTTCCATATGTTTCTTGTGGGAGACACTAAGTTCCTAATGACACAATCCAATCTGGTCTTGTAAACAATGCAGCCTACATCTACTGGAGTCAGTAGTGCCCTGGTATTGGAAGCCTACCCTAGAGAAGAACAGAGTGAGTCTCACAGAACTAAGGAATATCCATAAATCACTTATTACATACTGTTGGCACTATGCAAATAATGCAATTATCTCCCTCATTGTCTGTGGTGGCTATGTGGTAATAGCTGGCAATTACTGACATTTTAACAGATTCTTTGGGATTGCACCCTTACCTCCCTCTCTATTTTCTAAGAAACGGATGCATGCAGAGAACTGATGAACTAAATTAAGTCTTGGTGATTGGTGAACAGCATCTGAAAGGTATTTATTTTTCCATGTTTTACTGGCACATTTCTCCACTCTTGCTCTGACATCCCCTTTAATACAAAGCAGCAGACTGAGTTTATAGAGAGTGCGCTGAAGTGCAACACTCACTGTTGCAAGTTGAGGCAAAGGGGAGAGGCACACCTTGCTAGAAAGGCTCAGAGCACGACAATGAGGTTCCAGTCCCCCTGTTCCTGCAAGTCTGGGCAGAGAACCGTGAATGGCTCTGACCTGACTGTTATGACATGCTTGGCTGCTAGTAGATGTTTCTGTTCCAGAGTTCACAAGCTAATCCATGGTTCAGACCTAAAATGAGGAAACGGCATAACATGAGAAATAAAGCACTGAATATTCCACTCCAGCACTAGTGACTACCTGAGACTTCAGGAAGACTGAAAATGGGAGAAGACGAAAGAAATTATTCCCAAAATGAAGTAAAAAAGCAAACTACTTTACAAATAGCATAGTGAAGCACTGGTCACAGAACACCAGGCCTGCAGGCAATTTTCTGAGACAACCTTCCTGTCCCATATGGTGACTAAAAAAAGGTGATAGTCCTTGTCTGTATGAAATGCAGAAACATCCAAGACAAGGATGGCAACCTCTTTCTGGGTATTATTGCAAGGCGGTGTCTTATTTCAGGTCACATTTTCTAAAAGTACAATGGGGATTATAAGAAAAAGAACCTAAAAAATTACCTGAGATGGGGGAACATGATTGTTATGAGGTACTAAAAGTCAGCTTGTTCAACTTGACAAAGAGAAAAGCTAAGAGGTGAATTAATTGTATGGCCAAACATCATATAAGTATGGCCATGGCCATGGATAACTCTATTTGGCAGGAAAGATGATGGGACTACCTACCTTCTTCTTGGCAAAGTATGCATTCTGTCCTTTTCTTCTATTAAGAAGAAGGGTCTTCTGTCCCTTCCTCTAACCATTCCTTCAGTTTTGTGACATGACTGTAGATAGGGCTGAAAGCTAAACAAATGGATCTCGGTGGGGGACAATTCTGCAAAGGAAGACCTAAACTGATATGTCATACTCTAAACATCCATTGGTCAATTGAAAGAGAACAGAGATGCAGAAAGCATGCTGAGAGCTGACTGAACACACAAAAAAACCCCTCCTTAAGCTGTTATTGCTGCCAAGAAAAAAGCATACAAGCCATAGTAAGGCCTGAACCAAGGCAGTGCTTGGATGCTGAAGACAGACTCAGACTAGCAAGAACTGTCATTCTAAAATTGTAATTGTTTCTATTTTAATAGAAAAGATAACGTAAAGGATGTTGTGGATTCTCTGTACTTTGCATCTTTACTCAAGCTGCAATGTCCCTAAAGACACCCTCCAGCTCAGTCAGAACAGGGGGTCAGACTGTCAAATGAAATGTGGTGGTATTTGCTAGATAGGGCATGCCAGAGGATCCAGTGCTCCTTTCTGAACGAAATCTGAAACAGTGAAGTTTGTTGCTAGTGATACCATCGTGTTGATAATTGCCAGCAGAGCCATAACAATTTTCTCTAGACAGAAACCAACTTCATGACATTTAGCTGATGCACTGGCACTATTTACTTGAGCGGTTTTACTTGACAAGACTATTGCATTAAGTAATATTGAAATGTATAAATACATCATCTGTTTATCTATGTATTGATCCATCTCTTTATATCTATATACCATGATTCATATATGACCTTACTTTGGCTGAACTGAAAGTTATATACCTCATTCCCTCTGGGGCAAGGATTAACACCTTTCTCTGACCTAGCCAGATCCGTACCATACCTATCTTAATGGCCCTAATGTTTAAATTTAAATTTTTAGGCTTAGAGGTTTGTAAAATGTGTCTCCTCAGTTCTACCATATGTGCCAGAAAGGCAAGATTCCTTATGAAAAGTGAGGCACCTCCATCAATGTTGCATTTGCTGACTGTGACCTTTCCCCTTATTCTGTAGACAGTTCTATAGGCCCAGACGCACATTCCTGTGACGAATTTGTGAGTCAGCCCTGATTTGCCATACACAGATGATGCTATTACACTACAAAGCAATTTGTTAAGCCCCCTGTTGAAGAGGTATCTCTTCAGGATGCTGTGGCTTTTCAGTACACTTCTGAGCAATCCTGGCCGGAAACTTAACGGGGAGGAGGATTCTGGCATGCAGGCAGAGCCAGTGCTAAGAGTGAGTCACCTCTGGAGATGAGAAACACTAATGTTACAGGAAGATACTAGTCAAAACACATATTTACATAAATGTGAAGGGAGGAGTAGCCACACACACACAAACAAAACAAAGCAAAACAAAAAAACCCACACAGAAAGTATGAAAAAAGAACCTTTACATCAGCAGTGTCAGGCTGCTCTGTACCTAATTGCCCAGGTAAGGATTGACATCTCATGGACTTCTGGTCATAAGCACTCGGCTCCAAGCAGCTGCTCTCAGGAGACTAAAATTTCCTAGTCCATTTTTCCAACCTTGAAGACTGCAAAATATTTTTTGGGAGGCTATGGGAAACGTCCTTCACCACTAACTCTTCTTCGGCAGCATGATACAGCATGTGCTCACCTTGGCCGCCTGCTGCCAGATGATGCTTCCTTTGATCCCACAAAGGGAAATGAGTCACTCTACCTCCTAGGCCAACCCTCTTCAGACTATAGGCATAATAAAACTACCCATTGAGCTGATGAAACAAATAATTTAATTAGCAGTATATCAAAATTGTCTCTTGTTTCCCAGCTAGTTGTGCCAGAAGTGGGAATAAAATGAAGAAATTCTTACTCTTTTTGCACCACTGAATACGGCAGTGAGGACTTTGTAGAGCAGTCTCAGACCTAGGCATGCAGATTATACACTGCACTCCTGTTTATCTGTTATAAGAAAGATACCGGGTACGTTGAAAGTCCTGGCCCATCTTGACCTATGCAACTGACTCAAACATGGAAAACAGCTTACTTCAAAAACCTTCCTAAAGAAGCTATAAGTATGGCACTACGGCACCCAACACAAAATTTGTGGTCATTTTTGCAAAGTGGCTTTCAGAAAGCAAGAGTAGAATTTTTTCAGGATGATGCATTGGTTGGCTTACTATTCAAAAAGCACTGCGCTTGTCCTCCTGTGTTTGTTCCCCAGGGCAGAGGTGGAGTCAAAAGAGTTTGTCTCTCATTTTTGTCACTTCATCTGATCTTCTAATGCAACAGGTAAATAACTTTGCATCTCCATGCCTCTGTCTGCCCTGTCATGTTGAATTTCTTTTTGGAAAGTACTGTAAGAACTGGGCACTTCCTTACTCAGGAACTACTCCATTCTTAACATAAGTAACAGCAGAGAAACAGCTTGGAACTTCTAGTGCAGAAGAGTTTTCAGAGCCATGATGTAGCTCATGCTACAGTCATAGATCAGGACTTCTCTTCTCTGATCAAATCTGCAACTTTGGTACGCTCCAAATCTTTGTGCTACAGAAGGCAGGCTGTAAAGAAGAGTACTTCCACTGCTACCCCAAGTGCTCAGAGTTTGATGGGGCTGATTCAAAGCTGCTTGAAGCTGATATATATTTTACTCTAGCAAGTATTGGTTTGCTCTTTATCAACCAGTGGGCAGTCTGGCACTGGGAGGCTGAGTACAAAGTGAAATTGTTTTATGGTGTTAGGTGAGTCTACTAGATTATGTCCACTGGTATATCAATAACAAAAACCTCTGGATGTCACTGGGCCACTACCTTGATGTAGATGGGGCTATGTGCAGATTTCTGATCAGTAATACCATGCTGGTTGTTTATTTTTTTAATGAGAGCCTGTTCTGCATGTGTTTTCATCTCACCTGCTCTCTCCTAAGGTATTCTGGTCTTTTGACTCTGTGCACACAATTGCAACGCAAACCGCATGCTCACCCGGACAGCTAGGGATAGAAAATGGCTACTGGCTATGCCAAACTCTCCCAGTCAATTGGACTGTGAAAGATCAGGTAATGAGGTTTTCAAATCTGTGTGACAGTCTCTGATTGCTGAAAGAAATACATCATTGACTTGAATCAATCTTGCAGCTGCTTTAGGCACTAAAACCTGTTATGTTGGTTTTAAAGCTAAACAAGTGCTCAATGATCTAAACTCCACTTGCTTTTTGCTCCACAGAGGTAAAAACGATTTCCTTGTAGGAACAGATAAATGACTGAACAACCTTTAAATTGTGCCTACAAGGCTCCTGTGCAATGTGTTGTTGTGTAACCACTAAAATCCAAACTTAGTACTGCTATAAATAGCATGCTTAACCATACTCACAACATCGGAAGCTCATGAGGACGACAGATCCAGTATTTGAATTGAGAAGCACATGGGAAGGAAGCATATTGCACTCAACAGTGAAGTAAAAAGTACTACATGACAAATGAGTAGCAAAACATCACTCTTTCACAATACGTGGGCTACTTACACTATCCTGATCATTTGTGTACTGTAGGATGTGTACTGAAGGATATTTGCAATTTTTATAAGTGGCACAGACAATGTACTCAGCATTCAAGGAAAGTCTTGCGTATCCTGCATGCTGCACTTTGAAAGCCAACCAGAAGATGAAACTCAGTCCACTAGGCTGTAGATTGAAAAATATACAGCCACATAACTCCTTATAAATTGCCTATTCACATTGCAACAGAAGTGTTGTTGTTGGGATGGTTTAAGCAGGTGACAGAATGTTTTGTATTAATGGTATCCATTGGAGATCTCGGAGCGACAGTCATTGTTCTTCCTGGCCCTTGCATCCCAGAAGGTCCTCGTTAAGACCCATCACTGGAAATATCTATAAAAAATGTGCAAACTGTGTTACCAGGTCATCTAAGAAACCTAGCACTTCAGCTGAGGAACACCTACTGCGCCTTGAGTGTTAATGCTATCATACAGAGTGCAGCAAGTGCCGTTTTAGCTGTTGAAGATGTGCACTGCTGTTCTCAGGAGTGAAACACTTGCAGTTAGCCAGCCATACATAGAACGGTGCAGCACAAAACCACTCAAGCGGTTGTTCTCCATTCTAGTTGGCAAGGACAGCAACCAATTAAAATCCTCCCAAGAAGGTTTCAACCAAACTGCTCTGCCACTGATGTCCAGAACAAGTAAGCACAGCAGGTCACAAGTGAAAGACCAATCTTTTTATCAAAACAAAAACACCTCGTAAAACAACTTGGTCATCTCTCAGCCTGAGCCTCAACAGAGGTGTACAAATCATGTGCCACATATTATCCTAGGTACCAAAGTAAACAGCACTTCCACTTAGTAAAAATCTCAGCTTAATAGAGTCCCCAGTTTTTGCAGAGACTCTACACTAAACATTGCTAATCACATACATCCCCAAATGGATAGACTAACAGAATTAAGTTGCATTAAAACTAATAATGTCTAACCCTTGGTTTGCATGTTGCCAATTCTTGTTAAACTGAATGAAGCTGTTCTGAAGCCACAGGCCTTGCTAACTTAGCAGCAAATCACCCGATATTTCTTTTCAAAAAAAGTTTTAATTCATCTTTCAGACTCCCCACAGTTTTATTCTGTGGATGAGTCCAACTGCAGATTGCCAATGGCCATTGCACTGCCAGTATTCACTTTGTGCGCCTCTCCCTGCTTGCTGGTAATAAATCAAAGACGGCCTCTTTATTCCTGGAGCAGCCATGGCCAGGGATTATGTCACCTACTCAATAAATGGAAGTTGGCTAGTGGCTAATATTCAAGTGTTCTTGCTTTGATTGAGCCATATACCAGCACTGGTACATTGTCCATTATGCACTAACAATACTATCATCATGGCTTCTAGAGCAATTGAAATACAATACTGCTAAGAGATTTATTAAAAACTGTAATAGTGATATAAATAAATATAAATAAAGTGATATAAAAATGCAAAGCAAAGTGACTGTTTCTTGAACAAAAGTAAACAGGACCTATAGTCTTCTTCCAAGTAAGGAAATTACTTGGAGTCATGACTGCAGAGAAGTTCACTCCTGAATCCAAAGCCTCTCTTTCACCACACACCTAGCAGTTGTTGAGTCATGAATTCTATCTGTGCTCTGTTCTATGTTCAGCTGTGGGTTTTTTCAACCAAAAAAACAAACATGCAGATGACAATATCTTAAAACTAAATCAGAAAACAGGGCTGACATCCTCTGGAGACCATAAAATAAACAGAACGTGAGCAATGAGCGGTCGCTTTCGATCTTCTTAGATACACAATTTGTAATAATCCAATCAGACCAATAAAACATCAGCAGTCTCATGACATATCCAAAAGGCCGTATTTTCTCAGGCCATCCATTTTTTGGATGCCACAAGGGAAATATTTTCTTATTCGAACTTTGCAATTAAGTTGTCATCAAATATTTCACTTAGAGTAAGGATAAGATTGCATCATTACACATTTCAAAAAGTATAAAACTGTAGGATTTGATTGATTTGATTGTCTGAACTGACATATTTAATCCCCCCAAAATAAAAATGAGCAAATCAAATTAACTGATAAAGCAACATATTGTTTTTGAGGAGCCAAAATGGAAACAAAAAAACAGTAAGCACGCCAGACCAAAATTAAGGGAGGAAATATATTTCTACATTATTCTTTGGAGAAAGATCAAAAGCTTTGTTAAGACCTATTTTGGATAATAAGAAGTTTGGATGTATCACTGCAGGTGCTATATTTTAGTTTTATGGTGTTGGAACAATAATTTCAGGCACTTTGTTAAAAAAGTCCAAAATCTTGATGCAGTGGCTAGAATCAAGGGCTTTAATATATAAAACAAAATTTTTCCAATCATTTAAATGAAAAATACGGTTAAGACCAAATTAGAGCATTAATTCAAAAGTAAATTGCACTCACAGATCACAGTAACGCCTCTATTCAGTTCACCTTTGAAATTCTGAATTTAATGCTAGCCAGCCTTTTTGCTATAGCAAATATTGGAACACACTTAAAAATGGATTTTTCCATTTCTTCTGAGTTAATATAGGAAAAAGAGAGATATATTGAACTTGCTGCATCAGACTGAAAAAATAACATCTAATTATCTTGAAAGAGAGGAAAGAACCCTTGTGCAAGACAACACCCAGCCTGTTTTGGTTTTTGTACTCAGTGAGGTGCATGGTTTCAGCATGGCTGGGGGGCAGCAATTTCATAGTTTCTTTGCATCCTTGTATTTGGTTCAGAGATGGTGTTCTGGGAACATTTGTTGCCTTTAGGATTTTTTTTCATAAACAGTGAATCAAACAATACAAAATTACTGACTTCTGTGGCCAAATAGGATCTTGACAGCAAGACACATCCGTTCTGCATTTTAGTACTTCATATAGCACCAGGGGGCTGCTACTTGTTGGTACCTCTTGCATAATAAAAACACACACACGAGAGGCAAATAAAGACATATTAATATGCCTTTATCAATTCTTTTGGTTAGAAAGCAAATTTAATTTTGGAGTAAACCTCTACATTAACACCTGCATGATGGGGTTTTTACCTATGGTCGCAAATTTGGGATCTGCAGGACCTAAACATTCCCTGCATTTTTTGCTTTATTTGTTCCACTTTTCTGAAACAGCTAATGGAAAAATGAAAGCAATCTGCTACAGAGCTGGCATTGCTGCTCAGGAAGCATTTACGTTTATCAATTCTATTTTTATTTTTCCCCCAAGAGAAATCTGCAGGAAATGGTATCTATAAACCAAAGTAATGATGAATATTTTGCTTTGTGGACTGTAGCAGTTCCTTTTCTTCCTGTAATTTTTTATGGATGTAGATTTCTTATTTGACTGGTGCTTGAGAGGATTTCTTTCTGCTTAGGGATTCCCTAGGTGAGAAAGCGTCAATGACATCACCGGGAACTTGTTTCATTTCACTTCCATGTTTTGTGCATGGGAGGGCACTCGCCCACTCTGATAGCAGAGGATGGTGAGGGAGGAGGAATGGAGGGGAAAAGACAAGGAGTTTCCAGGGAAACACTAGCAGATGGCCTGGTCTGCTGATAAACAGAGAAACATCTGTAGCTCAGTCACTGGGAAGGGTATTTTCGGAAATCATAGCTCTCTCTTTGGAAATTTAGTTAATCCCTGCCCTCTCTCCCCTCCAAGCCCCTTTTTTCTACTAGCTCCTTTGGCTGGGGATGGATGTGTTACAGCAGAAGTTGAAAGTGTGCCATCCTTTGCAAGCCATGCTCAGAATTAATTACATGACGCACTATCCCCTACCCACTCCCACCGCCTTCCTTATCCAATTACACTCTCTAGGCTGCTGGAGTGGTGCTGAATACAAAAGTGAGTGTTGCCTAGGGAACAAGGAGGAAAAAACAGCTCTTATCTCTGGCAGCCATAGGACCAGCTCTGCGCCCTTCAAATGTGATATATCTGATAAGATTCAACTATTCCTTTCTAGTAAGTGGACATAAATTCCCAGTGCACCTACACTTCATCAAAGCACAAATGAAAGCCTGTCCAACACTAATTTTTCAGGCAGTCGACTGTGTGTAATACTGTTCAGGCAAGGCAGGCAGTGGGAAGAACAGCCTGTGCTGAAGTCCCATGTACTTCCCAGCTCCTTGAGTCTACAGGGGTACACGGAGGACTGGGAAGTGGTCCCACCCACCCCATGGGTCATCTAGGTCTCAGAAAGCAAAGGTACCCCATACTCGTCTCAGTGGGGAAAGTGGAGAATGGGCAGGCATAAGAATCTGATCTTCTACCCATCAATGTCTCTTTCTTTTTTAGCCTTGCTCCCATGTATTTAATGAGGCACTTTCACAAACATCAGTCTGTGGCACAGAGAAGGAATATGTTTTCCTTTCCTAAGCCCCTCCAGTGTGTAAATAGCACAGCTGCACACCACCACAGGCTAAAGGGTTGTGGTAAGGCATCATAATGCCTTGTTCCACCTCTGAGCCAGTGCAGGCACCCTCAGTAATTCCAGGAGACTTGTTTTTGGAGAATTTGTCTCTGCTAAACTCCTCGGTCAGCTAAACTCCCCATTTAGCAATCTACCTGTTAAATCTACCTGTCTTTACTGTTAAAACACACACAGATACCAATAACAAATCTCTCTCAGATACAACCCCAAACATATATAATTTAAATAGAAAAGAAAAAATTACACTATATATGGCTCAAGAAGTTTGGTTCCACACTCTTACAAACAATGAAGTCACAAGAACTTATTACTTCCTTAAAATAATTAACTTTCTCATATCTCAGAACTTCAAATGTCTGGATGATGCCTTATTTAAATACTATAATTCTAATTTATTTCTATAGAAAAAGACAGAATTAGAGGTGTGGACAGTGAAGTGACCTACCCAAGTCCCTTCAATCCAGCAATGCTGAAGTAAATCCAGGAAAACAAGCACCAGGGCAGATATGGCATTTGCAAGCAGGGCCACAAAGTAGCAAAGATTTTGTGTATAATACTAATCAATGAACTACAACTTATTAAATTCAGTGAGACCTGTTACATATTTGAGTTAACAAAATGTATTTGCTTGGCAAAACCACACACAAGCAAGTGATGCTTGTTGTTATTTTCAAGATTTCAGCTGAGTTTAATTCCTGAAAAAACTATCTGATGGAGCTCTTTCACCTTCAGCCACTGGAGTTTTTCTATTTCTCTGAAGGAAAGTGAAAAAACTTTTAGTTTGTTTCACCCATTTCAAGCCTGGTCTCAGTCAGATGTTTTTTGTGCAAGTGAAGACTGCAGAATGAAGATGGAAAACAACCCTCAAATCCTACTCACATTTTGGTTTGCTTGAGTTCTTCCATTATATGGTGGAGGTACCACGTTTTGCAGATGTTGACTGCCATTGCAATATGGGGTGCCAGCTTTCAAAACTTTAAGCCAACAAAGGCAAAGATATTTCTCTATATGTGCACACAAATTCACAAACTGAAAATAGATCCTGTTTCCACAGAGGAGTTTCTTGATGGAGAAATGATGTATGTGTTACTAAAAATACTTTCCATGACTAATTCATGAGCATCAATCATTCCATTTTATTTTTTTTTTTCCAAAGGGCAGATTGTGCATGTTAGTTTGATAACACTTTTGTATATCCTGTGTCACCCCTAAAGTGAAAAGAGACTTGTCAATGCTTTGCTACTCACTGTATTTCTAACAAATAACAGTATCTGTAAAGCATGCATGCATACACAGATGTATGCATATATATATAAGAATGTAGGGAGAGAGAGGAAAGAGGAAGAAACCACAGCACACCCCCTGGATGGTATTGCTGGGATTTACTCTTAAACTGATTCAGAATCACTCCATAAACACCATTCTTACCGCGCTTTTTCAATGGAGCCTGCTGAAAAGCAAAGAAAGTAACTGTAATAACCTGTACCTTGAGTTTTCTCACTTTTCAGTAAGGGGCTTATATACGGGTTCTGGTCTTTTGCTATAAAGGACTCCTGAAATGAAATCGGAGGCCAAGACCCAAAAAGGAGCATGGGAGTGTAACTGCAATCCTGAACTTTTTCAGAAGCCTGATCCCAGCAGCAGAAGCCACAGATGCTGCTTGAGAGACCTTCAAACAATGGAAAGGGGCTCAGAATAGCTTATATGTAAAAACATGATAAGACCAGGTAGGCATTGACATGTGCTGGAGAAAACATATCTGCTGGATATAGTTACTTGTTCAGCTGCTACACCTTCACATGCAAGCATGGTCCTCTTGGGCTTGGGTGGGTAAAAGCAGTGGGGAAAAGCCTTTCCAGTGGATAAGTAAATAATAGAGCCACAGAATATCTTGAGTTGGAAGGGACCCATAAGGATCATAGAACTCCACTCCTGGGTCCACACAAGACCAACTAAAATCCAAATTCTATGTCTGACAACATTGTCCAAATGCTCCTTGAACTCTGGCAGCGTGGAGCTATGACCACTGCCCTGAGGAGCCTGCTCCATGCCCACCATCCTCTGGTGAAGAGCCTTTTCCTAACCCACACCTGACCTCCCCTGACACAGCTCCATGCCATTCCCTCAGGCCCTGTCGCTGTCCCCAGAGAGCAGAGCTCAGCGCTTCCCCTCCCCGCCCTGTGAGGAGCTGTAGGCCGCCATGAGGCCTCCCCTCAGCCTCCTCTGCTCTGGGCTGAGCAAACCAAGGGGCCTCAGCCGCTCCTCTTACGTCTTGTCCTCTAGATCTTTCACCATCTTTGTAACTCTCATTTGGATGCTCTCTAATGGTTTTATGTCCTTATTATACTGTGGCACCCAAAACTGCACACAGTGCTCAAGGTGGATCAGTCACCTTGTAGGAATTTTGGGAAAATGGGTTATGTTCCTTGATTTAGTACTGATTCATTAATGTTCTCATGTTTGAAAACCTGTTCACTTAGGGCTATCCAAATACTTTTATCTGTAAGACAAACAAACCCATGACAAGCAGATGCCTTGAACAATCCTTGCAGGAGCATTTTTCTTCTTACTATTATTTGTTGGTAAAATCTTTATCTGTAAGGTGATTATTGTGGTCAACCTTGCAGTGTTATCTTCCTGCAAAACATCTTTCTCAAAACAGCAACACCACCTCAAGGTGTTCTGCCTATAGCAGCATAAAAAATGTGAGTCTAACAATATCTATTTTTCCTGTGAAATACCCAACTGAAATGGTAATGATGCTTTTTCAAATGTCTGTGGTTCACTATTTTACTTTTGAACCAATACTGCCCCCCATTGATGCTTTAATTGGTTTGAATAGCTGTTGATATTTACTTTTCTCCACGGATTTTGATATGAAAATCACTTTAGTACATGGGTCTCCTATATAGCATCTGCATGGGTGGAAACACAAGGAGTGTCTGCCCAATTGTCCTGCATCCATCACACCCAGCCACCAAGTCAGAGCAATGTTTTACACAGCTTGCATCAGGACAAGTTTCTACGAGGAAGCAAGTTGAAGGAGGTGCACTGACTCGTGTGCTACCTGAGAAGGCAGGGGCAAATGCTCATCTTGTCGAGGAGATGTTGTTGGCTTGAACTCAGATTATTGGTCAGCTAAAAACATACTCTGAAGGTCTGCTCAGTCTTTCAAATCTTGCCTCTGACAGGCAATACTACCACTCCACTTATCAGGCTTGCAAAGAGGCTGGCTGGCTGAGCTTATCCGCCTAGTGCTGCTTGTAGGGTGCTACAGTCCACATGCTCGTTGTTGGGCAGTGAAGTCCAGAAGTGCAATACATCTCTTGGTAATGCACAGAGAGACACATAGCCATGGCACGTTTTTTGTTTTTTTTTACTGTGTGTGAAATGTGCTGGGCAAAGGATTGGTTCCTCCTGTTGCCACTTCGATGAACAGTCAGATCAAGGTCACTGAGGCTGCCCATTGAACTCAATAATAGCACAGGAATTATCATCCACAGAGGAAAGGAAAAGCTTGCCTGCAGTTTCCTAACGATCAGGACTGCTACTGTGCATGCACATTACTGAGCAGGAAACCAAGCCTTCTTAAGCGGTTCTCAGTCAGCGTAAGCTGCTCTTGTGCATCTTCAGGATACCTGATTAGCAGCAGAAGTACCAGAGCAAAGATTTATTTCTTGTGCTATGAAGGAGGTCAGCCTAAAATATCTAACTGCTCCCTCGAGCCTGAAAATCTATAAAATCCCTCTCCAAGCATACTACAGCATTGTGGGGAGCACTAGCAAAGTAACTAGTACAAAGAAATTTTCTGTCCCTCAACTAAGACCAAGAAGTACAATGAGACGTGAAGCAATGTGTCAGCTCAGAAGGAGGGTTACACTCATCTGCAAACCAGACGCAGTGAGTTTAGCAGGGCAGGAAATCAGGTGAGTGTGGCTGCTGGCCCTAAGCAGAACAGAAGACACGAGTCATCCCCAGGGCTGGCAACTGCTCCACAGACCAAAAAAAAAAAAAAAAAAAAGTCTTCTGACAAAGTTGCCCAGCTGAACTGCCTCTGAGAAGTAACTCCCCTTCAGATGTTCACCTTCAGATGCTCCCACACAAAATCTTTCAGCATCCACAGACTTTGAAGCATACCTTCCCCAGCCTGAGGGAAACCTTCAGCTGCAACTTGCCTGTAGGTGGGAGTAAAAAATCACATTTAACCCTTGCAGATTTGGTTTAGAGACAGCTTGCAACTGCCACCTGAGCCTTCGCTGTTTGCCAAGGCAGAGTCCTCTAGTTTCCTGCACTTCAGCAGTCCCACAAACCCACCTGCACATGCACACAGGGGATTCTGTACCTTCTCTCAGTAAGCACAAGCACTGGAAGCACAGTATCAGTAAGAGCAGCTGTGGAAGTTGTACTCTGAAAATAAGTGTATGAGATAGGTTTTCTAAATGCACCTTGTGATTTCTTGCACTCTTTTAAAAAGGCGCCTAGACAAATTGGCAAAAATTTCATCTACCACTCAGAAGTTGAAATGTTGGTACTTTATTTTGGATTTGGATGGAAGGTAGAAGTACTTTAAAATTGCCCAAAATTTGCACTTAAAAATATTAAAATTAATATTTCACTCTGCCATGTGAAATCTAATGCCAATTCAAAATTTAAATGTCTGCAACATTTTTTTAACAGGAGCTAAGACATCCAAACTAACGCATTTGGATAAAAAAATATTTCTTTATAAAAAGTTCAGTATAAACATGCAATATGGAAAAACTGCTTTTAAAAGATTGAAATATATATACTTTTTAACTATGAAAGTTGTATTTTCCTAAAAAGAACTGGATTTCAATTAACATATGTTTTCCTGGGGAGTATTCTGACATCAGAAAACTCTGAGGTTTCCAATATACCAAGCAAAATATATGCCAAAATTTAACTCTGTTTACATATTTGTCGATAGTCACATTGCGGCTCAATTATCCTGTCTGTTTTGTTTGATTGGTTTGTTTCATCCCCAATTAGCAGTTGAAACAGTCTTTCTTAAAGATCTGAACATATCACCAGAATGACTGTGATCCACAGGCTGGAAACAAATCCAAGCCATTGCAAAATGATCTTCACATGTAGTTGGAAAATGTATCTTGAGTTACTGAAGAGGAAAAAACAATTATTTCATAGATTAAAGTGCCAATTTGCTGTACATGCCCAGCTGCACACTCCAGAAGACAAAATGGTAAATTAGATTCCACTGTACTTCCAGTAAAACTTACCATTCTTCTAAAAAGTGCTTTAAAAATGAAAGAGTAAAATGAAGAAGTTGCACATAAAATGTCACACCAGAAGTATAAAATACGGGGTCTTTTTGAAAGGGACATGCCAGTGACATTCAACCATATAAGGAGAATATTATTAAGAAATATATTTTAAAAGTCAGTTCTGATTTTGGCAAATGTATTACTCCTAAAAGAATATTTCTTGTAATTGCAATCAAAACAAGTTAATCTTTCAAATACATGTAGGGCCAAATTTTCCTCCTGTTTACAAAACTGTGGTTGCAGTGGGTGATGTAAAAAAACAAACTGGGCAACACAGGCAAATCTTTTTAGCGATTCTACCAAAAGCATTTTGTATATCTTTCCATAAAGATAGGAGTGAATACGGTAATAGTGAATGTGTGCTCCATGGAAACAGGTTCTGAGACTCAGCTAGACCCTACAACCTCTGGAGCTTGTTCTAAGAGCACAAAGGGATGGCTCTTAACTCTCTCTCAGTCCCTGTTGGTAGTGGGAGAAAGGGGTCATTGGGGCAAGAGGAAAAAGGCAAGCAGCTTATTGGTATGCATGCTGCTAGATTAATGGAAAGACCCAGTCCTTCATGGATCTGCACAGCACAGAATCCTTGAAACAAAAACAAATTAAAAAGGTAGTTAAATTCAAGCTTTGTGCTGTTGTGAACAACAACATCAAATGTAAGGTTGTGCAGAAGCCCATCCAAAATACCTGTAGTTTAACGAGGATGAAGAAGAGCACACAGACTGCAAAGAAACACATTTCTCTCCTTTGAGTCAGAGGTACTAAGCTCTGCCTTATTCCTGCCCTGTGGGCCTGCAGAAATCCAAATATGAATACATAAACATTGCTTCTGGCAGTCAAATGTGAAACAATGAATGACAGGAATGAGTTAACATGAATAACACGAAGATAATGCAATACCCTGGTAGTATATATCTTGCATTTAAAAGATGTTGCACACATTAAGAAATGCATAATTAAAATGGATTTATGTTGCCATACAGTTCCAGTGAAACATTCATTTGGACACCTGTTTTGACCGCACTCAACAGTCTAGTTATTTATTTTCTGACTGTTGATTTATTTTTGCTCTAAAAGAATATTTGTGGCAAATGCATGTTTACACAGGGAATTGGACTCTCCATTTTGAGATGCTAACCTTAAAATCCCATAGATCTCCTTTTTCCTGTTTATAAGGGTGAAACGTAACTCTGGTTTTATTTATTTATTTTTTAAAATAACCAAGATATAATCAAACAGTGAATTGAGGAAAAATTTATCCAAGGAATAGGTATTTGTCAGTAGGTGATTTGTAAGCGTACACTATGATGTGTCCTAACTCAGAACAAAAATCCATCTAGCCTAGTGTTCTAACACTAATTTAAGAAAACATATTAGTTGAAAAGAGAGTATAGTCATTCTTTTCTGATACATCCTCCATATGTCATTTTTAATAGTCACTGATAGTACTGACCTCTATATATTTATCTTTTTCAGAATATCTTGTGGTAATGAAACTCATGATGCAATTATACTGTGGTTTGTGGAGGAGGTTAAGTCTTCCACTGGGCAAAATAATGTAGCTGGAAAAAAATAAACTTGATTTTTGGCACATGAGGATTTTTCAAGCAAAACTAGACGTGCTAATAAGTCAGACTATCTGAGAGAAATAAATTACTTGGTTTCCATGAGGCTGAGGAAGGGTTTTAGCAGCAGAAGATATGATTATTTCTAATGGCTAAGAGAAATAGTAAAGTGCAATACAATAAATATCTGTTAGGAACCTATGACTTTCATGATTTGACAGAGTTAAGGATTTTTATTTCTTGGCTTGTCCTTCGAAAGTACTTAGTGAGCTGTCCTCTGACGATCCACACTGAGGGTTTACAAGCAGAGTGACTGCTTAGTGAAAAACATTCTCCTCTGGAAAAAGGATGTTTTTAACTCTGCTGATCGTCTAAAAGCGCAGCGTGGCAATTGATCGTTGGTCAGTTCAAAGTTCACATGAGGTGACTTTGGAGCACTGGATGCTAATGCCAACTATTGCAAACACACAATCAAGGGATCTTGAGAGCTCATTCTATGAAGGGTAATACTGTAATGGCTCTGGGGAGGTGTCGACTGAAGAGTTTATCCATTTAGTTACTGCATGCATCAGAGCTGTTCCATAACTCTAAATTTTCTTGTCATCTCTCAGCCTACCTTTGACAGAGGGACATCCTAGTCTATACTTTCTGGGATGCATGACTCAATGTCACACAGAAATCCAAATAATGCATACTTCAAAAAAGTGACTATATTATTTAGACTGCAGGAGGCTGTGGTGGCCTCTTCTGAGCAAGATGACACCTCTTGCTGTCTCTTTCCGTGGGAACTATGAGTCTCGATCTCAAATTTAAGCATAGCAATAAATTAGCCCGAAATATGGTTTAAGTTATTTTATTTACCGGAGTGGGTTATGAGTCAAAGGAACAGTTTACTTAAAGCTGTGTTTCATCCTGCTTGACTCAAGCTATTTTGGGCACATATGGTTAACTGCATTGTTCTACAGTTCACTCAGACTATATAAACTTAATGCAGGACACATGGGATGAATTCAGCCCCTCATCTGTCAAAACTCACCATCACAGTCCTTTCTGGCACCAACTGCTAGCACCCTACCTGCTGACTGTTAATTTTAGAAAGGGACATGTGATCCATAAAAATATTTCTCCTGCACTGGAACTCTTCTTGTTCCCCAATAATCACTAAGACAAAAAAAGTTTACGTGAACAAATTCCAATCTTTTTTTATTCTTGCAGATATGAGACAAGGCAATCTTCTTACTGACTTTCAAAATTTTTCTTACTATCATAAGCCAATCTTGACTGATTCTGGGTAATTCTTACACTAAATTACATGAATAATGAGTTTTATAAATTCTAAATTACAGCTGTAAGTGAATTAACTTTGAAAACTGCCAGCAGCTGGCTCAGCAAAATCCCAAAACCTTCTGTCCCAATGCTTTTGCCCAACTTTTTGCTGACTGCACTATCACACGCACAGACCTGATCTATTTGATTTGCACATGAACGCTTACATTTTTTAAGAATTACAACATATATAGGTAGTGCTTACAATAATTATCAACTCAAGTAACTCCCTCTCTTTCTGAGCCTATCTGTTGCTATCAAATTCTTTATTTTTCAGCCTCTCTTTCCCATCGGTGTGAAGTATAGGCTCTCCATCCATGGTTCCATGCCCTTGAAAGGTGATTGGCCCAAAGAAGAAAAATGATGTTCTTTGCTGGGAGCTATGTGGATGCTCCAAACGCAATGCCTTCTACTTGTTTCCACGGACACTACAGCAGATACAAAGAGCTTGATAACACTTTTTGATAGAGCAAATTCTCAGCTACAAAACACTGTTTTTCAACATAGTCACCACCATTAGCTGTGCATTTTCACCAGTGATGAACAAGAGCCTGCAAGTCTGAAACATGGCTTGTGTTTCAACTTCGCAGTCGCCACTGCTGAAATGCACCACAAACCCTCACTGTGCTCACAGCCACTGTTTGATCTCCATCAACATTCAGCAACCATCAATGAATGTCAGTGGATGCCATTTTGTCTTCATGGAGCAATTTAGTCCCACCCCTTTGCTCCATCCGCACTCCCACGTCAGCCACCGTGGTGTCAGAGTGCCCCTCTGCTGCCATCTGTCACCCGGCAACAGCATGGAATGGGAGATAGTGGGAAGGTTCAGCCTCTGCTGTCATCCCGCCAACACCAGCCTCTGACATCATGGGCCAACACAATGAAACACGAGGCATTTCTTTCAGAGCTGATCTCATAAATGACTGAATTCCCGACCCTCTGTTTTCAAAATGATTACATACATATTAATTTTACTCTGAGCTCAGTGTGGCCTCAGCTGAACATTCAGAGTACATGCCATCAGCATCCATGCCACGCAGCCACTCTCAGTTACACTTGCTATGAGACACAAATTCCTACAAGCTTTACACACCTGGGACAAAGCTGTACAGCAGGACACCTATTAATGAATACCTGCTCACATATCTGCCCAAAGCTAAACACTGTTTTTAATTCTCTTCTTCAAGCCTGAGTGAAATCAGACACACACTGAGCTCTGTGTTTTGAATGTGAGGGACTACAACTTCAGCTGTTCAGGTTCCTCCTGACCTGGAAGGCAAACAAGACTAAGGAAAAGCAAAGTCCACATTTCAAATATACATACTAGAGGACATGATGGCGCAACACTAATACTTGCTAAGATTTTTTTTAACAAAGAACTCTGTTGACAAATAAATCCTTCTTTATATCAGGCTGAAGCATTTTCTGCAACATAATAATGCATTAGCTATGCATGCCTGAACCGGTGATGCTCTTATGAGACAGTAGAGAGAGAAGTACATTTAAAAGATCAATTTTAGAGAGCAATACCACAGACATGAGGTGAAGAGGGAAGACAGACAGGAAAGAGGGCAGATTTTTGAATCGCGTTAAAGACGCCCTTATGAGAAGAACCTTGGCTTAAGAACTGGAGATTTATACCACAGACTTCTGTGCAACTGGGCATGTTCCCGAATATTTCACAGAATCACAGAATTGCAGGGGTTGGAAGGGACCTCTGGAGACCATCCAGTCCACCCCTCTGCCAAAGCAAGTTCCTACAGCAGACTGCAGAGGAGAGCATCCAGGTGGGTTTTGAGTATCTCCAGAAGATACTCCACAACCTCTTTGAGCAGCCTGTTCCTGTGCTCTGTCACCCTCACTAAAGAACTTCTTTCTCATGTTCACACAGAACTCCCTGTGTTCCAGTTCCCCCTGTGAAAATCCAACACCAAGTTAGCAAGTTGTGAGGGCCAAGCCCATTGTTACAGCTGTATTTAACCTGTTTAATAAGTGCAAAGTTCAGGGTAACAAAATATCAGATCCATAAGCACATTTTCACAATCGAAACTGAAATGGCACCAAAATTCTGAATAGTTGTTAATCACCAATGCTATTAATGAACTTCTGCCAGCTAGGGCTTTGACATTCAATCATAACATGTCCTAATTGCAAGACTGTGCCTTCCTTGCTGGATTCTTCATTTCTGGGAAAACATCCTACCAAAAACTCCAACATCCCTTTGAATGAGACAGAGGGGAAAATTTGATATGAGGATGAATTGAGGCAGATCTGGGTGATACCTTTATGAGACTATGTAATTTTTTCTTGGAACAAATGTTCATTTTCACAGGAATAACCATAAGGTATCACCACTGCTTTTTTCCATCTGTGTATTCTAAGAGGTCTGCACTGTAGATCTGACTTTGAAATTTATGGGGCCACCTCAGTGGGCCACATGATGATAAAATACACAATGACTACTGCGTAGACATGGCTTTGCAGCAATTGTAGCTCATATCTTGGACTGGGAAAATGGGCTCCATAATAAAGCATGTTGTCAGGGGACTGTGAGAGTAGTAATAAACAAATGAGCACTCAGATAAGTCTGCAAGGTTTAATGGCCTGTAACTGTCTGCAATGATCTTCTATGAGATGGTCCAGCCAGTCACATGTGGGACTACTGTGAACAGAGAGGCTATAATCAGCAGAAGCTGGCCTCAATAATGGCTGTATGAGAAGGGCCTTACCATGATGTTTTCCAACCAAACTGATGTCTTCTAATGTCATCTAGAAACTTTTCTGTAGACAAGGGTTGTTTTACAAATTGGAGGACAGTCACTGATTCTGTGGGAATCCCCTTAATTAATAAAAGAATCACTAAAAGATTCTTCAGTCACCTTTTTTTTCATGACGATGTCATAGCATCTGATGTGAAATAATTACATAGAGATGCTCTGTAGGCGAGAAAAAATCATCCTCTGAAACAAGAAAAAGCCTTTTGAAGCCTGTCTTTTCAATTTCTCTTGCTTTCAGCATGGATTACAAGGCAAATTATCAGTATTTCTTCCAAATACTCATAGTCAAAGACACTTAAGATGCCTGAGAGGAAAACTTCAAAAAACAGAATATTGGAGGTTTGTCTATGCATACCAGCAGACAGATTAATATGATAAATGATAATGTATCTAATAAAGACTTCATAGATTGTGAGTTTATGGTATCTTGTAGCCCTTCCAACCCATTTGGAACAGCTTTTCAGAATAACAACAGCCAGTGAAGATACACAATCATTACAGTGCTAATAACTCACTTCCTGTACAGTCTACAAGCAAATATGGAAGTTGATAATGATAGATCCATGTAACAATGCCCCTCAAGCTAAACTGTGTCTAACGAATCAAAAGGACATGAGATCTTTGACAGAGCAGAGAGAATAAGCTGCAGAGTAGAATCATAGAATCTTAGAACATCCCACATTGAAGGGGACCATGACGGCTCATTGAGTCCCACTCCTGGCTCCACACGTGACCAACCAAAATTCAAACCCTCTGTCTGAGAACATTGTCCAAATGTTCCTTGAACTCTGGTAGCTTGGGGCTGTGACCACTGCCCTGGGCAGCCTGCTCCAGGGCCTGACGACCTTCTGGTGAAGAACCTTTTCATAACAACCAGCCTGATCCCCCCTGACACAGCTCCATGCCGTTCCCTCGGGCCCTGTCGCTGTCCCCAGAGCAGAGCTCAGAGCTGTCCCTCCGCTCCCTGTGAGGAGTTGTAGGCCGCCACGAGGCCTCCCCTCAGCCTCCTCTGCTCTGGGCTGAGCAAACTTCATTCACTTTTCCCACCAGACACTTCACCATCTTTGTAGCCATGAAATGAACAATTGTTTGAAACAGAAAGTTTTGAAAACAACGACATGCTAAAGAATTCAAATTGAAACAACACTGAGGGGAAAGTGTTTAAACAGAATTTGGAGAGACATCTTTCTTTTGGAGGAGAGGAGAGGGTAGTGCAGGAGGGGAGGAGAGTGAAGGGGAGGGGAGGAGAGGTGAGGTGAGGTGAGACTTGGAGGCCTAAAACTAGGCTTCCAAGCCTATCTGTGAAGACCCAAACATAAAGCCAACTTTCTGTAACCTGGCTTACTGTAGGTGCATACCTCCACTCAGCTATTCATTCTATGATATACACAGAAACTTGCAGAACAGAAGGCTTAAATAAATAGAGTTGAGCCTTTCCAAAGTAGAGTCAAGCAGCTACCTGTACAAGTAATCCACAATAAAACACTCTAGTTTTGAAAATCTCTCCCCTAATTTTCAGAGAGTGCCTGGCAGCCCCATCTCCTGCTCCACGTCATGCTATTTGACATCTAATCTAATGCACAATTATGCCCTGCAAGAGATAAGCATCCTGGACAGCATAACAGTAGCTTATTTTTAGTTGTTTATATGTTTCAGCTGTTTGCCTGTGGTGTTACCTGTCCAATCCTAAATCACAAGTGAATGCAAAACCCGTACGGCACTAAAAGATCATTCTAGCGGTGTTTCTAAATAGGCACTGAAGAATTTGTAGACAGTATTTGATTTCAATTTTCTGCTTCATTTAAATAAGTGGCAAACAAAGTCAGAACTGCATGGACACCTGGGTTATGTGGGTAGAGACCTGCCTGACTCAAGATAAAGCAGTGGAAATGCTGCATGCTGTGGATGATATACAGAGGGACAGTAGCCCCTTCAACAGTGATTGCATGGGCTAGTCCTGCTCCAATGGTATCTTGCTCCTGACAGAAAGGGACCCTGTAAAGATGATAATGTATCATTTTTCCAGAAAAACTGCTCATGGGACCCTTACCAAAGGTGACTGCTGCATCTCCTCAGGACCAGCGGTGGCACTAACCTAACATACCAATCTCACTGTGAAAAATCTCTCTTCTCTTTCCTTACCCTCTCTGATGCTATGATTAAACTCTTAGTTAATCCTAGTGCAGTATTTTATTACCACCATAAACAATAAAATTAGGACTTAGTTATTATCACTCACAACTACTAATTTACGCATTTATAGGCATGAGCTTTTCCCAAGGGCACCAAAGGACAATCAACTTGTTCTTATCAACGTTTGGATGCTGTCTCAAAGCAGTATGTCATTTACACCAAAACGCTGACAATGAAGACAGGTGGGGTGAGGCTTCTGAGATGCTGGACTTGAGCGAGTTTCCTGTCTGATGAAGGTGAACAGAGTTACTGTCCAGTCACAGGCTTAGGTGACCATGCTGAATGTCAGCTGCTAGACGTGTGCCAGCTCTTGCTCGGTGTCAATGCTGACCTGTCCTAACTGCTCTCTCATTCTTCCAGTGTGTTTATTGCCTTAGGCTAACCTAAAGGGCTTACATTGCAAAATTAAAATCAGAAAACTCAGCTGTTGTAAAAAGGATTAAAAATAAAGATTAATCGGTGGAGAGTAATCTGTGATGCTCTGAGAAAGAAAAAGGAAATGACCAGTTTTGAAGTGCAAAAAAGACCTATGGAGGTTACAGTGAAAACTCCCACCTGAGGTGGAATAGACTGGAAGATGAGAAATGTCTCCCTCTGATTTTTGACACAGCAAATCATCCAGACCTACATGCTTGAATAAGCAATGTCCAGATGAAGATGTAGTTGAAGCTTTTGCCTCCTGCCAGACCAGAGGCAAATACCTGGTCTGCAAAACTGTGTACCTTAAACACTACCATGTCCCTGTCCTCTAACTGCTGACAGACCACTACTAGCCTCAAGAGCCAAAATTTTTGGAGTTGTCCTTGGTTCTGCCAGTCTGCAGCTGGACATTACATCTTTATAAATTTGAAATATAACACCTCAGCACAAACCTTCAATGGAACTTCCTTCTTATTTCGAAGTTGTGCTGCAAAATAGCAATGTAAACTACGAACTTGTCTGGGAGATCAACAACCCTGTGAAGAATTGGCTTCTAAGGGTACCAAGAGATCCTCACCACCTTTCTAACTCCAACCCTTGAGTGCTGAGAATGAAGATGCTGGGAGATAAATGCTTATTAGAATTACGCTTAAAATAACCCAATTGTCTGTTTTGTTGCAATGTGTTGGAAGACCATGTTAAAATGTTCCTTTTAGAGGCAGAGCAAGAAAATGAAGTAAGGATCTCCTTGTGTTTTTTATCAGGAAGTCTTGCTCCCTTATCACTTGGAAACAACCTGAAAAAGTCCCAACAGAACTGTCCTCAGTAGTCTCAGACCTGAACTGCAGGAAACAAGAAATCAGAAAGAAAAAATAAATTCCCATGAAGTACAAGATTTTTTTTTTTTTCCAGCACAGATTTTATTTCTGGACAGTAAGACCTGTCTATCAGATGATCTTCAAAGACACGAAAGAAATCAGAGCTGCCAGCACAGTGTCCTTGAGAAGCTCATCTTGCCCTCTGGTTGCTCACAAACTGCCTCCACTGTGAGTGGAGGAGTACACCTTCTGCCAGAGCACTGCCTCCATCAGTCCCATTAGGGATGCTCTCCTCTGCCAGCACCAGGATTCATTGCTCAGTCATAACTGCATTCCTCCACAGAGAATGGCTATAGTTTTCGGTTCTGTTGAGCCTGTGAAATCTTCATGACTACCAATCTGTAGTGTATTCTGGCTCCTGTTGCTGGAGCCGATTACTACATTTGCTTAGTCAGGGAATGGCTCTCACTGATGTTCAGGTTGAAGCAATGGTAACTTTTTGGCATCAGTCATTCCAGCCTGATTACAGTTAAGCTTCTAGGAGTGTGTTTAAGAGGTTTACTCACTAACAGCTTCAGAGAAGAAGCTGGAGAAGGAGGTGAAATTATTTCATGTAAGCTCTGTGTTTCTCAACTAGTTCCTGTATACAGAGTTGTGCAAAGATATCTGAAAAAAGAAAAGGAAAAGAAAAGGAAAAGAAAAGGGAAAAAAAACGAAAAGAAAAGGAAAGAAAAGGAAAGAAAAGAAAAGACTATGGAAAATGCAACTTCTGGACGGGATTTGCTAGTGTCTGAAAACAACTGCTTTATGCTGAAAGTCTGTGTCCTTGCTGACCATGAAACTCTCCTCTAACTCCATTCTGAATGAAAGGGACATGATAATTTATAGAAGCAATGAAGATGCAAGTAATAATAATCTTAAATTTTAAAAAAGTGATTAAAAAAAGGCCTTTTATATTCTATACAATTATTTGTATCACATCTTTCTAAATTTTTTCAAAACACCTCAGAAAAAACAGTTTGTAGAACAGGAGTTACATTGCGTACAAAGTTATAGCTATCTGTTGTGTAACATTGTATATACAGGTATTATAACATAAATTATATTAATCTGCTAGTGGCTATAATTAACCAACTTCAACTATGTTATTCAGCTAAATAAAAAATATTAAATCATTCAAGACCTTTTGGAAACCAAAGTTCTTTTAAATGACCCTTCTGCAAAGCCAAAATAACTTTTTTAGAATTTCAAAGCTCTTTCTCATACAATGATGGATCTGGTTGCTTCTTACTATTCAGGTACAAAGCACAGACAGTGATTACCATGCCTGGCATGATTTAGGAACAGTCAAAGTTACTTGCTGAGAGGCAAGCCCCACATGTGCATGGTGCTTCCTGTGGCACAGGAGAATGTATTATGAGTTTTCCCTGCAAACAAAGACAGAGCCAGATTGTATCAGCACAGTTTTCAAACGCCCTCACCAAGCACAGTGAGCCAGCTGTCGACGACATAATGAAAGCAGTCTGAACACAGCACTACATGCTCTGAAATTGCTCACTTCTGACCCAAAGAATGCCATGAACGGAGCTCAGGACACCTGAGAGCTAAGAACATCATACCATATGCACTTGCTCCTCTCATGGTTCCTGCCTCACACCCTTACATTTCCAGTAACAAGCAAATGCCTGAAATAAAGTCCCAGGTGCTGCTGCCTTTACCACCCTGCTTATTTTTTCTGTTCTTTCCTCTATCATATTGCCATTTCTGTGCATGATTTTTCATGAGTTCAGCTGGTACAAAAGAAAGAAAATTGATCTGTGCAAAGGAAGGTTTTCCACATCCAGGAGCCGAATGACCCATTTTCCTGTGCATGAGCAGTGCAAGGCAAACACAACAGACCACTATTCTTCTCATGCATCCAGGAAGAGGGATGTTCCTACTTGTCAAATTTGCAGGTGATTGGAATGCAAGAGTGTGTATTTTCCTGTGGATGCGCAGTTCTGGGGTGCTCAGTAAGCTTTGTATCCAAAACTTTCTGAAATCAGAACTTCAGACCTGGCACAGCTACATCAAATGCCTCAGGTCCATCAGGTTCATTGAATCCTTACAAAGATTACCCATTAGACAGTGACAAAATCCTCACAGCATAAATTGCAGTTAGAACAAGCAGGATCTCTTTAACATCAGGCATCTGTTTGCAGTCTATTTTAATCTCATTACGTTCAGGTTTCCAATGAATGGAAATTGATGACATAGCTATGTCTAAATTTAAAAGCAGACGCAAACTGATGCTTGCTGGGCATGAACATGCTGGTAACCTTCTGTTTCAGAGGGGAGAATAAAACCCAGTAAAATGTGCAAGAAGAGAAGTGAGGTATTCCTCTGCAAGAAAATAGAAAACAATGTGTAGTCATTGGGAAAAGGGTGGAAAAGGTCTTGGGGCTTGACTCATACCAATAGGCTTAAGACATCACAGAAACCTGGCAAATGCGATTTCCTCATTTACTCTAAATAAGAAGCATTTTAACAGGGAGAAAACTATCTCATGCTCTTCACAGGATAGGAGAGTATGGTGCACATATTTTAAATCCAAGTACGTGACTTGCTATAATGCTATATATTGGATTATTTGTGGTAGCTTGTACCTGTAGCCATAGCCTGGATGGCGGTCTTCCTCCTACCTCTCCACTCTCAAAAAGCAGTGAGGTTGCCCTATCAGTAAAGTCCAGAACCAATTACACAGTCAAACATAGTCTTGATTCTTGAAAAAGAGAAACTTTGCTCACAGTGGAAATCTGTTAGGAAAAGAAGGGTTGCTGGCTGCCCAGAATCCAGTCTTGGTATAAAGGCCACGTGTAAGAGTGAACCGACCGTACCCAGTCAGGGGTTGTTCTGCTGGGTAGTCATCTTGCATATTTTTCAGAGGCAGGTGTTACATGTTGAAGAGACTGACAGGAGGGTAGAAACACTTCAGGCAACCATAGTAAGTGAAATTTACCTGCACTTCCTAGAAGAGCAATCTTGCAGAAGAATTTGGCAGTAAGAAGTTTGGCAACAAGAACAAGCAATTGAGAGAAAAGTAAAAGCACCCTCTTGAGAAGGGAAGCCTATGAAATCCCATCAGACATGAGGCCTGGGTGTCTCCCAGGTACTGCGGTGTTAGAGGAATGCCCATAGTGAACTAAAGTGCTCTTGCCATTTCAACCATGTTGCAGGCGGCAGTATTAACAGTGCTTCTGCGTGGTGATTCATTTCACAGCTAGTCAGACCAATTGCAGAATTTCATAGAAACATAGAACCACTTGGGTTCTTAAGGGACCTTAAAGATCATCTAGTTTCTGTGCCCCTGCCATGGACAAGATGGCCACCCACTAAATCAGGCACTAAATCAGGTTGCCCAGGGCTCTGTCCAACCTGTCCTTGAACACTTCCAGGGATCGGGCACCCACAGCTTCTCTGGGTGGCCTGTGCCAGTACCTCACCTCCTCTGAATGGTTTTCCTATCATGTCTCTGATTTGGATTTTCTCAGGTCTAGTACGGGTTAAGCTGAAGTGTCATCCTTTCCCTGTGCAGAAATAGCAGCAGAGTCTTTTTCTTCTGCCATAAATCTGCTGATAACACCCTGCAAAAGAAAGGCTTTGACTAGTCTTCCCGTCAGGTCTTGCAATTGCAGGCACAGGAGAGCTGACACAAGTGGGGAGCCTGGTAAATATGACTGGGAGTTGGGACAAGCACTGGCAAGCATTTCAGCAGTACTTTGAGACCACTGTCTGAAGGGCTTGTCCATCTCTTTACAGATGTGGCTAGCAGGAAAGGCCACTAACAGGGACAGAAGGGAGCAACAGCTCATCTTTATGAGTGTCAGGATGTAAGCAGGGCTGGCCATACAGCACAGACATCCCAGAAAGGACTACAAGATGGAAATGCCGGCCACACAAGCAGAGATCATAAAATGACTTAATTTGGGGATGGTACAGCCCAAGCCTTGTTATTCATTCTAACAAGTGTTCTAACAGATCATTGCTATCACTGGCCTTGAAAAACAGTAGCAAAAAGGTCATTGGAAAAACTTCAGTAATGGAGATAAAACCTTATGGCTATAACTCAGTAACATATGAAATCACATATGCATTTCTTCTGGAATTACAAAAGGAGAGAGTCTTGCATTACAGTAGCTTCATACTAGACTGAGTGGCATTTTTTTTGTATGTCTGTTTCTTCCTCATGAATTATTTTGGCTGCACTAGGAATCCTTCTTTTTCATCTACATTCAATTTTTGCCCCTGCAAACCATATGGACCAAGTCCCGATTTACAACATTGAGAATGAGAGGAAATGAGGACCGTGGTTATGGGAGGATGCCAGGAGAAGGCTGCAGCCGGTGGCATGCACAGAATTCCCTTCATATTTCTGCAGGCTTAGTCAGCAAGATGACAGGAGTTACCCTGTGATAGCAATGAATACATGTGAACTGGCATTTTGATTGCCAAATGAGGAAGTAAAAGGAAGGAAAAATACTTTCTCCCTTTTATAAGTGAGGCATACTAAGAATAACATAGGAAATGAGCCCTAATGACACGCTAGTCTGGCCAGCCAAAATGTTCCTGTTGAAGCAGTTTCATCCTTCAAAATCTTACCAACATCAGTAATAAAAATCCCTGTGCATTTCACACAAACTGCCCTATCAGCACAACTGGACTTTACATAAGCAAGGAGCCTCTCCTACAGGCAGCCAGCAGCCCACAATGCTGAGGTATGCATGAACAAAGGGAGACAGGAAAAACAATGGGAAAACCTTTGCTGTTTTGTTTCACCAAATACAGCCTGCTACCTTATAAGCTATTAAATTCAGTACCTTACTTTCATTCCGGTTGAGCTCACATTGCCTACTGGACACTAGCTGATATTCTGAATGCTGCCAGGACAAGTCTCAGAATTAAGTACCAGTTAAAGATTCAAGTGTGGTAACTAAAGCTATGTTGCACCTTTCCAAATAGCTGTGTAAGCTTTTTTGAAGAAATGACTGAGTCTAAGCAGCTACTGGCATGCAAGCAGTCGGCTAGTCGTCTCAGCCACCTTGTTCTTGAGGCTTTTCCCAAGCACACTTTCTGCGTTTGCTGTTCCGCAGTGACTCCCAGCATGAACTCTTCAGGGGCGAAACTCCTCTTGTGCCCTGCTGCTGAGTCCAGAGAAGAACTTCAATGCAATTGAAGATGCTGTTGATGACAACAGAGAAGGAAACCCTAGAGATGGCCAGAACTATACAAGAGCTTAGGCAGAAATTCAAGCAGCAGAACACAGCCTTAACTTACACTTTTGCTTGAGGCACCCTTCCCCCTTTTCCATCCCTCTCCATTTAGCAGATGTTCAGCACTTCCATAGGCAGTCAGTGAGACATGCCTCTTACCTTGCATGTGTACTGCCTAACTTAATTTCCCATCCTCAGTTTTGCTGTTAATAATAAACACATCTATGAACATGAGGGTCTGGGTTGCCTTGTGAAAGGTAAAACTGAAACACCTGCACCATCACTCCTGAGTCTTGCTCCTTCTCATATAAACTCGTTGGCCTTGCTTCCTCTGTGAGTACATGAAAGGAGAGAGTAGCATTTTCTCGTGTGCTCTGATGTCCAACAATTTCCTTGCTGAGGAGAAAGCCTGTTCAAAGTCCGTGGCCTAGCATACCTGGCCTTGGATGTTTTATTTTTAACGCTGAGTATATTTCAAGCAAACCTACCTGTGAGTTCCTGCACAGCTTGCTTTTTCACAGCATACTGCTACTTAACCTGGCCACTGCTGCTACTACACTAAGCTATTCCGACTCAACATCTTGATGTCTGACTTCATGCTAGACTGAGAATTAAACCTGCTCTTCTGTTTTCTCAACACTGTCATATATGACAATATTCAGGCTCCAAGTACACCAAGCTCAACATGATTCTTCTGAAAGCTTCATTAAAAAGTCAGGTTTGCTGACTCACTGTGAAACAGTATGATCAAAATAGATTACTCTTTAGCAGCTGGACACCTGAAAGGCTCAACTCTGCCAAAATGAGAATGGGGTAGCCAGAAAAGGAAATTAGATCAATTGATAGCCTGGATATGACCCAAGGAATTCTAAATCTTATGCCTCATAGTGATCAATCCCAGGTATTTCTCAGGTAATTTTCTGCCTGATGCAGGTTGCCTGTCTGCTAGATTATCTCATGTTGATTCCTGGTAGAGATTAGATTAATACCCAAAGCATGGCACCTAATATCCCTTATATCCCTTCCAGAATTTTCATCATAATTATTACCTATCTAGGTATCTTGTAATTAATGCAAGCTGTTAATGCTTCTTTGAATTTAATTAAAGTCTTGGCTTTGAAATCTTCTCAAGGCAGTGGATTCCACAGTCTAATTACATGTTGCAAAACTGTCATCTTTGATTTCTGTTAGTGACTCTGAATTCTTATGTTTTCAAGCAGAAGTTTCTATGCCTACGTGTCCAGATTACTTCTTTTTACTTTTACTATCCCCTCTTATTTGTCCTATTCACAAAAGAAGCAATCAGATGCAAGAGTACTGACTTACAAATCCAGTACTTCGATTTCTATACAAAACACAAAAAGCTAAAGATTGCTTTAACTCAATCCAAACAATGGGTACTTCTGTAAATCAATGCAGCTTCTGCTCTTTTCCTCCAAACAAGCCAATTCCTGAACAGCCACAATCTGTATGGATAAACACATGCTGAAGGGACAATTTCTCTCCTACTGAACAAAATCACTGGACAATGCTAACTTATTCTGGCTGAGGAAAGGTGCTTGGGTCTTAGTGTACTGATGAGGGAAAACTTCATATAGAACTCTTATGTTTGCCATGCTACGTTATTTTATCAGAATTTTCTTTTCCTTTTATTTATTTTTAAGCAGAATAGATTACATGTGAGCAAACCCTGCCTATAGAAAATGTTTCATACCCACAGCTGCAGGTTGATGAGAAGTCCTGCTTTTAGTGTGAATGCCCCTCCTGTTGTGAGATTTGCTGCTGCTCATCAGGTCTCAATGGAGCTGTAACAGCTCTGGTGCGGGACCTTGCCTACAGCATTTTGCCTCCCCTGAGCTTTTCACAAAATCCATACAACAGAAAAATTGTCCCCGTCTTCATTGCCTTTTGTAATCTGCTCTGGAATTTAAAAACATTTATTTTACTTCAGCTGAATTCTGAGAACGACCACACCAGAATCTCTGTATAATAAATGCATTTCAAAAAATAATTCAGATCACACTGCCTGAGTGTCTGCATGCAAACCAATTCCAAAATACCTATGAAATACACCTATGAAATACAATATATGACATAAATCAAAAGAGGGAGAGGGGGAGAGAAGGGAGAGGGAGGGCTGTAGGTAAGAAATCTGAGGCCCATAATGCAGCTCTGGCATGCATCACCTCAGAAGGAGGTCAGCAATGTTATGCCCCTATCAGGTCACAAATTCATTCCAAGGTTGTTCAGTTTAGGTTCATAAAATATCAATGTGCATTTGGAGCCTGTAAACACAAGTGAGTGGTGCCCAGCCATCTCAGTTTCCTTCAAAAATCCTCAACACAATGAAAGCATTGGACTTTCTTTTAGTAGCTGCTGTTCTGCTGCTGCTGTGCAGATCTTGACACCAAAATCTGTGCCAGTGACAATTCTGTAGCAGCTTCCATTAACTGAAACAAAAACAATCTTTTGAAATTGGCAGTTGCAATGAAATGAAATGCTGCCATGGAAGCACTATTACTTCTTGCTAATGCTAAAATTGTGGGCAGGAAACTCCCATGGAAGATTTTCCATTTCATTTCTATTGTGATAGACATGATTAGAATGTTGACAAAATGAAGGCATCATAGTCAGAGGAGAGAATGGATAAGGGTCTGACTCCTGGAATAACAAATCAGCTTGCAGTAGCACTGTTGGTAACATAGATTCACTTACTAGATTTTCCCTACAAACTATGCCAACAGAATTAACGATCATTGGCATACAGCAGAAAAAATCTGGCATGTCTCAGCGAGTCACCTAGTTTTGTTTTTAATATGCAGCCATTAAAAAAACCCATACTAGTGATGTCATAGATAGCAAGAAAAATATATAAACTCCATTATAATTATTAAACTTGCTGATATTATACTTTTTCCCAAACCTACCAAAATCATAGCAGCCAACCAACCAGCCTCAGTGGATTCTGAATAGCAGTCTTAAGTTGAAAAATACAATAGCCAAGGAATTCAGAATGTAGCATAATAGCTTGAAATTTTATGTTTCTGTTTCAGATTTGAACACCAAGTAATGTGTCAGGAAATCAGTTCATTTTTCACATCTATATCAGTTGGTCTATCAGAATATCAACTATTTTCTCCTTCCACAGACCCTGCCTCAGGTAATAGTTAAGAGCTCAGTATGCACAGCAGGAATTTGTAATGAACTTTCAGTTTAGATTCCCATCACTGTAAGAAAGAAAGACTAAAAAACATTCAGAAGACAAAAGCTGGTGTCCATCAAAACCAAATGGGATTGTAGGGTTTGAAAACACACAATAAAAGAGCAGTGGATGTGATATCACAAGTCATTACAGTAATGCAACAATACTTTCTTCACACTGAAAGAGCCTGGGACTTTATCACAATGTCACATCAGAGTCACCGGCGTTAAGCTCTCAGAGAATATCTACTTCTTTTGTAAAGGCTAGTGCAAACTTAGTTGGATTGACAGCCGCAGGACCTGGCCTGTTCAATTTAGCTACACAACAGGAAAATGCTGTTGGAATGAGTGGCCTCTAGCTCTGATCCCCAGGACCTCTGCTGAAGGACAATTTTGTACACTTGCCCTTGAGTGAGTCAGTTACACTTGGTCTTACACTGAGAAAGCTTTTCTTTGCCTGTTTAGGATCACCAGCGTACCTTCCAGTCCCTGTTTCCTCAAATCCTACTTACTCTGCATATGTAGCTGACTTGATTTTAATTTAGTGCAATAGATTCTGTCACATTCTTCCCCTGTCCACTGCAGACTATTGGATGACAACTCATTTGGTGTTTTTGGAGAAGACAGACTATTTCCGAAGAGATTTCCTGTTGCTGAGGCATTAGAGCAAGTGTCAAGCTATTTAACCTCAATACACACAACTTGCCACAGACTTGAGCTTAGATAACAGAATTAGAGAATATACTTAATTTTAATAGTAGAATCTTAAAAAAAGTTTGAGCCTCCAAGTCTGCATGTGTTGGGAGTCTCCAAGCCCCATATGTCTACAGTCATTTCAGCACTAAGCAGTGCAGATCCAGTCTTGGACCAGGAAAGGAAGAACAGTGAACATAACAAAATCAATCATAGTTCAAAGAGGAGTATCAAGTTTAATCAATAGCTATCTCAAGGTCTGATTAAGTGTAAGGAGAGGGGAGGGGAGGGGAGG
>WBMW01005315.1:999784-1048233 GCA_013396635.1 Penelope pileata
AGGAGAGGAGAGGACCAGGATATGTCATAGCATAATTAAAAGAAGGTAAGTATTTGGCAGAGACTTTTAAGTCCCCCAGAAGTTCATACCAGCTCATTCTCTCCCAAACCATGAATCTGCACATATCCGAGGCTGTTGCTATTTTCTGCTGCTATCTGGATCTTTGTAAAATGTAAGCCCTGTGCGCTATACTTCAGACACACTCATCAAGTGTGAAGTACATCATAGGATGAGTCAAGCATCAGCCTAAAATCCCCAGGTGGTCAGCCTGATATCTCTGCAGACAATGCTTCATTTTAATATCCACTTCCACTTGGCATGAATACAGGCCCAGATACTTCAACTGCACGCTGTAATTTCACAGTGAGTCGTGCTGTTGATCTCAAGGCCCATGTCCACATATTTACTGACACGCAGAACTGTTCACAGGGTTGAGGATACAGCTGCTTAAACATCTGGTTTGATGCACTGCCCGGGATATCAACACTTCCAAGTAATAGTTTACAGAGACAACCATCAGACTGCACGAACTGTGGGACTTAAACAAACCATCGGAAAACTAAAAGGGAGAAAAACACAGCATGACTCACTCAAGCATATGAGGCAAAGAAGTATGGCAAGAGGAAACAACCAATTCTTTGCTTAATAGTCACAAAGCAGTGAGACATTAGCTTGTGCAGCACGTTTTCCATTGCTCATTGTGCAGCACAAGATCAGATTTCAGCATAGCTTATGATAACATTGTTACAATTAGATTTATAGTTTCTGAGAAATATTTAACAAAATATGGTTGAATACATTCATAACAATCTGTATTTTCATACGTGTATCAAAGATAGCATGTTTAGCAGATGCAAAAAAAAATGTTAGAACTGTGCTGAGGACAACAGCTAGAAAATACAGGGACAATCTCCATCATTGTTAAGTAGTTCACAATTGTTTTATCCTACTTTTCCATGAATGTATGAGATGCTAGAAACTACATAGGTCTGATGGTCAGTCTTAAAACAAATGACAGATAAGGCCTGCTCACTCATTTCAGGCCATTGTCATTGATCATATCGATTTTGACGAGGGAAGGAGATGCACACAAATGGAGGCTTGTTCTGGGTCAGATGGTTCAGCTAAAACCCAGACCACTGTAACATTCTTAGCCCTCCAAACTGCTTTTCTAGAGGTCCAGAACTGCTTTCACTGGATCATTTCTCTGCCATGTCTTTTCCCTTCGGGTGGTGTCTCCATTTGTCATCACCACCTTTCATCTCCTCCATATCATCCACTTATCCCCTACTCATTTAACACACTAGACCCTTCCCCAGCTATCTTTTCTGTGATATCAGGCCAAGTATTTCTGGTTCCAGGGAATCACCAAGAGGAAAACACACAACAGCAGCACAGAGAAGCAGGTGTCATTTTTCATTTGCTTCATGTAATGAATTTTATTTCCCCTGTCTACAGCCAATGAAGAGTGTCTCTTCCCAATACACACATTAGAAGAAGCCACTGAGGGCTGAGATTGCAAATCTTGGATAGTGTTATGGGTGCATAGCTAGTGAGACAGAGTCTTATATCACGCAATGGCTCATCTTACTCTGTCAGGTGCTCCAGGGAGCACCACAGAACAAAAGCAATATCATCTAAATTAACTCCAACCTGCAATAAGGGTGTCATTGCCTGTCCTAAAGCAGACCAGTACTCCTGCAGTCATCTGGGCCTGGCGGCTCTTATACCCAGAGCACCAAGAGTAGGCAAGTGACAACCCAATGGAGAACCTTGCTTGTATGTAGTTTCCAGCACCTTCTTCTCAAGTGTCTTAAGTTCTCCTGGAGGCCAGATTTTTCTGATGAGCATCCAGCCCCTAAAGCCTATTGTGTTGGTAAAATGCCCTGGCACTAGCTCTCACATGTCAGGCTCTCTGTGACTTTCAGGAAAAGTTGTCTTTACCTAACCCTTTTAGTGAGGCAACAAAAACTTGCAGGCTGCTCCAACCAGACTGAGCTATTGTTGACAGACCTAACCCATCCCTCCTTCCAAAGTCCTCTGCAGAGCTCTTGCACTTTCCACATGCACATAAAACAACACATTTTCAAGGACTCCCTTGATTGCAAATTGACTCACGGTTGTAAGTGCTGTTGACATCCGTCTGTGTTGGTGCCAAGCTGTACTGAATTGGCCCTTCAGAGGTGGCCCTTCCTGACAGTAAAGGAGAGAAGAGAAGGGAGGAAGGGAAAAGGAAGAGAAAGGGGAGAAAAGGGTATATTTAGATAAATTCACATAACAGACATGTAGCGTTGCTCTAACACCACTTTTGTAAATTCCTCCCCCCACCAACACTCCCACACTCCCATCACACACACAAACTCAAGTACACCATTGGAAATCTGGAGAGGTTATGCCTCAAGACCTGCCAGAAAGGCTCACTTGCTCTGTCTGTGTGCCAGCCCACTTGTTCTGGGGTCATTAAAGAGGGCAGAGGGCACACAACGTGCAGAACTGGCAACACTTAAGTACAGGTCTTCACTGGCATGTAAGATCCCTACATATCAGGCAGGCAGTCTGAGTTAAACTTTCAATATATCTTTCAGGACAGATGCATACAGTAGGATCTGAATGTTAAACATGAGAAAACCAGCCTTGCAGTCCTGTTCATTAACAGACATTTGACACAGCAGAAAAAAACATTCTGGCAGCATTTCTCTGTATAACTAACAAACCTTGTTTCCACAGAAAAAAAAGCAATCCAAATCCCCTCTGATGTTAAGGGTATGTTTGACTTAAGTCAGAGAAAACCGTGTTATTAACCTGATGTACCTCCTTAGCAGATTGCACTTGTGAATCTGCTATGCAGGGAATAGTCCTTGCCTGCAGAAGGCCCAGAGGTACAGGCATCAGACTGCTCTGATATCCTTTATTCCAGACACACTTCTCCATATGTGGATTGGCAGCCTTGTAGGCTGAGAGTACTTGAGTAAATCTGTTTTAACAGTCGAGTTCACACAGATTATATTTCCAACCTATTTTTCCACTTTTTGGTCTTACTGCTTTCTCATCTGCCCAAGATTTGGGTATCGGAGTTAGCTCATATAGTCTTGCTTTATTTGCAGTATTGATGGAGGACACTGAGGTGTGTGCTGTACCACATGCAATCCAATGAATCTTAAAGGCTCATGAGGCTTCTAATCATAGAATAGAGTCACAGAATCATTAAAGTTGGAAAAGACCTCCAAGATCATCTAGCCTGACTGTCAATCTACCAACAAGATTGCCCACTAAACCACGTCCCTTAGTACCACATCTCCATGTTTCTTGAACGCCTCCAGGGATGGTGACTCCATCACCTCCCTGGGCAGCCCATAATGAAACAGCTCCTGTGCTGCTAAGCCAGGGCAAGCAACGCATCCATAAGTACTGTAAGTACATGACCATGTGTACGGCAGGAGATTTTATCAGCCAGGAAGAGGAACGCTTATCATCTGTCCCTCAGTCCTAAGTCTCTGCCTGACTATTAAGGCATCAGTGAGTGAGTCTAGCTATCTTGCTGTAAACAAGCACTGTCTTTATTGAGCTCTCGTTTCTCTTTAATCTCCCTTCCCGACTTGCTCTCATAGAATTTGTCTAAGTGATACATATCACTTAATTATGAAGATGGATGACAAAATAGCATTCACATTAGTTATAGCACTTTTCAGAGATGTTATGTGGAATTAATTCTTCACTTGAGAAAGCACTGGAATACACAACTGAGCACTACACCATCTAGAAATGCTCATTATACTAATCGAAGAGCAGTTAATGCTAAGTTATTGCTGACAGCTGGTTTCACCCGTTCCTATGAAGGCAGATGAATACCATTGAAGCAATTTGTGTCTTGTAAGAGCAAAGACTGAGAAAGATATTTCACATTTATAATCTCTACCTTGCAGTACAAACATCAAAACTCTGACAGAATACAAATTTTAAGATACTTCTCTCGAGCTACTTTGACTGAAGACTCCAGCCTGTTAGAGGGTATTGTATGTTTATTTATATCTGCTTGATACAACTTTTCAGTAAAAACAGCGACAGCCAAAACATCTTCAGACTCTTCAGAATTGCCTAAGAGAATCAGCAAAAAAGGTAATTTTGTTATGAGCTCTTGCTCTCTTGCTATTTCCTGTGAACAGACTGTCTCAGTGAGAAGGAAGTAAGGTCTGTGACATACTGGGCTCCTCCAGCTTGTTAAAGATTGTATAATTTGCAAAGGTACTCTTAATTCAGTGATATTTTACTTTCTTTTCCAAAAGTGACTTCTCATATCCAGTAAAAGATGTCATGCTACCTACCTAGGCTTTCATGTTCCTCCTGCTTACCAAAGAAACTCCTTCCAGGGCATTCTTACTGTTTATAATTATTTACACAGAACTGTCCCACCTCTCTTCCAAGTCCTTTGATCTGCAGCATCTATTTGTGCCGTTCCTCACTTCTGTTTGCACAATAGCTTTGCCTTCTTTAATTCTGTATCATTTTATCACTCACATATCACAACACATTCCCCCTCCCTACATTTACCTGCTCTGCCTTTCCTTCCTTAATAGGTATATAAACTGTCCAACATTCTCCATTAAATCCCTACTGGTTTTGTTTTGTCTTTATTTCTTGAAACAATTCTTTACACAAGAGATAATTACACTCCTCATTGGTGACTACCGAAATTGGGTTGTTGAGGAAAACACAGCTCAAACCGAAGCTTCTCAAATGTTAGGCTTGTGGACACCTCTCCATATGAATGCTGTGTTAGCACATTTTACTACTCTATCTTTCTGAGAACCTCCTGGAGGATGGCACAATCAAAGTAAATGAGACACCAAAAGTGTTTTTTTAAGGTATAAACACATGCCTTGCATTTTCGCTGCTGCTGAGAAATGTTTGGTTTGATTCTAGTCATTTGTCAACAACACTCATTTCTGTTTGTGATTCTTTTTTTCTTTGTAAGAAAGTGCATGCTCTGTTTCTATGAACACTGTAGCAATGCTACATAGTGAAGCATTTTTATATGCCTACAAAAACACTTCCAATTAAAATTACATTTATAGCTCTGGCAAGTCTCACAATTTTCTTGCCTTTCTTGTAACATTTGTCTTATTTACAGCTTCAACTCGCTGTAATAAGTGAAAATGATGAATCTACAGCTCCATAAAAACGATGGAAGTTTCAGACAAAACAGCGCAGCAGCCTATTTGGTCATGTAGGGAAGCCTGAAAACTTGGTCCCTCCCTGCTCAACAATCACAACATCAAAGCCCTGAAAATTGTGTTTCTTTATGAATGGCCATGATTTTCAAGGCTGGGTTAAGAAGGAAGATGAAAAATGATCTTACTATTGTCCTCAGCCGTGTTATAGGAGGGGAGAGCACAGGTGGAGACAGGCTTTTCTCGGGGATTCACAGAGAAAGATTGAGAGGCAGCAGACATATGCTGCAACACCAGGCACTTCCATGAGATCGTAGGAATGACATTTTTTTTCCCCAGAGAGATGAGGCACAAGAACAAGGTCTCAGGAACATCGTAGGATCTCCATTCCTGGAGATATTCAAAAGACAGATAGACATAGCATATTGCAATCTGATTCATCTGAGGCTGTGTTGAAGAAAGGCATTCACAAGGGACCTCCGGAGCTCCCTTCCAACCTACATCATTTTATGATTTGTGACACAGGCACATTATTAATCCTGAATTTCTCACATATTTGAGAGAATAATCATTGACACTTACATACAAGGATATATTTTTCTGTAGAGGTCAATTTGAAACCATTCTTGACCCCTCAAAAGGCTTAATTACACACCATACCTTCCTAACTTAAAACTTCATTTGAAATGAAGTAAGGAACAAAAGGTTTCAACTGGTTACTGTACCTCTTCTCTCTTTGTGAAGAGGAAATAAAAACTCAATTCCATTTTATTTAAGGTCTCATAATTGAATAGAATTGAATAGAAATGCACTTCAAATATCACATCCATTGAAAAGCAGGTGGAATTGTTCCGAGTTGAGTGTCAGTATTATAAACATCTTATCTGGTACAATCCCTTTTGCACTGCTGTCTCCAGGGCCAGGAGACATTATGGTAGGATTTTCAGTAGCATTTAGAGGTTAGTGCTGTTCCCACTGACAGCTCAACACTGAGTCATCATGAAACTTCATCCTAGTCCAAGCGTGGTGACTTCAAAAGAGATACTTTTCATTTTATTCTTTCAAAAAATGGGAGAACCACTACATCCTCTGCCTGGTTTCTCATTAAGTGTCCTCTGTAGAATCAGAGGGTAATCGGAACAGAGCAAAAAGGATATTGTCTTAGCAGATACAAATGACAAGAAAAAGAACACAGAGACGTATCTTAGTCCCTAAAGTCTCCTTCAGTGAACAGTCTTCTGATCAAGACATAAGGTTTTCTATACACTTCTTAAGACAGAATCACAGAGTTTATGCAGTGCTAGACAAGTACAACTCTGGACTCTGAAAGTTAGCAGATTGCTGAGTACCCTAGAAACGTACATCCAGTACACATGAGCTTTCTCAGCTCTTTTTGACAGTGAGCCAGAAGTATAGCACCTCTTCAATCTCTCAAATTTGGGCTGTGGGTAACAGAGAGCAGCCAGGGAAAACACCTGCTGCCAGCAGCAAGGAGAATGGGCAGAGCCGCAGCAGGAACAAACACCAGAAGCTAATTTCTCATTGAAGCTGAGCCTTTCTATTTATCATCACACCAGCGGAAAGCTCACAAATGCTCAAATCCCAGCATTCCCAATAGAGGGATGCACCTGCGTCTGAGGGAAACAAACTGGGGGAGCTGGGGAAGTTTTCTGGGGGCAAGAGGAGAAAATACCCTCTCAATGTTACAGTCACACCAGCATTAACTGTTCCAGCCACCTCCAGCCACAAGGCTGGTCCCACAGCCTCAGCCTCTCCTTTGAAATCATGGTAAACAACTGCAGTGAGAACCCTCTTAACACAGAACATGTTCATTTGCTGTGGTTGTGTTTCTTTTTCTGCATCTGACATTCCTCTGAAGGGCCAGACTACACTCTCAAATTATAAAGTGCAGCCCTGATATTTCAGGAAAATAGTATTATTACTTCAGTGAAACCTACAAAGACATTGGTGTGTCCGGTATCCCTAAAAGTCAGGTAGGTTTGATTCTCTGCAAATTCCACACAACTTTCTTTGTCATCATTCAAGCTGCTGTCATTGAGTTTAGTAAAACAGACCTGTGTCCTCATCTACATCCCCAGTGATTTTTTACAGGCCTCAAAGTTTTAAAAGATGTCAGAAGATTCAATGTATTAATTATGTGGCCAGAGTCAAAAAGAAAGAACTAGAGAGAGCTTAAAAACCCAAACATTTCAGTGGTCAATGAGATCATCTGTACTGAAACTGAAAATAAAGATCCTCATTTACCTAAATTAAAAACAAAAGCTTTACTTAGGACCCCTGACATTTTAGCTTGCTTACCTCATCAAAGGCTGTTGTGTGTTTTGGTGCTTACAAGAGCTGCGGAAGAAAATTCCTCCATAGCTTGCTTTTCACTTAGGATATATTAAAAAAAAAAAAAAAAAAAAAACATTTCAGTGTATTTCAGTTATTTTCTCCGACTTCCCTTCAGCTCTGGGACAAATCTCTCTCAAACAAAACGGCTGTTCCTCCTTGAGGCAGAAAAAGCTTCACTTTTTCTCAGGAAGTTGGATTCTCATTTTCCGGCTCATTTCAGGTTTTAACTTTGACAGAAGAACAGCACTTTTCCACTTGCAACACAAACACTGATTTAGTGCCCTCTTTTCTGTGGCCATAGCTGCCTCTTTCACCCAGGGAACAAGCCACATATTCTCATAGCAGATGCTACCATTTCCATAACCTTGTCCCACTTCTTTTAAAAATATTACCATTCATCATCCATTCATGCATCTAGTGGCCCCAAATATCAAAGCCCCACTGCGAGTTTTATCAAGATACCATAGAGTGATCTCACAAAAGACTATCTTGTTTTTCTTGCTTAATGCAATGCCTAGTGAAACAGAATTTCAGCTTTTTGACTTGGGGCTGTTAGTAACAAGCAGTGTGTAAGTAACAAAATTCTAGTCCACAGCTGGGAAGACAAAACTGCTTAAAGACATAGTCTTTTTCTGTATTGTATGTTTTAAAAGTATGATGCTTAGAGAATGCCTTAGTATTTTGTCTGCAGGACGAGTTTCAGAACTATGTTGTTTCAGGCAATGCTTTAATATTGCTACAGGCTGCCAATTTTCACAAACAGAACCAGAGAGACGATATATAAATGTGGTAACTGATAACTTCTCCATCCATCCTCAGACACCACCATCTCCAAAAGCTAGAGGTCTGCACGAAATGCATTTCCAGCAGACAACATGCCAGCTCTGCCCTACCATGGATTTTTCTCGTTTGTCCCTCCCAGTGGATCATGGTATCAGACACTATCTGTGCAATCCATTAACACTGAAAGAGAAGTATCATTTGAGATGACAGCTTGAAGTTGAAGAAATTTTGCAGATCTCAGCTGAGAAACCAGATATAACTGCAGAGAGGAAGAACTGACTTCATCCTGCTCTACAGCATATGAATGCTGTCTGGAGGGATCTTTAATCAGTCTAGAGACACCACTCTTGGAGGACTATTTTTAAAAACTTAGAAGTTATTTTGTGTTTCTCTAATTTTCAGTAAATTAGGATTTAAAAAAAAACAGTAACAATATAGTGCTTTTAACACAAACACTGGTACTCTACTTTTGATACAAAAAATATCAAACTGAAAATTTGATCTAAAGTGAATTTTCTGTAAGTATCAAACTATTATGAGAAATTAAAGCTTCTAAAATTTGCATGGCCAGTTAAAAGGGCTCAAAACAAGTGTTACAACTTTTCCCATTGGTCAAACTATGCTGTGTGAACTTCCCATAACATCACCTATCAGCATACATTCAGTCTGGACCTCAGTGACTTTATGCAGAATGAACTGAACTGTTCTAGGAGCACCATCTGAACACAGGGTTACAAAGAGAGGTCAGACTGGAGGATAACACTTGTAGTATGCTTTGGTGAGAGGAATGATCCAGATCATTGTGAAAGGAGTTGGCAGACGAACCTCACAGCAGGACACTGGGAACACTTGTCTGGCCCTGTGGAGCTCTATGCTTCTATTTCTATCTCTCTCTATCAACAAAATTTTTCATAAGGTGGTGCTAGTTCTAATTATAGAGCAGGAATTTCTCCTGATGAAGAAGCAGTTTTCTCACTGTAAAACACTCACTGTGGATGCTCCTTTAATATCTGAAAAAACTCCATTTATAAGGCAATGGAGTAGAGTAGCTCAGCATGTGCTTAAGGTGATCAGCAAAAGATCACACAGACAGGCTCATTTCTTACAGTTCCTAAAACTGGAAAGCTACCCTAGTGTTCTACAACACAGTTTATGAGTGTAATATATAATTCCTTAGTGCTACATCAATACTTCTATGCCATCCCAGAGCACTCCAGCACTACTTACACAGCAGCATGGAGCACAGCTATAAACAAAACTGCTGTAGTAGTATTGATAATATTCAACATTATCAATACAGGAACTGATAAACAGTAAAAAAAATCAAGAATGATTAACTCTTATGTCTAACGGCTTCAAAGCAGCTGTAATGAAAAACCAATGACTAAAGTCAGAGAAATGCTGATCTCTTGACTTTCTCGATTAAAAAGCCTTTAGAGCAGGGCTGGATCACTTCTCATCCAAGAATTAGGGATCAGCAAATGCAAAGCTTTCAAAACAAAAGGATGATATCTATTTATGCAAACTGTAGTTCAGTTGCTGAAATCCCAGCTACAAAGCACTGTAAAGACTGAAAAAGATTCAGGCTCCAGAGTCAACTGAGCCAATTCAAAGAATAAAGACCATGATGGTCTTCTAAACACAAAGACTCCACCTCTGGCTCATAAGTACCTCAGCCACTTATTTCTGAAAGTTTGGGCAATGTCCTAACATTATATGCTTGTCCTGTTCTTGTAATTTCTTGTAAGGGAATTCTTGTTTGAAGACAAGACATTTGGTTTAGTGAACACTGGTCCGATCTGGTATGACCTTTTTTATGTGACACGCCCTTCATAATGCTTCCTGATGAAATGGGTATTATGCTCAGGACATCAGTATTTAGTCATTTCAGAGAAGAAGGAAGCGTATGAAAACAAAGTTGCCTGTTTTGACATAAACATTTACCTAGGTAGCCTGAGGTTTCAAGATATCTACTGTTGATAATCATATCCTATCTTTACTCTTAGTTGGAGAACGAACATGAATTCCAGAACAGATGGTATATAATCACTAGGGCAGAAAGGAGGGACTGCAAGAGAGGAAGACAGCATCTCCCAACTGCCTGGAGAGACAGGAGCCAAGAAGGAGGAGGCGACAGCTTGCGGAAGCTAAAAATAAACCCAGATTATTGACATAGCCTTGTTTGCTTCACAGTTGTGGGATGGAAAGACTAGACTTGTCCATTGTGTCATGAAAAAAAGTTATGTCTTTCTGGGTCTCTATTTAGTGACAGAAAAAACAACCTGGGGAAAATAACCTAATAGTGAAAAGACACAATCACTATTGAGTGTGGGAAAAAAAATTTCTTTGAAAGTATTTGCCAAAACATTTATTAAGTAAATCTAATGTAGTTGGGTACAATTTTTCAAAGTAATCCTGACTTCGGTGGCGAGAGAAGAAAAAGGAAGCACAAGGTACAGTCTAGGTTATTTGGAGCTTGGATTGCTGGTAGTCCTGAAACCATATATTCTGAAGGGTCATCCAAACTCTTCCAAAATCTAGCAACAGATGCACTCGAGAACTGTGAAACCTGAACTCTCAACCTCCTTGGAAAAGTGACTAAGCTGTCTTTTAAGTCTTACTTTCCTACAAATGTATACATCCCAACCATGTTTGTGCTATCAAAATGATTGCTGCCTGTGTCCTCAAAAAAGCTACCATATGTGCACTCAAAGTCTCCCCCCCTCGCTTCTCTCTATGCCCATGCTTCTGTTGCTCTACACAGACCTCTGTTAGCTCTGCTCCTCTCCCATCTCCTTTGTCTGTACAGCCAACTAGCCTATGTAAATTCCCACTTCAAAGAAACCTTCCTCAGGTGAATATACCACACTGAAGCAGAAAGTTAATTTTGCAGGTTGTGCCCCACCGTGCAAGCAAAGTCTTTGTGAAGGTGAGTAGTGATTGAATTACATCTGGATAGCCCAAGCAAGACAACAGTGCCGTTGAACATGTCCTGATGCAAAGTATTTTCATTGCAAAAAACAATCTAATCTATGCCCTCATCCTCTAATTAGTATGCACACACGTTTCCTACAGTAAACATTTCTTAGACATGTAACGAAAAAAGTGTTGCTTTCAAACTTCTTTTTAAGCTTTAGCCACATAACTGAAATGCAGTATAACCTCGGGGTCTTCCTACACACATCTCTATAGAAGATAAATTCCATTTTCCTCTATTACTAAGAAAGTTTTTAAGCCATCTCCCATTACAGTTATGTATCAGTTGAAAACAGAGAATATAAACAACAACTTAAAGATGGAGGTTTGAACTGGATGATTTCTAGCCTAGCGTTTTTGTTGTATCATTTTCCTCCCTGGTTCCATACCAGAAAATCACAGTGCATATGGCTGCCAAACTCTACAAGACCACGAATATTTTCCTCATGTGCTTCCTTTATTAGCCCTTTCTCATGTTTATGTGCCTCATGTAATTCACTTGCACACGTAATGAGCAAAATTTTAATCATTCAGTACAAATAATAACAACAAAACCTAATTTCCAGCTTCTAAATTATTTAAACGTTAGATAAAACAGAAAAATACAGAAAAATTCTGTAAAATACAGTCTAGCTGAATTGCTTTTTGCATAGTCAAGTTAGCTTCCAACTTGAAAAGTCAGCTTTCAACTGAGAAAGAACTTTTACATGGAAGATATTGAAAAACAACACCAACTTACATATGTTTTAAAGCCTTCTTTGGGGTATTTTTCTCATTTTAATTTCAAAGCAGTGCTACAGAGTTCACACTTTGTGGCTCCAAGCCCTCTCACAGCAGCTGTGCACTTCGGAGATGTTAGCCTAGCTTTTTAGGTATCAAAATTCAGTTTCCATTTGCAGTACAGAGAGCCCAAAGTACACCCCAAACTGGGCTAAATCAGCCTAAGAACATGAGACAGCTCCAGAAATGTGTCTTTTTCTTCATTCCTATCATAGGTTGCATGCTGCTGAGTTGCCTGATTAAACTTTTTGCTGCCTGGCTATAATACACGGACTCAAAGCAGCTGTACCTTGCCAAGAGAACAGGCCAAGGCCAGGCTCCAGCAGCAGTCTCTCAACTTCACTCATTTTGGGGGTGGAGGGGCATTTCCAGTCCAGTGTTATACAGCCATTACAGTTATTAAGAGTAGCGCTGAGTAACTGTTGTTAATGGAAAAAAAAAAAAAAAGCTACAACATTTGGAAATAGACAAATCATTTTTCACATCAGTGAACTATTCCAATTGGGCTCCACTTCCTCACATCGGATCAACAGGCAGCTAAAAGCTAAGTCATCTGTTTTCAAAATGGGACATACGATAAATACAACAGCCATCCTTGCTTGTGCAGCTCCATAAACTCTTCCCATTGCATAGATGGAGAGATGTCTGGAGCGTGGATGCTTTCCTCACAATTTTCTACAGCATGGCAGTGTTTTTAAATGCTTTCAGACAAGCCAGAGCATTTAACATTGCCAGATACACAGGGATGAAGCATGGATTAGAGCTGACAGTCAGACTTAATATTGCTAATCAGAATTAGTGCTATAAAAATAGCCCAGAAATCCAAAGGAGAAGGATTACAGTATTTGCAGTAACCCAAGATATCCCCTATGATGTAGCAGGTGTCACTCTTTCTGTTTACACCTATACCAAAGCTGAGTTAATTTGAACATGCCAAGATTATTCTTATTTTGCTCTGAAGCGCAAAAACTTCTACCTGAGGAAGAATTCACTGTTCAGAAATGTTGATTAATTAAAGTTCTTCAAGTCTCTGAGAGATATGAAAGCATCAGTATACTGGTTACTTCAAAGACCAAAGGCTTTAAGCTAACAGGTGTATTGAACGAGAAGAAGATGGCCCAGGCTTGTCAGTCCCCTACACTGAGATCCTTATTGCTGCCTCTTCCATATTTGCCAACGTATGGATCCAAAGGCACTGTGTCGTGGGACAACTCCAAGCTCTCCCTAAACCTCTCTGCCCCTGAGAGCAGAGGGGCACTCTGACCCTATGGCATCTGGCATGGAAGCGTGGATAGAGCAGAGGTGTGGAACCGAATCCCCCCATGCAGAAAAAAAAAAAAAAGGCACCCATTGACATTCATCTATGCTTGCTGAACATTGATGGAGACCAAACAGTGGATGATGGCACAGTGAGGGGTGGTGGTGAATTTCAGCTGTGGTGACAGTGACAGTGGGCACCTCCTCTCGTGCAGATGTTTCTGAGCGCAGCACGCAGCTCTTGTTCATCACTGGTGAAAATGCAGAGCTAATGGTGGTGACTGTGTTGAAAAATACTGTTTTGTAGTAAATAATTTTCTCCATCAAATAGTGTTATTGTTCTCTTTGTACTTGTTGTGGTTTCTGTGGAAATAAATTGGAGGCATTACTTTTGGAGTGACATACACATATGTATAGTACGCAACTTAGTAAGCTTCCAGAAACCCTTTTGCCAGGGACACAGGTGCTTTTGAGAAGAGGTCATTTTTTATTTCTTTTTTACTTCTGCCAATGCGTCAAGAAAATACTTTCACTTTTCTAGAACATCGTTTTTCTAGAATGTCTTTGTACATACGTGTTAGAGACTCACTCCAACCAGGTGGGTCTTTCAGTCTTTAAAGTAAAGTAATCCTTTGAGTTCAGAAAACATTGAATAGATAAAATAAGCAAGCTTACAGGTCAGAACTTAATTCAACAAAACACCCAAGCATGTAATTACTTAAATCAGCAAAGTAGTCAAAATAACTACAAGTGCTAGTTAATGCTCAAAGACTTTCTGATCTGAAAGCCAAAACCAAGGGACATTATACACTGGAGTGCCAAAACTTACAGCTTTATAGTTGTAATGGGAGTTGCAATTGCAGAACAAAGGCAGAATTTAGCTCTTTGACTATTAGTCCACGCGGAGTGGCTTTCCTACAAAACTGTCAGACGTTCAGTTTTGTACTGTACACATTGCAACCACTGGAGGAGAGTATATGGCCAGTCAGACACCAGGGTAAGCAACACCCATTCATCTGCAGAGCACTAAAGCAATTAATATTCCTTTCAAAATGTGTGCCTGAGTAACAATAAATGGCTTAGCTGCAATAAAAATCTCTTGTATTTCTCAAGGAGTTGCTCAAGTGCCAAACAGATACTTGTGAGCTATGATGACCAATAATTGGTTTCATTTCCTTGCTCTACAAATGTTGGGCTCAGACTGTAGTTTGCAGGGTGAAGAAGAAGATATGCTAATTCATACTAGCTCTCTGGATAGTTTTGTCTCTATGAGAAAGTACCTTTTGAGTTTAAAGTAACCTTACAACATAACAAAGTAACATTCTAAGTTTGGAGATCACAGCCCTGCTGCCAAATTTAGCTTAAGTTCATCAGCAACCTCAAACGTTACTTAGGAGACGAAGAGAAAGCAGCTAGACTTACTGAGATACCCACCTACACATGACATTCTAATGTTCATTTCCTTGGGAAACTAGAGTGCAAAATAATATCTGTAATATTTATGGTTACCAAAGAAGTATCTTCAGCATTTAAGAAACCTTTTCCCAATTCGATATTAACTCCGAAAATCTGCAGACAATCTCAGCTGAGAATATACCTTTTCCTGAACTCTCTTAGCTCCTGAACATTAGTAGCTGTTAAATGGTGGAGCACTCAGTGAAAAAACAAGACCTAGACAGTAAACATTATGCTCAGTCTTGGCAATATACAAATATATACATATTTTTAAATGCAATCCATCTTTTCTCCCTCTGCTAGAGCTTTTTGCCCTGCTACTTTTCCTACAGGCCTTGGGACAGGAATTGAACCTCAGGTACTGTGATAATAATACTGCATACTGCTTGCACTGGAAGCTGTGGGGACAGGAGCTGTGAATATGCAGGCTTTTTCCAACACAGCCACATCAACCAAGCAATACTGAAGCTAAAAAAGCTGTAGGGGAAAAAAAAAAAAAAAAAAACAGCACAAAGATGCATCTTGGAAGCTCTTCTCTTTGGAGGAGATCTGGTAGCTTCTTCCAGCTGGAGTACCCAGGTGGTGCCTTAAAGGAGAAATAAAGGCAGAGCAGAAGAGAGGCAGGAACCTTAGAGAACTGTAAAAATAATTACTGGTGTGCTCTGTCAGTGCATGAAAGCCCAGATGAAGACAAGAGGTGATTTTTTGTTGATCATAACAAGCTCCTGGTCAGGCTCATTTAGGCATACTGAGGAGAGCTGAGCTTTCACCCACCTCTGCTCTACTCCAAGCCACCACCTGCTTTAGCATGGACACCAGTGGTAATAGAGCAATACCAAAATTCATAGAATCACCTTCGACTTCAATGACAACAGGCGTTCAAGGCCAGGCTGGATGGGGCCCTGGGCAACCTGATCTGGTACCAGACCTGGAGGTTGGTGGCCCTGCCTGCAGCAGGGGGATTGGAACCTGATGGTCCTTGAGGTCCCTTCTAACCCAGGCCATTCTATGACTCTATGATTTTGAGCACAGTTAGAAATCTCACTCTTAATCCTTTTTCTTGGCTCTGATTTCTACTAATTAGCCTGAAATTGCATGCCATTGATCTGCAGGAGACACGTAAAAAATGAAATGTTTGTGGAACTAGCTTATGATTAAAGCTTTTGAATGATCCAGTTGTCGAGACTGGAAGACGTTCAGTGTGGAAAAAGGGTGAGGGGTAAATAAGGAAGTGGAAAGAAGTAGAAAGATGCAATTTCTATTTTTTTTTTCACTGCAGACTTTAAAATGATAAAACCCAGAGACCTGAAGCGTGAGGTAATTTTCCCCAGCATCCTGCTTTCTAAAAATATCATTTAGCTCTCTTCTTTCTCCACCTAATTAAAAGGACTGATGTCAGAGCCTTTGGTTATATCAACAGCTGCCCTGCCTCCATTTAGCTCCTCTTTCCTACCTATGACAACAGATGCTGTGTGTGTCAGTGATAAGCAGGGTCACAGGGCTATGCCAAGTCCTTCCATTGGATGCGTCAGGGAGGGGTGAGAGGAATGAACTCCAGAAGAGTAAAGTCAGGCAGAGGAAGAAAAGCAGAAAGGAAACCCTGACCAAAAGCAAAACTTGCTCTTTCCATTCACTTACCTCTTCTGTTTGACTACACTGCAAAGCACTCAGTTCATGCAACACCTTCAAAGAGTTAGAAGTCTAAAAGAACACTGTATCAATAAAGCTGATCCTGTTTGGGGACTGCAGAATAGGTCAGATGTCTTCAAAGACTCTCTTTCTTTATATGTAGCTGTTTCTCTGATGTAGATATTTACCTTTCTGACCACTTCACAATAGTCATATTTACAAATTATTAAGCATACACCAGGATTTCTCCCATGATGTGTTTTGCAGAGTATAAATTTGTCCTCACCAAAATACGATGCTGAAGAATCAGCTCACACACAAGTTATAACTACTAGAACCTCCACATGATTGTCTGTGGGGCGTGGTGATAACTTAAACTGAACTTCAGAAAAGCATAATCAGACACTTAAACCTGAAACATGTGAATTTCATTCATAAATTTTGGAATATGCTCTTAAATTCATTCTGGGAACGGCTAATTTCGATACCAAGTTTCTTTTCACTGACCCAATGAATACAAGTTTTCTATGTATGTGATCCTATCTAAAAGAAGAAGAAACTCAGGTAGATCTAAAATTAGTAAATCTCAAGAAAAAACTCAAGAGGGTATTTCTCCTTTTGAACAATGGAACAATGGAGAGGGGCTGTGGTAGGAGATGTCGGCAGAAAAAAATAAATATTTGATCGGAAATGTACCAGCAGGATTCCCTCCCCTTTTTGTACATCAACACTCATGTCTGGCCTGTTATCATTTGTAACAATGAATTAAAAGACAAAGCCTGTCTCGTTAACGTTATTTTGCATGGTCTTTAGTACCTAGGCATTTGCTTCCTTTTAAAATAAATAAATAGCTGGAGAGGAAACAGTCCTTGTGCTGGCCCAAGCACTAAGGCAAATTTCCTAAGACCAATTCTGCCATGCAGTCTGAATTTCCAGGAGACCACAACTGTCATCATTAAGATCAGGTAGCTTGCCAGGCACCTTCCTGGCTTATGGAGCTGGTCATACATAGCTTCACCGCTTCACATTCCATCTGTATAGACACAAAGCCAGGAGTAACAAGCCCAATCTTACCTGCAGCCTATGGGCATAAATAGTAATCAGCTGAAATCAAGAAGAGGGCTGCAACTTCAAGACTTAATATACTAATATCTTGCCCCTTGTACCACACATGCTATTTTTTGTACCATACTCTGGTGTGTGTGAAATTCTTCAAAGAAATAACGTTAAATTCATAGAAAATGCAACTGAGCAATTCACCCAAAAAAAAAAAAAAGTATTTCTAAAAATGCTGCTCTGGTCCCTCTTAAGAAGCCTGGAGGAGGAATTCCCCATCCAAAATGCAGACTCTGCTCTCACTTCTAGCTGATCAAGCTGTGGGACTGGCTTGTGACTTGCCAGGTGTCTTCCCATGAGCTCCTGGAAGAGTTCATGAAGGCAGAGGTGAGTTCTTCCTTTTACTTATAAAGGAATCAACACCAGCATCGTTACCACCTTACAAAGTTCTTCCACAGCAAGGGATGGAAATATGGCATCAAGCAAAAGCATTAGTTAATTGCACCTTTTTAGCTGCATCCACACTGACTGCTGTTACCTCTTGATCTTCAGAGTCTGAGCAGGAGGTGTCAGAAAGCTATTTGATTCCTTAGAACCAAGGAACTAATTATAAAATCAACACATAAAATAAATGTAAATACTTCTCCCCTCAACTCTGCATTACACTATACCTAATTATGTTGACTTGCAACCTGCTAAGTCCATTTGAGTCAGGGTCTGGCTGCAAGGACAAACTCATCTTGGAAAACCACTTTTAAGTGGTTTTTATGCTTTTAGCCCCAGAAGATCTTTATTTGATGTGCCATCTCCTAAATTCATAGCCCTAACTGAACAAAAGTTCAGTTATGTGCTGTGTTATTATGCTACCAAAAATATTGACTGCCAATGAACTAATCAAGTTAATAGGTTGTGCAGAACATTTATTTCAAATTAAAATGCTATTATATCAACAAAAAAAAAACACCTCTGGCAGTACCATTTTAAAAACAGCACACATTACTCATATTGACGATTTCTAATTTCTTAATAGGATTAAACAAATAATGTATATATTGATAATCTCCTGTTGCAGCTGACTCTGAATACATTTTACTGTGGTAAGATAAGAAATTCTCTGATGGATGCAGAGCACCTTTTGGCTAGTGTCGTACTAAACATATGCATGAACTTTCCCAGGTATTTACAAAGAAATGTCTACCTTTTTTTTCTTCTCACACATGATGATGAAATGATCACCCCCAAATTACTTATTGACAGGTTCAAAGACCATTACAATTAGATAAATTGCCTTCTCTAGTTCCATATCTTAGCAAGATGTGAGCACTCACGGATAAAATCTTGTTGCCTCTAAGACACATGGCAACCTTGAGGGTACAGTTCTTTGAAAAAAACTGCTTAACACCAAAGACGAAATAATGAAAAAGTTTTAGTTATGTGAAAATAAGAAATGGCAGCAGGAAATATTGGGTGAATTTAATTGAAATACCTACTGGTAACTACTACACAAAAATGTAGAGGTCAGTATGGACTGTTAAGGTGTTCTCATTTACCTTCCTCAGTGATGTAGACAGAAAAACATCCTGCTGTAGAGATGATGACAGGATTTGCTTAGGGTCAGTGGAGGGTACCCCTCTGATCTAAAAGCTCATTGGTCAAAGAGAAATTCATTGTAAAGAAGCATGCTTTGTTTCAAAAGACGTCACTAACTTTGGTCCAAAGTGGCTCCTGCCCCCACTTTAAACATTATCTCAGCTAAATAATTGCAGGATATTTTTCCTGACAAAAATTTCATACAACCCTACTGAAAGCAAAGTGACAATTACTGACAAAAAAAAAGAAGGAATCCAATGTGATTTCAGTTGCCTATTTCAACATTTACACGTTCTTCTGTCATTTATTCCCTAATTGTGTAATTATTATATGATATCATAAGCCAAATGGTATCTCACTCATCTATTCTCACGCGTTTCAGCAGCATTTGAGAAACACCATGGTTTTTCACAAGCTAGTCCTCTGTCGTCTAATTTCACATTGCATTCAGAGTTTGCCAGTCCTAGCTCAAGCATCAGAGCATGGGGGCATTGCTATTATCGTGTTAAGCCCTCGGGACTAAGCTGTCTTATGTTGCATATAAGCTACATTATTTCACCTTTGATCATCAGCAAACCTTAGTAAAGGTAAAGGCTGTAAAAGTCCACCATGTTGATGATTTTATTTTCTATTTCAGCTCTTCTTTTTCTCTTTGAAATGCTGAGTGTCTTTAGGGGAAGGCAGATAGCACAAGATCAGACTCAGCCTTTCCACTGAACCTTTACTAAGACACCACCATCCAATCTCAGTTTTTAAGGAATGTAGCATCTGAATAAGGATGATCTGAAATATGAGGGGACCTCAAGACCAGTGCTTTACTGATTAAATGTAGTTCTCTCTATAGAGAGCAGAAGCATCTAGTCATAGTCTGTGTTTTTGCTGCATTATAAATACCTATATAGAGGCTAATATGTTGTAAGCAAACAGAATCATAATACAGATCTAAAAGACAGAGCACTGAGGCAAGCAAGCACATTTTCTGGTGAATTGACACACTGTTATAAGCAGCCAAGTGACAGATAATTAACCATTTAAAGAACTGTTAATAATTCATAAACAGAACTTTAACTTACACAGTGACATGTAGTTCCGCTAGGTCTGAATTAAATCTAAAAGCTAAAAGTATTAACGCTCATTTGCAGATGCTCAGTGTTCCGATAACAAGTCCCAAAGGCATATTCTCCTCATCTTGCTTTTAATAAAACACACCAGCCTAAGGTCTCCTACTCACTTCATTCCGAATTTTTAAGATTTTAATTTGAATTAACAACTCTGTAAAGAAGAAAATTAGAACTCATGGGTATTTATAACAGATTTTTTTCCTACCTCCCCCTCTTTGGATGATCAGAAGGAATCTCACCACTGTACAGCAAAAAACTAACAACAAATTAAGGATTCAAAGAGGAAATAAAACAGATTCTCTTCAAATCTTCCATGGAAGAATGCCTGATTCTAGTTAGGTAAAGGGCAAACTAAAAATGGTTTCTAAAAAAAATCATATTGAGCTAAAGATTCATTAAAACTTTTCAGGCAAAATTTTTCTCAACATCTATAGGCTGAAGTTAAACAGATCCAGGAAACAGTCTGGCATTGCATAGCAGTACAATTTCAGCCCAATATAAGAGGGTAGTTTAATAAAGCAGCATCCTGTATGAACACAGCACAGTGTTAACATTTTCAAGTAGCTGAAGATCAACCCTTTAATAAGGTGATATCGTTTATAGGCTTTGATTTGGTTCCTGTTACTAAAAACAAAGAGATTTATTCTAGCAGACTGCTGCATCAAGGAAAGGAGTATAGATGTCCCAACAGGCTGACATGCCCCATCTGAGGCAGATGTCTCAGAGACAAGGAGAACATTTCTACTGAGATGTACTAGGGCATGAAGTTCTCCTCAAGAAAAAAAGTCAATGAACCAGACAACTCACTCATGCAAAATGGCAGAGATCCAGTGGAGATTTGCCTCAATTTATGGCAGCTAATATTCTATCACGTCAAAGCTTGCCATAATTTAAGTTCCCTATCCATGGAACAAAATAAACTTAGACCATGTACACTTTTAAAACCAAAAGAAAATAGCCCTTACCAAAGAAATGTGGTGGACTAAGATACGGTACCTTTATCTTTTGTGATCCAAAGTATCTACTTCACATGATTATGTGACAAGTATTGGAAAACAGGAAATTTTATCATTCCCAGCGTGTATGTGGCTTGAATCAGTGGTACAGTAGATATTTAACAGACAGAGACAAGAGATGAAAACAGGCAAGACAGATGCATAACACAGACACTTTCCCCAAGATCCCACAGGAAGGCTCTGGCAAGGCCCAAATTCCTTACTGCTGTGCACCCTGTAATGATGTTTCTTTCCAAAGCATGCAATGCACATCAATAAGTGCCCAAGCTGAAGAAAATATATGTGAAAATGAACTATAGAATAATTTCTTTCCACTTACGGTTAAAGCAAGATCTCTCCCTAAAATCCCTTGAGCAATGACATTTATACAGCCTCTTGCTGTTCCATGCCCACTCCAAACATGTAATTAGGCTAGAAGTGATCCCAAAACATTAATTTCATTTGCAAAAGGTCACTAAATGAAATACAAGCAAACTGTCTCAGTCCTTCATTGCTAAAATAAAAGCTTTTCATCCATTTTATATGCAACTACCATCCAAAGCAAGAAATGATCTGTCACAGTGTCTAGCTTGGTATTTATTCAGGACTATTACAAATTGCATGTTCACATTCAGCATTGTGGTGGTGTACAGACACATTAGTGACTGCAGACAGTCCAAGAGGCCCAGGTAGGACATCACTCTGCAGGAGGCAGTGTGTCTGATAAGCAGTTCTTCATAAGTAGAGCTAGGCTGTATATGATATCCAGGCTAAATCAGAAGCACTGAAAGCAACTGCATTTTGCATATTTGTGAGCTCTATATACACACATCAGAAATGAACATGGGCTGAACCAATGAAGTATTAATGGTTCTCAAATCCATTCCCACAAGTCCCCTGCAGGTCCACAGGAAAGAAGGAATGTTCATGAATTCAGCAATAATACTGCAATTCACTAATAACAGCCCCGGGAGATATCTCAGGTATCTGATAACATAAGTGAGCAGCAGCAGCATGGACATGATAGCCCCCAGATGGATTATACAACACGCCTGTGAAGCCACAGCAATGAAGCCCCAGAGGATCATAGGTTCGTAGACAAATTTGCATTGGAAAACACCTCATAAGGTCATTCTGAGTTCACTGGATTCTGTCTTCATTTCAGGGACAACTCAACATAGTTACACTTCCACTGAAAACTTTCCACCAAAAAGTGTAAGACTGTGTAGGGGGGTTTTTGGCAACTAGAAAAGCGAGCAGCACCAGATACAGTCTAAGCACTGCTCATGTCCTAGCCACCTGAGATACGAGCACTGTTACTCTATCTCATATGGGCTGAATGTGTTGGGACAACAACAACAAGCTGCAGTGGTTATAAGCTACCCAACCGTCTTGCTACAAGAGTCTTCACAAAGTGAAATTTATTAGAATAGCATCTGGGAGCACTGAATTGTGAAAAAAAGCATTTGAACTGTGGTATTGCTGTTACAATTTGTAATGTATCTATTGTCCCTTCTGCAAGGACACACCCAGAATCTCACCAAATTCAGACAGGGTCGCCTAATATAAAACATCTTGAAAAAGAACAACAACTGCAAACCTAGTAACAATATTGAAATTCTCAAGCATTTGTGTGTGTGTGTGTGTGTGTGCATGAAGTAAATACACATAAAATAAAAATTCAACAGGGCAAAATTTAAAATGGCTGCAATGCTGTTGGGAGAAAAAAGCTTTTATTTCAATGGGGTGAATCTTCCAGGCCTAGTCACTATCAGGCACTCACCCACTGTGTGGGTGGCTGCTATTCAGTTTAAAGAGCATTTCTGTAGACATGCAGACTTAACATCTAAACATTTACAGATTCTAAACTCCAAATCTCGATACTTCAGCATGGATGGATATTAACACAAGTACACAACTGGGTCTCAAGGTCAGCCTGCTCAGGCAGCCTATTATGCTATCTGCCTCACTGAAACGCCACATGGAGAGCCCAAGCACATGGAGGCTCCATGTGGGAGATACGACAAAAAGTGTGTGAGAGATTTGAAAGGTCTTCATGACTCTCTGGAACGGCATCTTCGGAAAGTGGCTTCACTGGGTTTTCTCTGGGGAGCTGTGAAACAGAGTAAATCATGGTTAAATGTCACAGGTTATGGTCCTGACGTTTGGAACTGAAAAGACAGCTAGTGGATAGATAGATCTGATCAGTTTTCTGCTTTCCAGTGAAAACATTGGGAACTCCTGTGTCCTGTCCACAAATACTGTTCAACTGTGTGCACTTCGGAAGCTTGTCAATAGGGCTACAGGCATACCTATGGTCTCCATCATATAAGGACACTAAACCAAAGAACCACAGGTTAGACTGTCCCTGAGATTGTTATGTAAGCGTCCAAAGAAACATCTTATTCTGTCTACAGCCTCCAGGCAGGCACATCTTGGTAAACTGCCTATCAAGCTAGTATGATTTTGAAAAGTGATCAGAAGATAGGAATTATTAATTCAAACTGCTTCATGGAGGTTAAGGAAACTCATGACAGCTAATGGCACTCACATGAGGGTCATTTAGAGGCTTGGTAACTTCTCTAATCCTCCATTCTGTTCCACATGCCTTCATTAGTAGCCTGACAGTATCAGACCATCAACATAACAGCTGCAACAACATACATCCAAAAGCATCCAGAAAGAGCACCAAAACTGAATGACTGTGTGCAACGGGCCACAAGCAAGAGACACCTATTCATATGGAGCTTAAAAATAATTGTGAGTAACTGAAACACAGAAGAGCTGCCACTGCTTTGCTGAAGCTGAACCTTGCTTTTTTTGAATCTAGTATTTTTCTAGTTCCATCCATGGTTACATTTCTTCTTGATCTATATAACGTGGAAAACAGGTGTGACCTGCAGATTTAGGGAGATGGTGGGTCCTTGTCATAACATCTGGAAAAAAAAAAAAAAAAAACCCAGACTAAAAAGTTGTCTCTGTTACAGGAGTTCCATAGCCATCTTTAAATAGGGAAATTATTTCAATAACCTAGCTACTGAAAGAACTGAGTTCCAAATTTCAAAGAGTCTGGAAGGGCACATTTCCATGGGTCTGACCAAGTGAGCTGCTCTTCACGCTGAAGCCAGATGAAGTCAGAGGAGAACATTTTGGTCATTGAGGGCCAAATCTCTGAAGATCTTTGAGAGCAATTACTGTTTTCTATGCTTTGCCAGGACCACATGTATTTTAAGGCCATTATTCACTGTGAGTGAAAGAATGCCAATTTGGCTTCCATTACACCACATACATAGCGTGGTGCCAAAATAAGATGTTAATTGAAAATAGCTACTCTGCATTTAATTCACAACCTGTTTTAGTCCAAATTAACTTCCCTATTTAGACGTGGCTTCAGGCACCTCTAAAAAAATCTGAGAGCCAGCATATTCTAGAGCAGTTTTTTTCCAAAGGTTCAGAAGAACTTGTGCAATGTAGCCAGATGAGTACTCTACGCAGCTTCAAAATAGACATAAACAATACAATCAATTTAGAGACAATCTAAAACTACTAAGCTGCCTGTGGAGGTCTGAAAACTAATGGTTGCCAAAAAAAATCAACCTAAAATTGCAACACTTATGATTTTATGATTATATCTCAAATGCTGGCAAAACTCTGGGCCTTGGGCAAGTCCTTTAGAGAGACGCAAGTTTAATCTTCATCTGTGGAAAAAAACAACCTGAAATATAGCTTGCAAAAGTACCAAAAGCTGGTCTAGTAATTACTGGTTTGAACTATTTATAAATAATAGGCAGTTGGCCTTTTGGAAATACTGCTAGAATGTGCACTGCATGAGAAGCAGGGAATTGATGTTCTCGAAGATAAGTATCATCTGGAAATAACTGCTATTACAACAGCTGTATGGTAAACACAGGAGGAGTCTCAATATTCTCAATGCTGCACATCTGTGCCTGCAAAACACAGATAACTGACAGCCATTAACCATTCTTAACAAGAAGGATATGCAATACAGCATAATTGCTGACATCAGACATCTGAACTACCAGAAACAGTCCAAAGGCCCTCAAATTCCGTTTCTTTGCATGGAAGATTATATTTATGTCAAAAATGTGTAATTAAGTCTGCTGTCTACTGCAGTAGGTGGTGGTTCACTGTAGAAAGCAACTACAATTTTGTTACTGTTATCAGCTTGATGGGAAATATCTGTAATCTTGTATAGCTGAAACATTAAAATCAGCACTGGCTGCTCACGTGATTTCATTGAGATTCATATTACTTCTGTTTCTGGTTTTTAATATTGTTGCAGCTTCTGCAGTTGTACACAGTCACGCAATTCTATGAGAACGTCAATATCACTTTTTAAAAAAGAAATATATGGGACATTCTCATACATATATTCTCACATTTTTATTTAGCTGTAAATGTCTAACTCTTGAAGATGTGAAAACTCTTCCTAACAAGAGCCCATAAAAGTTCATGAACCAAAAGGTAAACACAAAAGGACCCAGACTACAATTTGGGAGAATTATTTTCTTTTTAAAGATGGTACTGATATTTTTAAAATCTTGAAACTCATCAACAAATGAGAAACACAGTCCCGTGATTTTGAACGACAAATTGTAAATATTGGAAAGTGACAGAACAGAGGATGCAGAGGGAGTTCTTCATCTCTCTTATCTGAACCTGCAAACTTCTAAGTATGCCTGAAAAAAACAGCCAGCAAACCTGCCCAAGGACCTGGTGCTACGTGCCTGCTCAGGCGTAGTGTGGGATCTTGTGCAGCAGCGGTGCACAAGGCACTCCAGTGACACTGACACCTTAATAGCATCACCCTGCTCTCTGCAGCACAAATAGATGCAGTGGATTTGCTATGCTAAAAAAGAAAAAAAAAGAAAAAAGAAAAAAAAAATGTGAGTAAGGGATATTGACGCCAAGGTACACACCGAATTGCACCACACAGTCTATATGCTATCACTCGAGTTACTGGAGGTGATGCCCAGCTCAGTACATTTTACAGTGTGTAGCAACATGTCAAGCTCAGCAGGCTTCTGGGCTGCATGGGACATTCTGAGAAAGCCTCAGACAGTGGCAGAGGGTGAAGCAAGAATTTGACCCTGTTGTGCTTGTGGTAAAGTGGAGAAAATGTTAAAATTCATTGTCAGGTAAAGATATTACCTAAACTGACAGCCACTCAAAACAGTCTGCAGTGATGTCCCTGAAGCGTTGTTAAACTGGTGTCACCTTGCTAGAGCTCAGTGTCTACTGGTACCTGCTGTTTGCAGACCTGTACAGGCATCCTGGGGCATGCACTGGGAAGAATCTGTGGGCTAGTCGGTAGAAGTCCAGAGGTGAATTAAAAATGACTTGAGGACAAGAAAATGTGGCTGATCTGGAGGAAGAGGGGATGAAGTTGCATTCTTTAGAAAGGAAAAAGAAAAAAAAAAAAAAAACCATGAAAAAAGATTTCAAGTTTCTCAAAACTTGAGGCAAAGAGTAATGTAGTTCTCTGTTCTTTGCATCTGTAATGGAAGGGACAAGAAGTTATGGCAGTAAGGTTAGACAACAAGAAAATCTTTGCAGCAATGCAAGGGTTTCCTGGGGGTATCGAGGCCCCAGAACTAGGAGAATATGTTATGAAGCTACCTTTGGATGAGTGACACAGCCTGTCAGCACCCTTTTCAATCATATTTGATGAGTGCCATGGCCAAGCGATGACATAATCTCAGCTCACTAACTGGCTATACCAAATCACTCTCTTTTATTGCACGTTTCATGTACTAACTCCAGTGCCAAAAAAGGAAAGTAATCCGATGCCAAAATATAGCAAGCTGGTAAAGTCTAATGGTGTGGAGCTATGGGGATCTGTTCTCCTTTTACACTTCGCAGAGGCAGAATTTAGTTCGAAAAGCACAAATCGTGCTGTGGCATAACCCCCAGGAAAGACCTATACCCATCCAGCTTTCTCCTATGTGGGCTCAATACATCTAGCAGTTCCCATTACACTGCCTATTTTCTGAGGGTGTTACTCCATCTTTGTTTTGTGACTATGTGCAGTTTTCTCATAGATATTTCCTCCTTGTTTCACAGTAGATGAGCTGGAAAAGCCAATCAGAGACCAACTGGCCCTCTCAATCACTTCTGCTTTATTGCACAAGAGTGCCATACACTTCCACAAGCAACGAAGCGAGGTGATGTGGATGCTGCCTCTTGCCAAGCCACGCTGCCTAGCTGTGCACGGTGTAAGTGCCCCCTCTTGCCTGAAATCCTTAGCAGCATTGCCCTTCTACACCTGTGCTGATAAAATCAGTGTTTCCATGCTCCCTTCAACCACTTGGAATGTCAAATAGCTGCCCAGAAAGTTCAGTGGAAATCTAACTGTACGCCATCTCTTTTCAATGGAATAACGTGTACAAACATTTCATAATCCAGGCCTGATTTACCTTACAAATAATTACACCTACCTCTGATAATTCTCTGGGGTCAGTGCACTGGAATTTCTGCACAGTTAACAATCACCTCACTCCAGAGCACTCATTATATAACCACTTTTAGGATACTGCCAAGCATTAGAAGAAAAGAAATTATCTCAAGATGGAACATGCATAGCTTTCATTCCCAATATGCACCATTGGGAAGTCCCTGCACAGCAGGCAGCACTTGCAGGCTGTTCCCTGCAGTCAGTGGATTTTACATCACTACGTATTGTTAATTTATTTCCCCATCTGTTGCCCCTATACCACCTCCAGCTGCTGGTTAGTCCCCACAGACAGAAAAAACAAAGATACAATCTATGATTTTCCTTCCTGGAACCAACTTACTTAAATCATCCCTAAGCTTTTCAAACGTAGCTACGCCTTCTCTCTCTAAGTCAGCACCTCACTGATGCAATAAAAGCTTGGAATATTTATACTTGGCACTGGAGACCACAGTTATAAATGGAACAAAACCCATCAATCACCGTGAGTAGTTAACAGTAGCCTGTTTCTGTAGGACAGATACCAACACAGCAGAATGGAGAAGCAAAACAGTTCTACACATTACAAAGAAGCAGCAGAGCACAGTCCTGGTCATAGTGGCCACAGAAAAATGTTCCAGAGCTGAGACATCTAACAGGGATTTCTCACAGCCTGCCTAGCTCCCTCAACTTAACCAAAATATATGAGCCAAACAACCGGTACAAAACCAATGTCTCATCAGATTCCAGAGCAATTAAAGTGAAGAAAATAGCATAAAGTAAGTTGTGTGAATTATATTTGTATGCACGCACACACAAATTCTTTATAGGAGGAATTCCCAGCAGCTGCTCCCATCACTTCCACAATCGTCTCATTAATGTGTAAAGACATTAATAAACAATGGCTCACAAGAAAGGATGATTGGGACTGCTGCTGTACAGAGCATCACTAATCTAAAGGAACACTCACGGGGTTTGGTTGAAGTTTCATGCATATGTCCATGTGCGTATCCAAACAAACATGACGCCAATGTATGCATTCCTATCACGTCACGGGCACTGTCCTAGATGTCCAGTCCCATATTCCTGCTCCAAACAGTGCAATGAATTCAACAAAGTCTGAAGGCAAGCAAGATCTGACAGGATGCCACAGAATATCTTGAGTTCGAAGGGACCCTCAAGGATCATTGAGTCCAACTCCTGGCTCCACAGAGGAGCATGAAAAATGCAGCCCCACTGAGAGCAGTGTCCAGATGCTCCCTGAACTCCGACAGTGTGGGGCTCTGACCACTGCTCTGCGCAGCCTGTGCCATGCCCACTGCCCTCTGGTGAAGAACCTTTTCCTAACACCCAGCCTGACCTCCCCTGACACAGCTCCATTGCGTTCCCTTGGGCCCTGTCTCTGTCCCCAAAGAGCAAAGCTCAGCACTGACCCTCCGCTCCCTGTGAGGAGCTGTAGGCCGCCATGAGGCTGCATGAATTACCCTGGGAACATTTTGTTTTCTCAACAGTTCATGTGTTACAGCATACAGGGCAAGGTTACACCCCAGAGAGCTAACTTACCCTCTACTTCATCTTTCCCACTATATCCTAGATAAAAACCACACAAGGACATAAAGAAAAGAAGATCAAAGCAAGAGAAGACAGATGTCCAGATGATCCCTGGAGCCTACACGAAAACTTTGTTTCATACTAGATCCTTGGATTCCTGCATTCTGCCCTAGGACACCCCACGTCTCAGCTGTTGAAAGGAAAGTTTTTGCCAAAATGCATAAAAAAACATGGGAGGAAAGTCCAGCTGAGATCCTCTAGCTGAAACAGCCTTGACTTAAGCACAGCCCAGTTCAGCACTCTTCTTGATCGTTAACACTGGCTGCTGGTTGATGCTAGAAATACAGGGACCACAAAGCAAGCAGTACCCTCTCCCCACTGTTTTGCTAACACAGAAGCTACAAAAGTATAACTCAATGCCACAATCTCTGTTTTTTCACACACTAGAATTACCTCTTTCAGCATTTTTTCTCCTAATGGTATATTTCATGCTTCAGAGATTATAGAAAACTGAAAAGGAGCAAGAAAACAAGGGAACGCCTTGAAAACTTGACAGACAAACCCCCCTCATCCAAATAAATAAATAAATAAATAAAGGGTTTCTGATGTTCAGTTATCTGCAACAGGTTGTTAGCTACTGCTTTCCCCAGATCCATTCCCATTATGTGCAGGTGGCAGATGCTTTTTCTCCACCATTTCTTCACTCTTCTGGAAATAATATTAACGCTGCTTTGACAACTGGCTGACTGGAAGAAATCACCAATAACCAAGGACAACACAACCCTCCTTGGTTTTCCTCAGGTTTTAAAAGCACAAGGAGGTTGGATTAGATGCTGCTGCAAGGTTTACTGTAGCTGGCTAATAATGTACCCCCACGCTGCTCACCTGCCCTGTGTACCACAGCAAAAGGTGTGTACAGGGAGACTGAAGTCCCTACCACGCCCTGATGTAGCAGGCTTTCCCACTTTTCGTATTTCTATGCCAAAACCATGCTCATTGCCTTTTGAAAGCTGACCTACTCTGACATGGGGGTAAGACAGCCTGGCTCTACACCCTCAGTCAGTTGTGCCTGATCCAATATACCACTTAGGCTGATAGGAGCATCCTGTCAAGGCTTCAGGGGAATTTCTGCTTGGCTTTTTGCTGGATGCTATGAGCAGTGGTAGCAGTGCCAGGTGTCCCCTGGCTGTGGTCCCTGACCTGGCACTCCTGACACCACTCTGGTATGCCATCAACCACCAGAAGCAACACTGAGCTCATGGTACAGAAGTGCAGGGCTTCATGTTTGCTAATATTGCCTCCTGAAGATGCTGTGGTACTCACATAGTGCTTTATGCTTCCGTAATTATTCCACTACTAGCACATGGATTTGCTACACTTCATTTATCTACACCCTCCACAAAGGCACTGGAGCAGTTTTGGCAAGGCACAAAATAAGAGCACCAAGCTTTATCATCTGACTCAGACTAGATGGGATCAACTATGGATTCTGCGTCTTTACCTGGTGAAATAATTAATTTTTCCATTTGTTTTCTCCTCCTGCTGCCTCACACTAAGCTGCAACCCTTGGCACACTCCTGGTTCCCTCTGCTTAATGCCTGCTCCAGTGAGCATGGCATTGCTTACTGGACAAGCACACAACTGCAGAAGGTGACTAACAAACATATCGTCAGTATCCCTTAGTCCCACCAACTTTCTCTTAAGGAAGCAGCATCTGCTGAGGAGAGGAAGACATACGCTCTGTGCAGCACAACAGCCCCTATTATCACTTGGGGCTGTGTTGTGAGCGAAGTAGGGGTTCATAAGGCAGCACCAGCTACAGGTTCTGTTGCTTCTGCTTTTCCTTCCTTCTTTTCCAAGGAAAGCTGGTGCTTTTCTTGTCTTACCCTGGTTAAAATGTGATATGGAGAAGTCATAAAGGATTTCCTCATGCTGCCACAGAAGAGAAGAATATCACATTACACTCTCTCTACTTCTATTTTCAGGGTGTGCCAAAAGCTAAAATAGCACATACAAGCCCATATCAATGACTTTCCTCTATATCAATAGTTTCCTGTACTTGTCAGAAACAAAACAGGCCCTTAAGAAAAGTGATCATCGCTCTGCAATGTTTTGCCCTGGCCTGGGGAATGCATGACCAACATGCAAGAACGGCCAGGTTTCCTTTTTCCAGTTTTTTCTTGACATCCAGTAAGAAGTCCTCCCTGAGCACTCCTGTCAGAAGAGCTGAAGAGTCCTCCAAGGATAACAAGGCAGACAACAGCCAAGAGAAGCTGTACGAGCCTTCAGTGGGCACAGAGGAGAGGGATGCAATGATGACATACCCAGTTGTTTATGACAAATCCCAACACTAATGTTGGGTTTTGTCTTTGGTTTTAAAAAGGACTCTGAAAAAACAGAGCGGAGTTAAAGGATCAGCTTGCACCAGTTGTAACTCCTAACTCTCATCTGTAGTCATTCAGAACTGGGGGAATTTCCTTGTGTTTTACTTCACTTTCCTAAAACATCCAGGTTTTACATGCTGTCACACAGTTCCTTGACATCTAGATCCTGCTGGGTTTGGTAACCTTAGAAAATTGAGCCCTTAAGTTCAAGAAGTGCAATCTCCACAATTTGTTTTAATAGAATACTGCTTTAGTGAGAGCCAGGGCTTATAAATATGCTTCCCTAAAGTTTTCAAGACTTGTAACAAAAAATGTGGGATAACAATCAGATTTACTGCTTTCAACACATCTGCATTCTGCTTGCTACAAAATAAAGGTCTGATCATTTATTCTGGAGTGAAGGCCTGCTGTGCATTCTAAATACTTAAACAGAACAGCAAAAACATGGACTTCATGATAGGCATAAGAGTAAGAATTTATCTATGAAGTTGTTAGCTGTATACTGCAGCCACCCTATAGTGTAAACTTCGATGAATCTTTACAAATCTTTGAATATGTTTTGTAAGATTTTTTACAGAAGAAATAGTTTTAGGAAAAACGTACATTCACCATATTAGTGATGGATGAAGCTGTGGAACATGTACAAAAGACAATTTTTGAACCAAACTGTTTAGCAAAATCTTTCCATGCTTTATAAACGTTGTGTATGTTGTTGCTGAACATGTCTTTCTAACTGTCATGAACTAAAACCCATATAGGGAGAAATCTGGCTATTTTTCGTGGCAAGACAGAAAGTCAGCTCTAAGGAATCTGAACCTATTTGAATTTATTGTGAAAACTTGGAAAACACTGCCAGTTGCTGGACATACCTTTTTTGTGTGGACCAGCAAGTCACCAGTGTAACTACCCTTGGAGCAAATGGTCTCTAACTTCAAACTGAACAAAGCCGATGCAAATCTTGCACAGCTATGTTGATTTACACAGGGCTTTTGGAAATATGATTGCTTGTCCTGATAGGTCTATGTAAATATAAACCCAATTTGCCTTCACCTTTATGAGAGTCACTGCAAGGTTTTGCCATTTATATTGTTCTCTGTTGCTAACTAACTCATGCATTCTTCATGGAGCCTGCTGCTCAGAAATACACTAGGATGACAGAACTCTCAGTGAGAAATTTTAGCAGATTAAAGCTAAGTGTTAAGACCAAGAAGTAAGACGTCAGGACACCCTACAGCTCTCCTGCTGTATTATTGTTGTGACCAGGTATTGATTGCCACCATGTTGGTATTTGTTCAGTACTGAATGCTTCTTCTTTTGCCCATGAAGGAAATTTTGCTGCATTACTTTGCCAAGTATTTGTCTTGTTCTGTAAATATCTGCACATTCAATAGCTTATTACTCGATCTACCAGTATTTAATGTGCTAAAAATAAAAAGAACAAACAAACAAATGAAGCTCTACTACAGCAACAAAAATCTATAATGCCAAACATCACTGTACCATACTATATAACAATGAAATACGATTTTTCTTTTCCACTTGTGTGCTGGTATTAAACATAAAACAGCCAATTTAGGGACCCCTGGTGCCAGTGACAAACACAGTGACAGCCATGGTTACATTTTATGTGAGGAAGACTACTAAACTTTCCCAGCGCCATGGAAAAAGAGCTGTGAAAAATCACGTGGGGGAACTCAGAGGGATCAGAAGATGAGTTAGAAGCTTTTAGTTTACCATTTTTATATATAATTTTGAAAAGAAAGTGTTGTGTGGTGGTGCTTCTTTAACACTGCAGAAGGCTGCTAGAAAGGGGGAAAGAGAAACAGTTTGACTAATTTTGACTATTCTGTTACCACTTGTTTCTCAGTGAAACTGCAGAGGTGAGGAGTTCTATGAAAATCTATCCTTCAAAGTAAGAGTGTGGAAACAGGATCCCCACGTCATGGATTTTAAAATACTTGCGGTACTACAACACTGGAGTTATGTTGGAATGGCAACACATTGTCTCCATGCCACCTCAGACACATTACAGCATTGATATTTGAATTTGCTTTCATATATATTGTATCTAGCTCTTCAGTAAGCACACGTTGCTGCAGATGTAATGTCCTCTATAAATGCAAGGCTATGTACTTTACAAACTTAGGGAAAATTACTATGGGGCCTCTTTCATTGGAATCAAGAGCAAGGTCTTTTGTTATGACACCCCTCATGTGGGAACCTGAACTTGGACAAGGAAGGTAGGAGCGGAAGATTACCCCTTAATGGCCCTGAACACAGCTCTTGTCCAGTCTACAGTGATGGCTTTTCAGACAATAAGCCTTTTTCCTTAGAGCCATTAGAAAATGGCTAACAACTTATCTTACTGTCTCTGATAAAAGCCTTTTAACAGCTTAGTCACATTGATTGTCAGGTTCTGATACTTTTCCCTTCTTCATGGAGATTGCGGAACGGGGAAAGGAAAGAGGTCCACAATTTCCTCACATAAGTCCCATGATGAAGTTCATCAGCTCCTTCTTTTGTCCTACAGCCCCTGATTGCTTTCAGCCATCCCGCATGTCCTTGATCTTCTGACAACTGAGCTGAACACTGAAGGAGAGCTGGCGAGGGGAGCAGGTAGGTCACAAGATCTCCGACTCATCTCTGCCAATGACGTTCAGCGTGAGCCTTGATGACTCTTCCTCATCTCCTTATATTCCTCAAACAAGCAGTGATTTTTCACTTTGTACAGTGCCTGCGTACACATACTCCATCTTAAATAGGTCCTGTAGATGAAACTGTGTTTTTCTTTCTAAAGTTCATATCAATAAGGTTCTAACACAGAAGGATAGAGAGAGTTAGCCTCCAAGAGGCCAGAGAAGTGTCTCATTTTGCTGCTCACGTGATTTACAGCTGAGCTAATCTGGAAAAAAAGTGATGATAAAATCACACACTACAAAAAGTAAAACAAATACATAAATAATATATATTCCAACTTCCAAGTCTCAGGAAAAAAATATGGAGGGCAAGATATGTTGCAGAGATAAGATATTAATTCCTCAGCATTTCACAATGACTGGGCAGATGACATTCTTGTGTGTTGACTCTCCCGAATCTGGAACAATATTGGCCTTAGAGGGATTATCCCTGAAGTTTCCAGTAACAGAAAACTACCTTCTACATCACAAACACCTCACTGCAGTAGTTGGAACATACAGCACCTCAATTAAAAAAAAAAAAAGAAAGAAAAAAGAAAAAAAAAGAAAGAAAAACACAGAGTTAAAACCAACAGTCAATCTGGATCTTGAAAGCAGGGCAGGATGCACCTATTCTTTTTTCTCACTGACTCCTCTACCCCTAAAACAGGATACCTCCATTTAACAAAACACATAAAACAGGGCAATTGTAGTGTGACTGGGGTGAAGTAAGTGGACACTGGCCTCAGAGGCACATAATTATTAGCCCTCAGAGTATGGCACCATCTCTTTATTTTATGCTGGGAACATGAACCATGTTCCTAGGAAAACTTCTGACATGAGGATAAAAAACACAGGCACCAGTTTGCAGAAATGCTCTTCTTGATCACTATTCAGCTTCTTCTCTTGTTTTGGAGGCTTGCAAGTTACTGATGACTGACTGTAAGGGCAACTCATGAGATTAACAGTAGTATCCTAGGGCATGGACAGTGAAAGAAAGGCACAACCTCTTTCTTGCCAGGTACCCAAGCTACACTCTATTTTTTGAGAGGAGTATGGACTCCTCCAGGACACAATGAGCTCTGAGCATGGAAATACCACTTTTAATGGTATAAACATGTCTGTGCTCAGCTGTCTGCTTATCCAGAGACAATAGTGCTGGAAGGACTCTGTCACCTCATAGAATCAGAATCACATAACGGTTGAGGTTGGAAGGGGCCTCTGGATGTCACCTGGTCCAATCTCTGAGCAAGCAGGGACACCCACAGCAGTTTGCCAAGGACCATATCCAGGCATTTTTTGAAGATTTCTAAGGAGAAGACTCCACAATCTCTCTGGGCAACCTGTGCCAGTGCTCTGACACCTGCACAGCACAGAAGTGCTGCCTGATGGTCACTAAGAATATCTTGTGTTTCAGTTTGCATTCATTGCCTCCTGTCCTGGCACTGGGCACCACTGAAAAGAGTCTGGCTCGATTTTCCTTGCACCATCCCTTCAGATATTTACAGACATTGATGAGATCCACCCTGAGCCTCCTCTTCACCAGGATGAACAGTCCCAACTCTCTCAAACTTTCCTCATAGGAGAGGTGCTCCAGTCCCTTCATCATCTTGGTGGCCCTAAGTTGGACTCTTTCAAGAATGCCTGTGTCTTTCTGGTACCGGGAGGCCCAGAACTGGATGTAGTACTCAGGTGCAGTCTCATCAATGCTGAACAGAGCTGAAGGATAACCTCTCTTGACCTGCTGGCAATACTTTGCCTAGCGTAGCCAAGAATATCATAGAATACTGTCATCCTTCAACTTGGTATCAATTAGGATGCCCATGCCTGATTTTGCAGAGCTGCTTTCCATCTGGGTGCCCTCCAGCATGTCTTAGTCGCTGCAGTTGTTCCTCCTCAGGTGCAGGGCTTTGCACTTCTCCATGTTGAACTTCACGAGATTCTTGCCAGTCCAACTCTCCAGCCTAACAAGTTACCTCTAGATGGCAGCATGGCCTTCTGGAGATTCAGCCACTCCCCTCAGTTTCTTGTATGAGAATTTACTGAGGATGCACTCCACTCCATTGTCCAGATCATTAATGAAGATGTTCAACAGGACTGGGGATCAGTCTGATCTCCTGCTATTCCCTCTTTTCCTGACTAATGCACTTTGCTTGGTCAAGACTGTGCTGCTTAAACATAAGGCTTCTGCTGTCTGGCCGCAGCAAAGCTCATGAACAATACTTCCAGATTTCCTCCTCTTAGTGCTGTCATTTCCCTTTTCACTCTGCCTAGTCTTCTCCAAGGTGTTCTTTAGGTTTGTGCTTGGCTTCTGGCTCTTACAAGGATGAATCTCCCCCTCCCTGTGCTAGATGACTGTGAGATATAAAGGTCCCAAGGAAAAACATGGTTGAAATTAAGGATATTCTTAAACACATTGCCAAAGCCACCTCCACTTCCTAAGCTCAGAAATCTCCACTGCATTTTTCTTGCAATGAGTACAAGAACAGCTGTGCTGCTGTGGGAAGTTTTGGATTTGACATTTCAGAGATGATCTTGTTAAGTGCTGTGCATATGTTTATGATGAAAAGATAATGATAAACTGGTCAGAAACACAGAGTAAAATTAATCCTCGCTCTGGCAGCAGGCATTTCTGTGTAAATTTTCTGTGAAGGAAATCATTTGTGCAACTTCTTAACTCTGAATGTATCACTCTACACTTACTGACTGAAGGCTTTAAACAATAAAAATACATCTGTAGCAGATGTTAGCAAGCGGTCCCAAAACCTCAGGTATGTCCTTGTACTGTAAGTACAAAAAACTTTTAGCCTGTAACGAATGCTGCACTTAACAAGAAAAAAAGGTATGAAAAACGAAACTGGTTTCAGAATGCCAACTGGAAGAATTAAGCAGATTGCCCCAGTACCCTTCCAAGCACACGTGGATGGATCTTTAAGTAAAATCTCTCAGTAAATCAGAAATAAGTAATTTCTAGGTGAGTTTGGATTGCCCACTAAATGTTTCTCTCAAAGCCAAAAACAGGAATGCAGACCAGAGGCATTTCCAAAAGTCTGCTCAAACCATGCTGCCTCACAGTACACACTGTCTTCAGTTGACTACTTTAATTAGAGTGTTTTGTGCCCTCATATGGGATGAGCCTTCACACCGCTACATGTGTGACAAGCTTCCCCAGCAGCTTCCTCTGTGATGCTCCCAGATGGTCTTTTAATATTGCACTAACACATCTGAAAATTCATATCCTTCTTTCCCTGTCTAAAGAGGAAGAGGGAAGTAACTGTCCATTTGAGGCTTCTTAGCTGCAAGAATAGCCTCAAATGGGTCCACAAAAGGAATTGCATCCCAGCTTCCAAGAACTTCCACAGTCTGTGAGTTTAACAAAACTCTGGTGCTGCTTACAGGAGTTCCCTGCAGAAATTCAGCTTGGGAACTCTGTATAGCTCAGAGCCTAGAAAAGTGGAAGAGAAACTGAGGCAAACTATCCACTCTCTGAGCATACACTGCATCCAAACCACAGTGGTTCTCCAGATTGCTGTAGCATGCTAGAAACACTTTTTTAAATTATTATTGTTTAAAATTAGTATTATTGCCTGCTGAAGGACGGAAGGAAAGTGTTTCCTTCCTGGACTGCATGAGAGAGAACAAAACCAACAGAACACTTTCGAAACTAGTGTGGCAGTGGTCACTAAACACACAGAGATGGTGAAGCCCCTGAGAGAAGCTTATTCTTGGCAATTTGTAGGAAAAGTGTAAAGATTTCTGAAGTGAGTGCCATCTTCTGAAGCTCCTGTGGTTAGTAAATATTGATCTGGTATGCATCAAATCAGGCCCATACCTGCAGGCAAGCACATAGAGTTTTCCAATATTAGTTCATTTCTATTAAACAGGTAACAATGATGGCACTTTTCCTTTTGAAACAAAATGCACTGAAATATTCAAAGGACTGAAACAGAGAAGGCATAGAACTCCACCGTGTTTGTGTCAGAAATTAAAAAAGTTTTGAATTATGTTGCACACAGTTCGTAACACAGACAATCTTTAACAAGATTCCCTCATGTGAGGCAGGGAGGAAGCACAGTTCACCATCAGCTACCAATTTGGCTGGCATGTAGCATGGCAGGATTGCACTCCCACCCTCCTAAGTAACGCAGACAGCAGAAAGCTTCACATGGGCACTACAAAGACATGGCCTCAAAAGTTACATTAATGTTCTGCAGCACACTTTCATCAGGGGTTGTGATCAAAATGACCTTCTCAAGACTGCATTATAAAGGGCAGAAACTGACACTGAGGTCAGATAAGAACATTATTGACTCCAATAAATTGAAATCTCTTTTAATCCATGCATCGGACTCCAGAGTCAGTCTCATCTGTTTAATCCCAGCTCGGGGCTAGATGATAGCATGCATGAGCAATGGGTGAGGCAGACAATGGGTGCATTTCTCCGATAAATGTCTGAAGTAGTAAGGAATTGTTTGCTTCTTTAAGCCTCATCAGTCATTCAGAGTGACCATGTTTAAGTTTCTTTGTACTGCTACAACTTCTTAATCTTGGCACTATCAGCCTGTGAGATGGACAGAAGTACTAACGTATGGAGGCCTGTTGCTGAAGAGCTTCACGTTTTGCACTAAATTTGAATAAGCTCCTTCCCTATTTTGTGCATCCATTTTCCCTGTCCACAGTCCCTTTTGTTCAGCATGTGAGCCGCAAATGGTGCAGTCAAAGGCATTCCACAAGTAACAACTCTGATGATAGCTCTATTTCTCGCTAAGAATCACCATGTGCTGGAGCTGCCTTTGAATATTTCATCCCTGTTCACAACTTTTCTGCTTTTAATTTCTTTACGAGTCAAGTTTGGATCTGGCTGCTGTAATCCGCTAGTTTAAGGCTGATGACTGCAAGCACAGAGAGTGAAAATCCTGGAAGGTAGAAAGGCCAGGGGATGCAGAATATATGCCCTTAATCACTGCTTCATTTGTAACACACAGCTAACTTTGCTCATTGACATTTTCTTGGTGCCACATGCTCAGTATATCATGCTATTCTCAGCAACCTTCAGCCATTCTGAGAGCAGCAAGGGAATTTTTTGCTACACTGAACATCTCTACTTTGCACTGCTATGTCTCTAGACAATCACTTAGTTAGAGATTTTCCACCTCTTACACTTGAGAAAATTGTTTTTCTTTAAAAAAACAGGCATTGAGCCTCCTGCAAGGAAGAATCTCAGAGCTTGAACATTCGGCGCCTGATAAGGAAGCTTCCCTGGACCTAAGCCCTTCCTTTGAATTTCCAAATGTGAACACCAGTGGCTCAGAAACTGAGGTCTGAAAGGACCTGTGCAATTAACTGGCTGACTCGCTGCATGCAAAAGTCATTAGCATCACCTACTACTTTGGCACAACTTATGACGGAATGCAGGCTTTCTCTCCCCGAGACACTCAGCTGCAACTACAGGACCCCAAGGGACAGAGAGATCACCTCAGCTCTGGCCATTTCTGCTTTCCCATAGCACTCCACCACTGTGTGAAAGTAAAAAGTCCTGGTCTCTTGCAGATCTGAGGGCAGTGGAGAGTCCCAGGTTATCTCAGAGTGAGGACAAATGACATGTAAGAGCACCACCACCCCAGCTGCAGTCTATAGCTGGCATAAAATGGCTGATGTAGGGGAACAGTGTCTCAGATACCCCACAGGCTGCCCACAGAACACTACAGCTAGCAAGCCTATGGTTTTCAAGTACTGCACACGAGGGAGCAAATTCCTCTGTTTTTGATTATTTCAATGAAGATTTGAGTATTTAATTGTTATAATCCACTCCAGTGTATAGGGGGAAGAGCCCCCTATGGAATGGAAAGAGACAAGGAAACACACAGCCGCAACCCAAAACACAGTATTTGTGCTGCTAGCAAATGAATCTGTCAGTGTCCAGAAGTGACACATTTGGATGGCAGCCATCATTAATGGGCACATTGGAAATATCACTAAGTCCTAATTACCGGCTGCTTTGGAAAGTATGAATGTCAGTCTATCTAATAGAAATGATTTCACATGCATTGTTACTCAGTACAACAGAAATGGATGCATTTCAAGCCTTTTCCTTTGACAAATAGCCATAATTTGACAATTCAGATGCAGTCCATACTTATCTGGGCTGTGGTTCAACACAAAATGTTTTACTGTCATTCAACTGTCCAAAGCATCATTTAACAGAAGGAATTTATTATGGGTGTTGGAGGAAATGAAATCAGAAGGTCTTCCCTTGCTGAAAAGGTTTTGAATGCTCAGTGCCATCACTGAATTTGCTCTGGGCTACGTCAGTGCTATAAGCTGACAATTACATCAGCTATCTGCAATGACAGGCTTTTTAATCGAGAAATTCTAGAAGAATAGCAGGCTTAATTGCTGGTGTAAAACATTTCTACCCAGCAAACTTGTTTTTGTAATCTTTAGCACATAGAAGGATCAGAAAGCAGATATCCCCTTGTAGCAGAAATTTGCCAGTTGTGAAGGACAGGTCCAAAACAGTTCTGAGCCTAAAAGTCTTTTCACAAGAGAACTTCCTTTAGTGACTTCCATAATCATCATCCTCCCTAATCTACCCGAAAACGTGGGTGAGAGCAGTGCATACCAGCCCGAACCGCTTCAGCATTGCCTAGAAAAGTCAGTCAGTGAGGTTGTAAATTTGCCCTGGAAAAGAAGGTAATGAGAATGGTGAGCAGAGCACATGGAAAATACGAGGGGAGATGAAGTGGGTGTTCTAGGAAGAAAAAAGCAGCAAGAAAGACCTTGGCAAAGTGCAGCACAGCAACCAAGCAGCAGTGACAGCTCTGTGCGGGGCAGCTCTGTGTGGCAGAACAGGGCATCCCAGACGCAAGGCTTCCCTATTTCTGTCCTTTTCCCCTGCCAGGATGGTTTCAATCAAATAATAAATCTGGAAAATAGGCACTTAACCTGTCATGCAGATAAAATGTCAGTGATACCAAGGCCAACTCCTCCACATACTACAGGAACATTTTCAGGCCATTTGCTTTAGCGGAAATTGCTTTTCTACAACTCAAATCAGTGCTATAAAAGCAACTTGGGGAGGTTTTTGTGCTGTGAATTAGGACAGAGTGCTGAGAGCTCTCTGCAAGCTGCCTATCTGGCAGAGCTGCTGGCAAGCAGGGCAAGCAGCCCACACCGAGCTGTGTCAGGGGAGACAGGCCGAAGTGACACTAGGCCTCTGCCCTTCCTCCCTCAGCTGTCAGCCTTGGACAGCCCACCAGGCTCGAGGGATTGCCTCTTGCCTGCGTGCTACCTGCTGCTAATGGATTGTGTTTGTAAGCAGGATGGATCTGTGTTTCTCACAGCTGTTTTTTTGATGTGGTACTGTCACGGTGTCGAGGGGACAACCAGCACTTGAGATGCTGCTCTCGCTCACCATGCCTGAAAAACTTGCTTTGCATGCGCTTTACAGAAGTTTTGTGCAGGAGCACAGAGAGGGATTTTGGCCACTTCTGAATGTGAAAGCCAGTAAAACCCTACACATATAAAACTTTCAAGATAGACCTGTATAATCTTTTTGTATTTTACAGCTGTAATACTTGGATGAGGATCACTCCATAATTTTTTTCCCCAAGTTTTGCTTTGTCTCTGTAGGCAGCTTTGCTCATCTGTTAAAGGTAAGATCCTTGTAGCTTAAAAGGACAAGAGCAAACCTGAAATTGATCCCATTTTGAGGGGGTGGAAGGGTAGGGTGAAGACAGTTTTGGGTATCATGCAGTGCCCCAGGCCACCTCTTAGCCTTTCCAAACACTATTTTTTTCCATGGGTTCTGTCAGTAGTAAATTTCCTGCAGCCGGGACTCAGCAGGCTGCAGCAAGCCCTGCATGGAGCCTTCTCCTGCCCTTGCACACACCCTGCACCCCAAGGCAGCCCTGCCCTGGGGAGGCTTGGCCCAGCGCCCCTGCCAGGCACTTAAGTTAGGATGCATCATGGGCCTGGAGTATCCTAACACCTGCACAAGCTTTCCCCGTTACATTTCCGCTATCTTTCCATCCACCCCCCAGATAAGCCACCTGCTTCCTGCAGTCTCCATATCTTCCTTCTGGAGATTTTTATTTTGCATTAGAAAGACAGGTGTTTTTCAGTTGTTTTGAAGCTGAACCTCATGCAGATGATGTTTCACACCTCAGCTGGAGCTGCCTCTTGCTCTCCAGCCTATTTCCCTACTCACATCCACTGCTGTTCCTCTTGCCACATCCACTGCCCGTCATAGCGCACAACCACCGCACCCTCAGGCTCTGCCTCTAACCTCCTATGTCCCTGCACTTCTGTGCCCCCACTTGTGCTGAAAAGCAAGCAGTATTTTAGAGCACTTTCACTGTGACACAAGGCTTCCTGCATGACTGATCACTGCCCACAGCTAGCCAACAGCCAAAGACATCGCTCAGGTGAGCTGAGGCTGCTACCAATTCACCCAAGGCTTTGCAGGCAGATTGTCTCAGGCTTGTCTGAACAACTGTTGCCAGGGTTGCTTATGTGATGAATGTGGATGGATCTACTACCTCTCTGCCTTACAGGATGGCGAAGGTTCGGACTTGGGTTGGCTTCTTGTTACACAGCCAGCAAGTCCTCTGTCCACACAGACTTCTGATAGCAGAATGATCCAAGTATGCCTTATACTAAACTGAGAAAGTGGCAGTGCAAAGTGCTGCAAAAGGGAATTTAAATTTCTCTGTGGAAAACTGTCAGATTTAAAGCCTTCCTCCCCTGCACACAAATACTTGCACTCTCACCTACCAGCAGTGAAAAATGCTAGTAGCTCAGATACATAGCAAATTCAAAATATGTCAAGACACATGTAGTCTTGAACAGGTTGCTGCTGAACCCATGCTACTGCAGCACTTGACACTTACCAGGTAAGTGTGGAGAGAAGACCTGGCACTTATATACTTAATTCAGGTTTATTGCATCTTTGTAGCTCTGCTGCCAAAGTGCTGTAGAAGAGAAAAACTGAGCACAGAAATGGCCATGTAAGTGCTGCTCAAGATGGGACCAAACAAGAAGATACTGTAAACAACACACTGGCATTTAGTGCTCAGCTTTCCTCTGAATTACAGTGCTCACTGGAGTGTAGTTAATGAGAAAGTATTGCACTGATACAGACACCACTGGAGGACCTCAAGGCATGTTGCAGGCAGTAATCCATTTAGTTGCATGAGTATACCTTTGTCATGTACCTCCTTTTCCAGGCAAAATTTTCTGCTGGTGTAATCCTGCTGAGCTCAGCATGGTTATATAAGTGACAAATACAACGCTGAATTTATGCAAAGAAACTTAACCAAGAAGACAGTGTGGAAAAGTGGGAGTACTGGGAATATCATTTCTAAAGTCAACCTTAATATTACCAAGCTGTGTGCCTGCAGGCCCTCCCTTGCAACTCTAGTGGTTGTTTGCTGTTACAAAATTTACTTTCCAATATAGTAACTCTGGAGTTTGAACTCTCTATCTGTGAGTTCAGCAGAGGTATGAGGCTGCTCCTACTTGATCAGCTAAGGCACACAGCCTGGTTGCCCAGAGTAGCAGAGCATGGAGACAGTGAGATTCCAGCCCTTCTTTTATTCCTACTTTTGCGTGCAAGTGAGTGACAGTGATCTTCTGGACATGACAAGGATGCGATCATTTATCATTATCACCCTCTTAATTTGGAGGACATTCTCACTGCAGAAAATCACTAAGGGATTTTTTAGCTTTATTTGCTATCCAACCCACAGTGTCATCGTGCAAAGAGGTGAGACCCAGATCAAAGCACATCATCATGGAACACTGCAGTCAGTGTTGAAACAGAGCATCCCCATACTCCACAGCTGCTGTTAACAATCCCTTAAAATTCCACCAACATCTCTGAACTGAGGTACAGCCCCACCAGAAAACACTGTCAGACAGTGAGGAGTTTCAAACAACACTAATCTTTCCATCTAGATTAACTGTTAGCACAACATACAAGGAGAACACCTGTTCTCCACCACTCTTCATGTGATCATCTTTTCTCCCCATGTAGTCTTTCCAAAACAACATTCTAGACTTAACACTTGCTTTTCTTTCCTGCCTACCACATGGGAAAAGATACACAAAACAGCTAATGATGGTATACAGCTATGGATTAAATTCTCATTTCTCAAAACTGTCAAAACATGGCAATGGTCATGGACTTAAGTAGGATTCAGGCCAGAGAAAGGAAAACCTGTTGGATGATGCAGAAGATGCTGCTGCTGTGCAGCTCAAGACTTGGTAAAACAAGGCAAGGTCTCCGCAGTGTAGGGCTGGGGATAACACTGCTCTGAAGGGAAAGCTGGAGCCAGTTGCCCCCCACTTCAAATGAAAATTTTCATACATTTCTTTTCTTTTTCTTGCTAGAAAGTCCAGGTATTCTAAGGTACACAGAAGTTTTTGAACATTGTACCCAGCAGCTTAAACCAACTTATACCCATGTTCTTGGTGAGTCTCAACAAGCAAGCAAGCTCCACCAGACCAGTGCTGTGATATTATACTGGCAACAATCTCACAGCAGATTTCTCACTGTTCCTGCTATAGATCTGTCAGATCCAGGAAGAGAAATTCTGGGAGTGACTTCCAGAGATTTACTCAGTTTCATTCTCCAGACATGATCAGCTCATAGACAAATACTCAGCATATGTGACATATCGTATGTGGCAAAGTTATTCCACCTGACGCTAATCATAGACCATTTTAAAATATATTCAGTGCCTGTATCCACAAAGAAATAGCAGGATGTTTTGTTGTCTGGCTGAATTTTGGAAATCTCACTTTGTCAGGACCAATGAAAGTATATGGGGAGAAACCTAGAGAAAGGAAGAAAGAGATGTGGGAGGAAACAGCCAGTGCACTGTAAAGTGAGGAAGTTTCATCATCAAACTAAGTTTCTTGATTCTTGTGACAAACATTAATCTGTTATACTATCTCATAGGGGTATATTACTTGTCATGATGACAAAGGAGAGATATTTTCCTCCCTTGAGGCCATTTGACTTCATCACATATTTTGACAGCTACATGATTCTGAAGACAGCACTTGCCAAGAGATGTCATCATAATTCACATTTTCTTCAGAGATAGAAAAGCAGTAGTTTAGTGAAAGTTCAAAAAGAAATCAAGAGAAATAAGCTACTGCATGACCCTGTATTTTTAGCTGTGGTTTTATTATCATCTACAAGCTAGTAGATAACTGAACTTTTTGAAACAATCTGAAGGAAAATTAAGTAAGAATCACTCTTCCTAACTCTGATAACAAGTTAAAAGCAGGAAACTTTAAGCAGATTGGTTTTGTTTGTTTGTTTTTATATAGTCTACTTGCCTTCTGCAGTCTTCACCTTCCACTGTCATTGCCAAGATTTTCTCTTACTTTGAGTTAAATTCATGTGATCTGTACTAACTTTATTAAATTGATGTTCTCATTCTGAAGGACAGGTAAAAAACTGTGACTCTAGATCACTGTATTTTGAGACAAATAGTTTTGGTGTTCAGCAAAACTAACTGTTTCTCATGTACTGTATGTCTTCAATCAGTTGTCTCCCAGTCCATGCCTAGACTGCAAGTGAATGAATGAAGACTGATAGATGACATTTCTAGCCATTATAATAACAAAAATATCTCTTCAGATTTATACTTGATCTGGTACTACGGAGTAATCAACCTTCTGAAAATTTCTTTTTTCCGTTCACCACACTTGAGACATATAAACATTATTTTACATCGCAAGGGAACAACACTGGAATTACTACTGTGAAATGGATCACATGACACTAAAAAAATCCTTTGTTTCATTATTTTATCATACGACTGCATCTTGCAGTGTTCCACAGAATTTATGTTTTGAAGCCAGAAATGACTACTTATTGTTTTCAGGTTAGAAAACTTGACCTGAAAGCATGTCTCAATGGTTCATTGCCTGAAGCTATCTAGCCTGCCATAGGTTATCACTATGCTGCTCTCAAAGGACAAAATCCTAAGTGTGGAGCAGATATAGTCTACTGAGAATATTCAGATCATTCCTGATGATTTATGTGTGGAAGGTGTAAGATAACACTCAGAAAATGATAATCTATACTCCAACAGAGCAGCAAGATGGTGTAAAATCCAATTGCGTAAAACACACATTTGAAGCCCAAGTACTTACTATTTTAGACAAAAACACTTCTCAGAACTAGAATTCATTCTAGTTTCACCGTTCTGGAATTTCCTGTCAAGTAGTTGGGTGGGCAGTCTGTCAAAAGTGGTATGCACTGTTATCACAGTATAAAATATTTCAAATTTCAAGTAACTTCTTTCCAGCCTCATTTCAGCCTTCTCTTTTAACACTGTGTTTTTGGGGTTTATCCAGTTTGTCCATCAAAGTTACATCCAAGTATCTTCTATTCTGATTGACTCCTAACTGGCTTGCTACTTTACAGGCAGTATGTGTCTGTCTTCAAATTTGTCACTTTTTCAGAATTTTTAGAACAGAAGTCAACAGCTGACACATAAAATATGCATTTTTGGGTCCCCATTTCCTTAGTCCTTCAGCAACTGGTCAGTGGGATACAGTTATTGTGGTGGGGCAAGAGTGCTGTGACAAGCAATGGAGAATTGCATGACCACATTAGATCCTTCTGGGCAGAGCAAATTCCCAGGGAAGAGCTTCTTGCCTGAAAAGGCACACAGATGTTTAGGCTGAGATTACAAATGTAAGGCTTGTTCTGTGATTGCTTCTGGGAGCAGTGTGCATAGCATAAATAAATAAGCATAAATAAACAAGGTGTGGCAAATGCTCACAGCTTACACCTGTGAATTCTTTTCCGGTGGGAAACCAACATAACGTCCCCAGCATCTCCCGCTGCATGGCTGCTTATTCAGAGAGGGCCATTTATGTTGTGTGTAATAGTTTTGCTTTTTCATTATGAAGCACTTTAATTTGCACCTGTCAAAATCCTAGCGTAGACAAGACAACCATTATATATTAGAGGTCATCGTACAGGAGACAAATGAGCGTTCATTCTGCCAAGCTACAGTACAATAAAATCATTTGCCTTCTTCACACTTATTCAAGACTTTTATTTTTCTATTTTTAAGTAAGTGTGCTTTCATCAATGAGAATCTTAAGCAGAAGCAAGAGGGAAGTCATTTCACGGGAGAAAGTACTTTATGCAAAATCAAATTCAGAGCAAAACTGTTAAGAAGTTTGTTAGCCAAAAAATACCTGCCACTTAATCTTTTATAGGCCAACTCTTTAAAGGCAACATGAATGCACTACTGTTCAAAGAGAGCTGTTTCTTTAAAAATGCATAGAATCTTGAGACCAATTTTTATGACAGCATCAAGTTGGTCATTAAATGCTGCAGATTAACAGCACAGTGAGATGAAAGGCACTCTTGGGTAATACCAGGTGCTACATTTCTCAGTGATGTATTTTCCTCAGTGTATAATGTTTTCCTGACTATAAAAACTATTTATCATTTCACATATGGTTAAAATTAAAGGGCTGGAAACAAACAGTGCTGTTCCTCTGATTAGCCCCAACGCCTGACTTGTTGGATGTCTTTGGGCAAGTTGTTTCACTTATGAGCCATCTTCAAAGGTGCAACAACACGGATAACACCCACACCTCTACAGTATCACAGTAATTTCAGTCCTACATCAACAGAGAGTCTGATTTAGATTTCAGTGTGGTGAGATCCACAGAAAGGCTGAGGGAGCTGGCAGATGTCATTGCCCTACTGCTCTCCATCATCTTTGACAGGTCTTGGAGAACGGCAGAAGTGCCTGAAGACTGGAAGATAGCCAATGTCACTCTGGTCTTCAAGAAGGGCAAGAAGGAGGATCCAGGAAACTACAGGCCAGTCAGCCTCACCTCTGTCCCTGGAAAGGTGATGGAACAGCTTGTTCTGGATGCCATCTCCAAGCAATTGGAAGAGCAGAAGGTTATCAGGAGTAGTCAGCATGGATTCACCAAGGGGAAATCATGTTTGACCAAGCCGGTAGCCTTCTATGATAACATCACTGGCTAGGTAGATGGGGGGAGAGCAGTGGATGTCATCTACCTTGATTTCAGCAAGGCTTTTGACACTGTCTCCCACAACATCCTGATAGCAAAGCTGAGAAAATGCGGGATAGATGAGTGGATGGTGAGGTGGGTTGAGAACTGGCTGACTGGCCGAGCTCAGAGGGTAGTGATCAACGGCACAGAGTCCAG